>JAQFVV010000551.1:195590-388862 GCA_028023455.1 Epiperipatus broadwayi | reverse complement strand
TTATTTTTTTATATTGAAGATATATTTTAAATACTTATATTTTATAAATCTCTGTGTCTCACTGGTTTAGTGACTGGGCTGATGGTCTTAATAAATAAAAGTTGGATCTTTAACAGCACGTATCTGCCTACTCTATGAATTTTCCAGGTTTAAATGCCTGGTGGCACCCTGTAGTGCAGATATGGTAAGACTGCTAACTTCCACATCTCATTCCACTTCTTATCGGACATTATAATATATAAGAGTATACATTTTAATTTATAGCTGAAATATCTAATGATATATATTGTACAATATTGGTAATCCTTGACCATGTGTTACATAGATTATCAAAAAAATTTTTTTATTTGAATTTTAAATCACTGTTTTATGGGATTATTAATTATTAGAATTTCCAATTGATATCTTTAATTTCATTTTATAAAGACATTGTCTTTGATAAAATTTAGAATGATTCCTTATCTGATTTTAGCTTATTGTAAACATTTTAACATATAAAGCAATTTACAATTTGTTTTTTTTTTATTTTAAAAATAATATATTCACTTTTTTGAAAGTTATTTTTTTTGTTTTAAGTCACTGTTAAGTCTAAAATACCATTATATAGTTGTTTTGATTTTAAAAAGATTTTTTTGAAGTGAAAATAACAATTTTGCTTGTTTACATATATATTTCAGTAGGAGTCTTTAACAGTAATATGCAATTCATTTTATCCCATTTTAAAAAAAATCATGCTATTAATCTTAGAATCTTATTTAAGATATAAAAAACATTGAGCTAAAAATTATAATTTTTTTGCCCAGAACTAACTTGAACTTCATTTTTATATGTATTTTTCAGTGTAGACTTCAATAAATATTATGCTGATTTACATTCTCACATATGAGAACTCTTCATTACATATATGCTTCTAGTTGATATTTTAAAATGTATTTGTTTATAATAATCACTAGATGAATTTTACAGAAAAATAAGCAGCTTGAGTATATCAAATAGTAACTATGACTTAGATATTACATCATTCAAACAGAATATAAACAAGTTCACATTGAGAAGATGGAGCTCTATTATTTTGTTCTTTTTTCTTTAGATTGTCTTACTTTGAGAGAAGCTACACTTTTGATAAACACTTTTTTATTACAAAACCACAATGTACATATATATATAAAGATGTTTACTGAAAAACTATACAACATGAATTGGTTAAAAAAAATGATATTACTCATGAAGACAACAAAATATAAATTAAGGCTTGAATAATAGCTGAAGTGCAACTGCCATCAGATTCTAAAAGTTTGTTCTTTATTTTCATCAGATATTCTCAAAATGTTTACTTAAAGCCAAAGTATACATATGCATGTACCTCAAATACAATGCAAGTGTCCATGGGTAAAATCAATAATGTTGTCCATATTAAGTGTTTTAAATTGAAAGGACTATTTAGTAAAAATGCTAAAATCTTGATTTTCTATATTTGTCATTACATTCTCAACACCACCCTTTGGAATCATTTTATTTTACAAATATTGATAAATTTTTTTATTAAACTTACAACATGCTTACAAATATATATTACAGTGCCTAGAGATTATGCAATATCCTGATGGATAAAATGAGAATTACTTTTAAAAGAAAACTTTGATAACAGAGATTGGATGAATTACTCATGGAAATTAACATCTATTAATATTTGATGCTTTATATGCATATGCATTAATGGAATTTAAATTACAGGATAATGTATTGTGATATAATCCCTAAAATGGATTACGATGTCTAAAATGCTCTTCTGACAAAATCAACATCCGATAAAGTAATGGAATAAATTTCAAACTTTGCTTTTATATTATTATTGCTTATTAGCTATTGGATATTTGTGAATTATAAGTGAATTTCATTATAAAATTTAAAGTGCAATAGAATTCTGGATAACAAGTATTTCACCATTATATTAAGTTGTTCAGTTTCATTTTAAGCATTTTGAAAGATTATTTAAAACTAAACATATAATCACGGGAAAATAATAATAATTACTTAGAAATTATAAATAATCATAAATTAAATTTTATCTGACTAACTTGATTAGATTTCTTAATACATTTATAATAACAAATCATAAAAAGTTAAGGATTCTTTGTAAATTTTATACTTCTATAAGAAAATTAATGTAAATGCATATTTTCCTTTGGTTTGGAATAAGTATGTTGTTCAGCACCACTCATGGGTACAAACATACACGTGATCACTACACATTAAACTCTATTTTACAGTACGTCTTTAATTTTACATGTTCATTATTATTTAGTGTAAATAAAATTGTCATCATTATTTATTAAATTAGAAGTCCTGAGTTTCACTGACTTCAATTATTTAAGGGAAATAACCATAATTTATATTCAAAGAGATATAGATAAATAAACTTTAGCTAGCATATAATTTAAAGATTATTATCTACGTCCATTTTATTTAATTAATATTATTAGAATCCTTACTTTTAATTTCTGGTACATAAATAAGAGTTAGCATCCTTTATTATTCTATTATTTTAAACTGTATTGGTATGGATTATGGATTTAAAACCAGGGCATACACATAATTCTTTATTTAATTCATTTAAATATTCTTTTTTACCTTATAAATTTTGAATACGATTATATTTAATAGAGACTCTGTCTCTTGGCACTATACACTATTAAGTTTGTTACCTCAATTTTTAAGACAGATCAAAGAGTTTCTCTTTCATTTCCTTTAATTTTGTTTATGCAATAAATTGGTGTCTTAATTTGAATACACAATGGTGTCTTACCAGATATTTCCATTAATAGCAATACAGGTTTTGGTGCTCCACTGAGTGGCTTGATTAGAAACCATTAATACCTGAGGCTAGTGTTAATTACACAGAAATGCTTTGCATATGATATATATATTGAACCAGATGGGGTAAATGATAGATCAAATAGTAAACAGCAAAACCTAGCATGAGCTTTGAACTCTTTAAATATAATCTAGATTGTGAAATATAAAGTTGTGAAACAATATTGTAAAACTTTTATACAAAAAAAATATGATACAATTATTTATTAATTCGATTGACACCAATGCAATTTAATTATTGCTTCACACCGGTCCCTTAGGCAGAAAAGAGAGTACCCAAAAGTACCTGCATCCAAGCTGAAGCTATATAAAACTATACATATAACTAAGACCATGTTTCCAGGACAGATATTTTCTCGGCTACAGGATTCAACACCTATCATTCAAAGCACTTTTTTGTTTCAGAGTAAACTCTGGGTGCCAGTTAATTACAAAAGCAATTAACATGCCCTGAATGATGGCCAACTAATTCTGTACCTAAGAAATCCCAACTAGCTCAATCAAAAGGATAATATAATAAATTACTGCCTTAATTAGTGGTAAAAGAATTGACTAACAAAATATTAAGTTTTAAAGATAATTTATTTGAACTAAGTATTTATTATTATAATTTTTAAACTACTTATAAATTTTTTCAATTAAATATAAATAATGATTCATAATAACATCAGGCACACACATATTATAATAAGATATACAGTAGTAATATAATTCAGCATTAAAATAATTACAAGCATTCAAAACACGCACATCAACAGTTCATTTTATGCAGTTATAGAATTCTTTTATTAACTGACTCCGAGAGACCTCAAGATTAGCAATGGCTACATTAATATCAAAAATGAAATAAAAAATGTTATTCATTATCTATAGGATTTTGGATGTTGAATTCTTCTGTTTGCTGCTTCAGGTGAGTTTTTCCAACTGGTTAAATTTGAGATTTTTGTAGAGGTTCCTATGATTACTATTTCATGACACTATTAGTCAAGACAGTTAGATATCTTCCATTGGACTAAGGTGGGAGTCTGTCCATATGCTTCTGATGGCTGTCAACACTGCATTGTTATAAAAAACACTGACTCTGAATATATGAGATGTTCCGTGGAGCACTATTATTCATTAGCAGTACATTACACCACTCCCCAACAAGAGTAAAATGTGTCAGTTTGACCCTTTTATCTCTGATAACTACTTTATTAAATCTGGACTATTAACATTAATTTTTATTTTTCTAAGTTTACTTTATATCTGGACTGTACATGCTGAGGGCAATCTTCTTTGATTACACTTTTCTTCCCTCTAATGCTGCCGATATTGCTTACAATGATCTTGTACTGAATGATGATCACCGGGACAACACTATTTTTGTGATACAGGGATCTTAAAAATGATGCGGACGCAGAGAGTTGCTGGCTTATACTGACTTACTTGCATTGACACGAAACTTCATTTTACAGGTTTCTACTGGACTTTGTAAAAAAAAGATCGCTGCAAATGGCAGGATTCATCTATTGTCCAATTCGACTTACACTTTGGGAATAATATGAAATATGGGGGCTCTCCCCCAAGGAAGTGATTCGCAGCTTAATCTGGTTGTTCCTGGTGCACATTTTTAAATACAATGGGGACTTTTACCTGAGAAATGATCCCTGACAGTCCACTATGGGTGCTAATTTCATCCAGCCAACAGCTTTAACTTTTCCTAAAATTCATTTCTATGCTTGCTACCTCCTTTAAATTAATTACAATCTCTTATACATTTCTAACTTAAACTTAGATTTCCTTTTCATTTATATTAATCCTTATGAATATTATTCTAAACCATTAAGAACATTATTTTAATATATTTATTTAACTTTGTTTTATTAATCTGCATGTATTAAAAAAAACTATTTCATTTTTATTACACTATTTCTTTTATTATCTACAGATATTTTATATTCATTTAACCTGATTTTATTCTATGTATTTCCTTTATTTATTCATTTACTTAATCCTGCAAACATTACTTTAAAACATTAGTTTGACGTATTTATTTACAAACTTTTCTTCTTAATATACGCATGCAAATAAATCTTTTATTCTGGGAAGCCTCCATTATTATTATTTTATGAAAACATTTCATGATTGATTTTTTTTTTTTTAGTTTTAAATAGAGAAATTTTCCTATTCAGGTTTATCACCTACATCAAAGTGTTTTTTCATGAAATTCATTATCTATTTCTGGTCCTTTGTTTCTTTTTGTTACTTTAACATTCCATCCATTAACTAATTCCTAAACTTTGTCAGGTGGTTCTTTCTTTCTTTCTTTCTTTCTACTATCTCTATAATATAAAGTAACTTTGCCCTTTCATCTATCCCTCATTTATAATTTGTTGCCTTGTCTCTTTCCCATTCCATCCTATTTTCTGCCTCATAAATTAAAAAACCTTTATACTTAGCAAAATTCTGTAGTTCTTCAAACTGAGAATATGTTTTCCTGCTCTTTCTCTTTGTTTTCAATCTACATTTAAAATGAACATTTACCTTAACATTTTTATTTCCTTGTGAAAATGTCCTTTACATTATCTTCTATCTGTATTATTTTCATTTCCAAATTGCTATACTTAATGCTATCTTGTTCTACTATCTTTTTATCTACATTTTCTAATTCATCCTTCCATTCCCTTACATTTCTTACTAGTTTGACTTCCTTTTCCACTTCCTGATTTTCTTTAACCAAATCTAACTATGATTTCTCGGTCTTTCTCTACCTTTCCTGTTATCTCACATCTCTTATTTCCACATGAGTTCTTGCTGACCTTGTTTGAATTTTCAGTGCATTTCTTCTATCAATTCTGCTTTGAACTCTTGTTGACATTACCTGAATTCTTGATGCATTTCTTCCATTTTTCTCAGTATTGTTTCTATCATTATCCATGTCTCAGATATCTCTTCTTTTTCCACCATTTTTGAAACAAAATTTCAATTTCAAAGTTGTTTTTATGTTTATTTAACTAACACTTTCATTCACAATAACTAAAAATATTAACTGTTTATTTATTTCTTTTTAAAACGGAACATATGACTGACTCCACCCCCTTGTCCTTTTTTTCTATCCATTCTCAATGCCTTAACTTTGCCCAAAATATACAACTGTCTTTAATTCTCTCTTTTCGTTTAAGGAAAAAAAATAGTTTCGGTCAATTCTTTCTTTTAATTATACCACTTTCTTAAATACAATTATGCAATTTAGCATTTCTTTAAATTTTTATTTCTGCACTCACATTGGGAAAAGCCAAATGAACCAGGTGAGGTTAATCGAATGAAATAGGAACAACAAAATCTAGCATGAACTTTGAACTCTTTAAATATAATCCACATTATGAAATATAAACTTGTGAAACAATATTGTAAAACTTTTATACAAAAAAAATATGATACAATTATTTATTAATTCAATCTACATCAATGCAATTTAATTATTACTCCACACCAGTCCCTTAGGCAGAGAAGAGAGTACCCAAAGAGTACCTGCATCCAAGCTGAAGCTATATAAAAACTATATATATATATATAACTAAGACCACATTTCCAGGACAGATATTTTCTTGGCTGCAGAATTCAACACCTATCATTCAAAGCACTTTTTTGTTTTGGAGTAAACTCCAGGCACCAGTTAATTACCAAAGCAATTAATGTGCCCTGAATGATGGCCAAATAATTCAGCACCTAAGAAATCCCAACTAACTCAATCAAAAGGATAATATAATAAATTACTGCCTTAATTAGTGGTAAAAGAATTGACCAACAAAATATTAAGTTTTAAAGATAACTTATTTTAACTAAGTACTTATTATTATAATTTTTAAACTACTTATAAACTTTCTCAATTAAATATAAACAATGATGGGCACACACATATTATAAGATATACAGTAGTAATATAATTCAGCATTAAAATAATTACAAGTATTCAAAACACGCACATCAACAGTTCATTTTATGTGGTTATAAAGTTCATTTATTAATTGACTCTGGAAGGCTTCAAGATTAGCAATGGCTACATTAATATCAAAAAGGGAATAAGAAATGTTATTCATTACCTATAGGATTTTGGACGATGAATTCTGTTTGCTGCTTCAGGTAAGTTTTTCCAACCGGTTAGGTTTGAGGTTTTGTAGAGGTTCCTATGATTACTATTTTGTGATACAATTAGTCAAGACAGTTAGATATCTCTGGCAGTTTCAAGTTATTAGGCAGGCATCACTTCTATCAGGCAAATTGCTGAATTTTCCATTGGACTAAAGTGGGAGTCTGGCCGTATGCTTCCGATGACTATCATAAAAACACTGACTCTGAATACATGAGAAGACTGATTGTAAACTCAATTTCAATGGAGTGCTATTATTCATTAGCAGTACAATATATATTAATAAAAATTAGTCACATGTCACATGACCTATATAGCTTGCATTACCAATATCTAATATTTTAAGAGCCTGATAATAGTTCTAAACAAGCTTATTTATTTTTATTTTTTTATAATGATAAATGCTACAAGAGAAAATACCTGAAGCCTTTATATATGATTGTCCCCATTCCCAGACCAGTTTTTTGCTCTCTTCAGTGAGGAGCTAGGACATTAGATTCAAAATACTAACTCAAGCCAAGCATTTATCTAATTCTTAAATATTAAAAAAAAAGATCTAAAACTTCAGACACCTACATGTCTTCAAATTCAGCTCTTTAACTCAAGAAACTATATGGGCCTGAACTAAATTCAGTGATCCCATATATTAGTAGGCTTAGCAATTTAATATAACCAAAGCCCTAATAGCAAAAATATAATTAGTAAAAAATATTCACATATCACATGACCTATATAGCTTGCATTACCAATATGCTAACAGCTCTAAACAAGCTTTTTTTAATAATAAATGCTGAAGATAGCCATAGCTTGAAACCGGTCTGGGAACCATCATAGATAAAGGCTTCAGATACTTTCTCTTGTAGCATTTATCATTAAAAAAAATAAAAAAATAAGCTTGTTTAGAGCTATTAGCAGGCTCTTAAAATATTACATATTGGTAATGCAAGCTATATAAGTCATGTGACTAATTTTTACTAATATTGTTTTCGCCATTAGGGCTTTGCCTATATTAAATTGCTAAGCCTACTAATATATGAGATCACTGAATTTAGTTCAGGCCCATGTAGTTTCTTTAGTTAAAGAGCTGAATTTGAAGACATGTGGGCTTCTGAAGATTTAGATCTTTTTCTTAATATTTAAGAATGAGATAAATGCTTGGCATTAGTTAGTATTTTGAATCTAATGTTCTAGCTCCTCACTGAAGAGAGCCATAGCTCAAAAACAGTCTCTTATCATGAAAAAAAATAATGAAATAAATAAATAAGCTTGTTTAGAGCTATTAGCAGGCTTTTAAAATATTATACACCTGGGTCTTGTTTTACGTGGATTTATTTAACATGATTTTGAAGTTACACGATTCATGCTACTTCGGACGTCGAACTCCGATAATGCGCTATTACTTTAAATAATAAATTTTGTGTACTTATGTCATATTGAAAGTAATAGCACATTATTGGAATTCGACTTTCATCTTAGTAATTTCAATATTTTCAGCGCTTTATAATAGTAAGATTTATGCAATCATGAAACTAAAATCATGATTTCCACATTTTATGTATACACACATTAAATTTTACAAGATTATAATGTAAATTTGTTCAAACATTGTGCGTGTTAATTTTGCATTTTAAATCACATTGTTTTTGCTTTTTAAAAAAGAACGTAATCACTTATTAATCATTTAGTGTCCACAAGTTTATTTTTAAAAGGTGAGTAATAGCAGTGGGCACAATTAAATTTGACAATTAAAAATTAAAATCTGATTTTTAATTGTAATTAACAATTTAAAAATTACTTAAGGTGACCTGAAATTAATGTGATGTGAAACGAAATTTGATTTTTAAACGGAATTGAAAATTAAAAAATTAAAGACAAACACAAGAATTTAATTTTTAGTTGACACTAATCACGAACGTGCTCTTAAATTCCAACGAGAGCTAAATGGTTGCATGTTTGGATATCATGAGCTTCATAAACAATTAATAAAATCATCATCTCAAAGATTAATTACTAATTACGTTGTCACCAGAAAACCATTAACACACCATGAGAGTGAAGTTGGCGCTAGTTGTATTTCCTCTTGTGAAGAATCTGATTTTTTTACCAGTTTGCAAGCAAACCTGTTTATCGGCAAATAGCGATAATAATTAAAATGTGTATAAAAATGTAAATTACAGTACTGTACTGTAAATTATGCATAAAAATATAGTTTTGAATAAAATTAAATATTATAGTTTAAAAAAGTTTGTCTTGTATCAATTTTTTTCAAATTTGAAATTTTTTATTAGTCATATTTTATTTCCTTATTTTTTTTTTTTGCGTGAATTTTAAAGTAATTTTACATTGGTGCTTTGCTTTTATGCGATTTTTGAAAAATCACAGTCCATATCCCACCTTTTTCAAGGTAAGTTACGTCTATTTTTGTGCAATTTCTTTTGCGCTTGTTTTCTGAGGAACCTATCTATCGTGTAAAATGAGACCCAGGTGTATATATTCTAACCGTGCCTTTGTATATCCTCACTTCAGAATAGTATATGATATAAAATAAAATGGGTTCTAGCTCAGTTAATAATTGATAAATAAAATATTCAACATTAATTTTAAAATATTCATAAACTCAAATTTAAAATACGATTAATGTTCAGTTTTTTTAAAAAATAAATTAAATAAATATTTAATATTTTCATGAGACTTGAAGTGAAAATACAGGTGACAAGATAGATTACATTGAGCCAATATCCTACAGGATACTACCTCAATGGCATAAGAACACTACCCCCCCCTTATTACTATTTCAAATAACAAACTCATAGTATTCTTACGACTTTAATAACTTCTACTCACTAAGATTAAGCTAATAATTACATCTTAATCTTCTATTTATAATAATTTAGCTTTATAAAATCTCAGGTTCATAAATTTATTCTAAGTTAATTTAAAATTACAGTAGTAAAATATGAGAAGGGAATTTTATGTCATAATCTACTACACTGAAACTAATAATAATAATAAAATAATAATAATATTCTTCATTGTATAACTAATTCTGTATATCTTTTCTTTTCGTTATATTTTTATTACCATAATAAAATAATCAAATAATATAATATAATCTTTTATCTTCATGTAATAATATAACAACTACGTGGTAGCATTTGATAATCTGACAAACAAAAGTATGTGTGGCAACTGATAGCATATAATTCAATATACTATTGTGATAACTTATTTATGACCAATAAAATAATGTAAAATTATAATTATTTAATTAAAAGAATACCAATAAAATATTTAAATTCTTAAAAATAATTCTCTATTTATCTTTTTGTGCAAAATTATATATTTGTTTCAATTATTATGAATATATCGTGATTTCATGCAGTGAAGTGGAGAAATAAACAATTCAGACACAAAAATTTTTGAAAAACAAATTTTAACAAAGTTTATTAATAACAACAAAATAAAATAAACAATTTATATACACTATTTACAATGGATATCCTTATTTTATACTTTACATTTTTATCTACTGGGTTATAAAAATAATTTATATTTAGTTATGTCTTTATTTAGACTTAAGACAAAATAAAATGTTACCATTTGGTTTCTCGTTATGGTTAACTTATTACAAATATATTTATTTATTTTATTAACAAAATATTTCATCCTTAATATCATTAAACTATCTTATTTTTAAAACACATTTGTAGGAAAACATTCTACCGAAAACAAAATTAATATTATAATGAGTATGGATTTCTTAAAAAAAATTAAACAAATTTTCATCTTGCAATGTCAAAGATGTTACATAAAACATTTATCCAAAATTCATTATTAGATTTAGTGGATATCATTTATCACACGATGTTTACTAATCATAATATATTCTTATTTAGCCTTACTTTAGTATGATATAAGTGTAATCATCAATATATTCCTGTTATTCAATAAACAAAAAATATACTATGCATATTCCTTACATTTATTATATATTATTGTATTTTAAAAATATGCAATACTTATTTTTTTCTAAAAAATAATAATAAAGCATTCAAAAATTATTAACATTTTAAAGAAAATATCTTTGTTTAGATACTCTATTCTAAAAATTTATATTTCATTTCCGAAATAAAATTCAAAATATATTCTATGATTCTTTCCTTTCCTTTAGGATTCATTGGACCTTCAATTTCAAGTTATAAAATTCTGTTCCTTCTAAGCAAATAAACCAATCTTATACAAAACGATAGCATAACCTAAGCTCTAAATTATTTACCATTTCTTTTCAAAATATCTTACTAAACGATGCAGTTACATGAAATAAAGATAGCGAAATAGATGCATAGGACTAAGGAAGAAAGATAGAGTATCACTCATAACATATCTCAAAAATCATGGCACAGTGCATTAACAAGAAATAGAGGTATGACCTTTACCTGTCTAATATCCTCTAGTACATAAACGATGTTAAAGCTATTCCTTCAGCTTTATTAGAACATCAAATATTTAAAGAAATATAAACACTGTCCAAATAAAATGTGTACCAGTCATAGGGCTTTGTTAACTATGCTGATATCTACACAAAGACTATAAGTATTATTCACATTCCTTATAACATCCTATTTTTAAAAACATCATCTTGGTTTCCTGTCTACCCAAGTACTTCCAAGCCACTATCTCACTATTATTTCTCGAGATTTTCCACATCTTACATCGATAAATAACTATCTGCATTTACAAAAACAATAAATAAAATTCACTGATAATTTAAAAAACAATCTCACTGTTCCACAAGAAAAGTTTGCTTACTTCATTATTCTGTATGTTTAATCATATACAATCTAATCAGATAATATTTGAATATCCAATAACATGAAAAGTTTTAAAAGAATCACATAAATATTTGTTACTATGTTGGATTATATCACTAATATAAAAATCATTGTATGCATATTTTCAAATCAATCCTATCTCATAATGTTTTTAAAATGTTGTATAAAAAATGCGTTTACATTTATAATTAAAAACATTTATACTCCATTCTCACTATTCATAGATAATCTAAAAGAAAACAAAGAATATACATTATAAATTATTAATATTCATTATCATTACCAAATAACCTTTATCTAGTCATCATGTTCAGTAGGCTTCCTTCATCCACTGGATATAAAAACATTGCATACATAAAGAAAATATACATCCATACACTTTATCTAAAAATATTCTTATCTAAATTATTAGATTATATTATAAAATTATATGTTATTAACAAATTAATGTTTTATGTTTTCCTAATCTTATAAAAAAATATAGAAAATTTACATTTTAAGCTAAGTTAATAAAACAAAAGAAATCAAAAACTATAATTACGTATCACTTGACAATAGTTCATGATAAGTCCAAAATGTTTATTATTTTCTCTAGAGTTTTTTTTTAAAAAATGTTCTCCAATAATTATTAATCCATTTTAGTAAAGTTTATAGAAAATAATCTTGGGTTTTTACTGTACAGAATGATAATTATTAAATCATAATATTAAATTAATCCCCGTGAAGCTTCTTAATATTCTCTGCCAATATTCTCTGCGGCATATCTGATGCATCCTCCATCTAATTTAACTTTAGTTATCCGATAAACTTTTAAGTACTATTTATATTTTCATGGATCCATCTTTTTATTTAACTATATGTTCACTTTTTTTATATAGGTTTCCATTCTTAATAAAGTGCTTTAAAACAAATACTTCTAAAGATGCGTTTTTAATATTTCTGAGACTAGAAGTTTTATATATCACAACGCTTTTAATAAAATCTTCTCTGTAATTTCTTCCTTTAATTCTTTCAAGATATATATATATTTTTTTTAGAAAAATGTTTCCTTCAAAAAGGACTAAACATTTTATTTCTTTCATCATGATATTCTATAATAATTCATAAGATATAAGTATCTTATTCTTTTTTAAAACTCCTGGATAAGCTTATAAATAATGCGTCACAAATTTTTTTAGACGGCAAATAGCTTTCCATTGCATCCGTATAATATCCATACTGTGCTTTTTATGTACCAAAACAGTTCTCCGGTGAAGCATTAATAAAGCTGTATCAAAAATATTCCAAAAAATTTTTATATTATTAAAATTTATATACATTTTATTTCGTAGTATATACATTTTTTATTGCGAAATTTTAGGTTAAACTTAGAATAAAATAATCCTGGTAAGTAAACTGTTAAAACTTAGCAAATCATTTTCACGAAGTTTCTAAAATATATTATATTTTAAACTCTCTTTTGCAAAATACTTCTTAAAAAATATCAATTAGTTTTTGCAAATAAAACTATAAGAAAGTACTACAAATTGACTAAAATAAAAATTTAAAAATACTATCTCTTTGATAGCTACTAATATACCTTTCTCTGGTTTCAATCCATTATTAATCTCCTCAGATAAATCAGTTACAACGATATTTATACCTTGCAAGAATACCTTATCCTATTGGTTAATTCTTACTTTTAGCTTGAGAACAAATTTACATATTTTTGCAAACTTGCAGAATTAAATTTTTAAAATAAAAATTTATGATGTAATAAACCCAAAATATTATTTAAAATATTACTTTTAAATCAATTATTACTTTATCAAAATTATTTGAACATTTAAAATAACTTTTAAAATAATTTTAATATTTATCCCACTCTTAATATTCAATTTATCTAGTTTTATTTAAACAAAATATTTAATTTTTTTATTAACTGTATTCGTCTTTATAATACTACTTTAAAACATTTTAGAAACATTTTATAACGACTATTTAATATTCACTTCTATGATAGATGGTAATTATATTCAGTTCTATAATACAACTTTAAATATTTCAAACTTTGTTAATCTAAATTCAAACAAGCATGTGTGTGAAAGCATGTAGTATACAAGTCACATGATTAATAAAATTTAAGAGACGATTTTCAATCTATTTCTCTGTCTGGATTTATAAAATTGCTACACTTATTATATTAAATAATATAATTATAAAATTTTGGAAGAACAATTTAGAAAATATAAAACTAAATACAATTTTCACTATCACAAAGCTATTTTTTTAAAAAAATATACGTTTTTTTTTTTTAAATTATCATTACTAAATATGATTTTATAAATTTAAATACAACATTTACTTCTATAAGTTTAAAACTATTAAAATTTAACATTTAAATATACTTTTAAATATTTATAACTGAGTTATTTAATATGGCCAGCTTTTGCAACCATATGCAACAATATTTTAAGCTTTACTTAACTACTTTTAAATGATTCGTTATAATTTTATATACTACGTATTTTCTTTAGCTTCAAATTGTACTTTATAATATATTTAACTTAATATAATTAACATATTAAAAGAACATATTCTAAAATTTAAAATTTTTAATAATTTACTGTAATTGACTATTTATGACCTATAGAAAAGGGCACAATATATATATATTAAAAGTATAAAATAGTAAATCTCTCTGATATTTATAAGACATCACTGGCTGTTTTAAATAATGTAATTAATAATCTGATCAAAGTGAAAGTAATATATATATATATATATATTTTCAACACTTGGTTAATGTAGTTCTCAAAATTCTTTAATTAATATAGTTTGTCCAGGAGTATTATTTGTTCATATAAATGTTTTTCTCGCATTGTTTGTAATAGTTGAGTAGATAAGTTTGTACATACATTCTTTTATTAAATATAATTATGGAGGCCTCTAATTTAAAAGTAGGGCTAGATATTACTATGTAGATCTAGTGAGAATGGTCATCACAAAATTTGAAGATTAAAAGGTGTATTCCAAAGAATTGAAAGATGAAATAATAGAATCCAAAAGTAATTGTGATAAAAAATTTGAAGATTTAGATAAGAAGTTTGAAGCACAAAAGATAGAATATAATAAAATTTTTGAAGGACTAAATAAGAAATTGGAAGAACAGAAAATAGAATTGAAGGATGAAATTATAGAGCTAAAGACAGATTCCAAAGAATTGAAAGATTAAATTAATAATAAGTTCAATGCTTCCAATGCAAGATTTGAAGAGTTTAGATGTGATTTAGATGCTAAGTTAAAAAAAATCTGAGGAAAATGCAATGCTAAATTTAAAATATTGAAGGATGAGATAAAAAGAATTGAAAATAAATTAGACTTAGTCCATGAAGATTTTGAGAGAAAATTTTAGATCTTAGATAATAGTAGTAATGCTTTTCAAGACAAGTGATCAGGAAAAGATTATAAAACAAATTGATAAAATAGAAAGAGGAAATGACAATTTTGAAAGAAAAGTGCAGTCTGAGTTAGACCACTTCAAAAATGGAGTTGATGATATAAAGATAAAATTAAGTGGGAAATCGAAAATGATAGGGAAACTATGCACAAAACCAGACTAAAGAGTCTAAAACTAACCTAATGCTTTAGAAGTTGAGATTAAAGAATTTTAAAGTAATCGTGGTATAGAAGATAGGGGTTAAAATGGAGTTAGGTGCTAAATGTGTTATTGTGAATCTTAAACTGATAACAGATGAGTTTAATGAATATCTGAAAATCTATTACTGTAGCAATGTTTATATTAAAAGTAAATTTGAAGTGTTTCTTGGAGATTCTTATCCCAAATTTATTTAATATCTACCAGAATCAACTAATCCTATACAGTGTTAATCCCAGAGAGAAAAATTATTATAGTTGTAACAGAGATTGGGAAAATTTTAATAAAGTAAATGTAATGAAAAAGTTTAATCTATCATTTTATTGATGATGATAATAATATGGATTTGAAAAATAAGCAAAATAATTTGCATAATAGGTCTTTTGGGTATACCTTGCTACTTTTAGTATTTCAATAATCATTAATTGCTGGCATAACTATAATTGTAAATGCAAAATGATGATACCAATTGCAAATAAATACAGATTAAATAACAATGAAGAGAAGAATCATTTTATATGGTATAGGAAGGTGATCATTATATCTTATCAAAAGATTGAGTGTGCTGTTAACCCTATAGACATTCATTTTAATTTAGTAAGGGATTTATTCCATAAATACCCCATTGAATTTAAAAAGGAAAGTTTATTATCAGTTTAACACTGCTAGAAATTTAGAGGAGTTTGTCTCTTTGATGACACAGAATATGGTTAATGAATTCAGGGGTGACTGGAAAATAAAATATAATTTTATGTAAACATAATATTAACAGAGAAAGGAAAGATGTACACTCAATCTTAATTATAATTTTAAAGAACCTAAGATAAGATAAATGATGATTTAGAGGTGAAAAAGGAATTGGCAATAAAATGTTTATATTCAAGACCGTGTTAAACTTTAATTATATACTGTGCATATATTTGCTGTGTTTATATCAGATATTTAAATATTTCTCAAATATTGAAGAAGAATAGGATATCTAGGAAAGAACATATCATTAGATTTATGTTTCAACAACTAAGGAAATTTATTATGGAAAGGCTTGTAACACATAATCAAAAGCTATTATTAATACAAGAATTGTGGTTAAAAAGTAAGAAAGTTAAAATATTTTGTCATATACCTTGTGAAATCATGGCTATCTGAGAGGTAATCTAGTGTCCCAACTCTTCCCTGAAGAGATCCATAGGTCGAAACCGGTCTGGGGATGGGGACAAGCTAAGATAAAGTTATTAACTTACATGATTTATTATGGA
This sequence comes from Epiperipatus broadwayi, assembly GCA_028023455.1. Lineage (NCBI taxonomy): Eukaryota > Metazoa > Onychophora > Udeonychophora > Euonychophora > Peripatidae > Epiperipatus > Epiperipatus broadwayi. The sequence goes on along the minus strand of JAQFVV010000551.1, from coordinate 372,131 downwards.
TGTTTAGATTAAACTTGAAACCCATGGTACCACCTGAACCTATAACATAACAATTGATATATATATATGTAAGGGATGGCCCTTACATCCCTCCAATATCATTTACACACCCTTTGGTCTAATTTAAATCCAACATCCAATATAATAACATTCTCTACTAAACACTACATTAATAAAAATGAAGTACTATAATTGATAAACTATTAGGTGTTATATACATTTAAACCCCAACTTAATGATACGATATACGTATTGGAATCAAACTATAAAACGGATACATGACAACTAACCTTTATTAAAATTATCTTGTTAATTGTGATGTAACTCTGGTACATACAATAATATGAGGGAAATGGATAGAGTAATCGCAAGCAAGAAATGAAAGATTCTTGTTTTAATAATAGGAAAATATAAAAACCAACAAACTTCTTTTCCAAATTCAGATAAAAATTTCTTATCAGCGGAACAATCTGTGTAAATTTAAGTAGAGAATTCGAACTTGCAATTCGAATAGGGATATCAGCCACCATTGAGGTGAAATAGTAATAGAAATAACTATTTGGATATTCAAGAAAGGAATAAAAAGCACATGGAGTCAAAACTAGCCAACTGACGAATTAGAAAGTGAAATTTCCAAAATTAAATTCGAATTATTTAAATTTTCAGTATTTCCAGTTTTAAATCATAGATTGAATTATCTATAATTAAAGATATCTAATAGTAAAAGAAAATATTGCTCTTAATTCATTCAAGATATTCTAGTAAAAATATATAAATAACAATATAGATAACCAAGCACTGCTAATTATAAAATCACATTGTTGAAATAAAGTCGTCACTCATGAAGCTATAATTGTCAAAACTGGGATGAAATTGACCTAACATTTAACATCTATGCTGTGAAACAGCAAATTTACTATTCTTTCCGGGGTTTCTCCGATCAAAAACGGTCACGGCTTCAAGTCGCTCGAATTCCATCATTTTTAACGCTACGGTAAAGAATTTCCGGTCATTTTAAAGCTTTGATGTGATGTACTGTAGCTTTTCCTTAAACGAAGTCAAGAATCTCTCAGCAATTATGCCCAGAGAAACCTGTTAGCCACTTTATTTTCCATTCCCCAGTCTAAGTTTTCCCATATTCTGCTCCATTCCATTTCTACAATATAATCTTTGTCAACTCTATGGCCTTTATATCTAAATCCCCTTAACTTTTCCCCAAACCGAGCATAAAAAAAAAAAGGCCCGTAAGATGCTGCCCTCTCTGAAATTATTTTACAAGTAAAAAATCAATATAGGACATTTAGACTTCAATAATGGTAGAGGGCAGGATTTCACTAGATGCTGATTGGTTGGTTCTCATTTCAACAAAAGAAGAGGGCTGGTTAATAATTTTCATCGCTCCAACTTCTTTCGTTTGCATTTCAAAATGAAAATTAATGTTTTAGAGCGTTTTTTAGTATTTTTTTTACATATTATAAATTATTTTCATAAAATATATTGAAAACGTAATTATTTTAGAAAAAACAGTAAGACTTTAGTAAAAAATTGTATACTTTTACAGGAACGTAAATTGAAAAAGAAACCAGAACTAACAACAATTTTCACACCTGTCAACAGTTTACATTGCCCCAAGCTCTTCATTTGATTTTCATATAAAATTAATGTTTTAGAATATTTTGCTGGCATTTATTTACATATTATAATGTATTTTGGTAAAATATGTGAAAATATAAATTATTTTAGGAAAATAGTAATATTTTAGTAAAAAAAATACTTCAGTTTTACACTAACGTAAATTGAGAGGGAAATCAATGATGTCAGCAACACTTTCTGATTTGTTTCTAAGTTTCTTTTTAGGTCTTCCGATATCGAATATTTTTATAATTATAAGTAGAAATTTATTTTTGTAAAAACTTTCATAGTCGGACAAATTACTAATATACTTTTTACAAACGAAACTAAAATGAATATAATATTAAAAGATGAATATATATCTTAACTGCTGATTCTGTAGTTGAGCAATCAAAAATTTAGAATTTTAACTCACTCAGCCAAACAAAATTTTTGTGGTTGAAAGAGTTATAACTCTACACTACAAAACAGAAGTTCTGAGGAGGGAAATTATAAATGCCTTAATGGATGTTCTAAGAACACTCAAATTTTACCATTTATATCTGGAATGGATTAATGGGAATTATTATAATTATGAACTTTAAAACTACATTTAGGTCGACATCATGAATTATGTATTTTATGTAAATATCTTTGTTCATATCTTTCTTTAAATATGGATACAAGGGGGGAGGGGTAAATATTATTACAATTGTTGCAAATTAAAATAAAATAAAAGTTACAACAAGAATTTTCTTGCTAACAAATCCGATTGTCATCAAGGAAAGAGTAAGATTTTACCTAAAAAATATTTATTCCCAACATTTGTACAGTTACATTGTTTGTTATCTTTTTTTTTTGTTTATACTAATATTTTAGTTAAATGTTCTTTTACAAATGGTCTTTCCTGTCTTTATTATAATTACATTATATAATTTCAATATAATAATTTAGCAAGGCAAGAATGATTTAGGCAATTATAAATATAAAATAAATTTCACTTATATCAGTATGGACATCAAATGGTTGTTCTTTGTAGGGAATAAGGATTTGGAGTAACAATTGAAATAAATTATAATCAAAAAGTAACCATAGATGTTAAATTAAATATTTTATAATTGGTTATAAATTTTTTGTTATTAAATTGTTGCTTATTGTAAATATATTTGTTAAATATATAAGTGTTAAAATTAAAAACTCTCAATATATTTTTTCTATATTCAATTTGCAATTGATCTCACATACCTACAAGTATTCTTACACAATCACATATTTTCACACTTTCACACCTATCCTCATACACATACAGACATTTATTCATACCCACATTTTTAGTGATATTAATATACTCTGAATTAAATGACTATGCAGATTATGTGGGTATATATGTGCAGGGTTCCTTAGACAGACTCTCTTACCCATTGTGATGATTTAGCTAACCTATTATCATAATAGATAAAGATCTGTTCCATTAAAGTATATAATTCAAATTTATAATAGTAATGATAATGAAGATAATAATGTTAATTTGAGATAATTTTATGTGTTTTAGGGATATATGTTTTTATCCAATCATATATTATTAATAGATTTATTCTATAAATATCTCATTAAATTTAAAAAGAAAGTTTTAATAGATACTATCTACTTAAGCATTTTTGTGTAAATTGTTTGGTTATGGATAATTCTGCTTAAATATCAATTAATTTTTTTTATTGCTTCACATATGATTTAAGTAAGAATTTACTTAAATGTATTTTTTTTTAGTTGAAAGTTATTGTTCTTTAAATAGGTTAAGTTTTAAATAAAGTCCATAGTTTTAAAAGATTCAAAGGGATTTTTTCATTGATGATGCTTGGAATATATATGGTTTCCTAAAAAAAATTTTTTTCATAGCAGGAGATTATGTACTATATTGGTACACCCTGACCACATGTTATCCCACATATATATTATCAAAAAAAATTTTTTATTTGAATTTTAGATCACTGTTTTATGGAATTATTAATTATTAGAATTGTCAATTGATATCTTTAATTTCATCCTATAAAGGCATTGTCTTTGATAAGATTCAGAATGATGCTTTGTCTAGCTTTAGCTTATTGTAAACATTTTAGAATATAAAGTAACTTGTGATTTGTTCTTTTTTAATCTTTTAAAAATAATCTGATATTAATTTCTTTGAAAGTTATTTAAAAATATGAAAGGGGGGCCATATATATATTCTTTTTAAAGTATTTGATGAGCCTAAAATACAACTATGTTATTTCTATTTTAAAACATTTTTTGAAGTCAAAATAACATTGCTTGTTTCCATCTATAAATATTTCAGTAGGAGACTTTAACAAATAGATTATTTTCCAATGTTATTTTGCTATGAATATGAGAATGTTATTAAGTTCTCAAAAGCACTCATCTATATAATTTTTATAAACCTAATAAACTTCTCTATTAATACATATAAGCACACATATTATGTCTATTACATTTAATATATGAGAACTCTTAATTACATATATGCATATAGTTGATATTTTAAAATGTATTTGTTTATAATAATCACTCATTGAATTTTACAAAATAAGCAGCTTGAGCATATCAAATAGTAACAGTGATAAATATTGCATCATTCAAGAAAATTATATAAAACTCCATATTGCCAAACAGGAGCTCTTTACTTTATTCTTTAGATTGTATTACTTTGAGAGAAGTTACACTGTTGACAAACATTTTTTATTACTAAAACCACAATGTATATATATTTATAAAGATGTTTACTGAAAATCTAAACAACATGAATTAGTTAAAAAAATTGATATTACTCATGAAGACAACAAAATATAAATTAAGGCTTGAATAATAGCTGAAGTGCAACTGCCATCAGATTCTAAAAGTTTGTTCTTTATTTTCATCAGTTATTCTCAAAATGTTTACCTAAAGTCAAAGTCATATGCATGTACCTTGAATACAATGCAGGTGTATAAAATCAATAATGTTGTCCAAGATATTAAGGTACAATATTAATGTTTTAAACTGAAAGAACTATTTTGTAAGAAATCCTAAAATCTTGATTTTTCTTCGTTTGTCATTATATTTTCAACACTGCCTATTGAAATCATTTTATTTGATAAATATTTATAAAAGCTATATTAAACTTACATCTTGTTTACAAATATATATTAAAGTGCCTATAGATCATGCAATACGCTGATGGATAGAATGGTAATTGCTTTTAAAGAAAACTATAACAGAGAATGGATGAAGTACCCATGAAAATTACAATCTATTAATATTCAATGCTTTATATGCATATGCATTAATGGGATTTAAATTACAGAATAATGTATTATAGGTAAAAATACAAAACTGTATTGAGAATAAAATTTTATTATTGTAGACAATTACGAAGTGCTGAACATTCTTTCAACTGGATTCAGTCGTAGACATAGCAATGAATGTAACAGAAGTGGGAGAGTTACATTCATCTTGCCTGCTAATGTTGTGAATATTTTCATTAATGGCTATACCCAAACAGAGAACTTACAACTGACATTGAAACAATGTTTAGTGATTACCCACAATGCAAAATTATTATTGGCCAAATTGTGCCAATCGCTGCTTCAAAACACATTAGGTTTTAAAACAGAGAGTGGTCTTAAGGAATAATTGCTACCAAACAATACTTTCTATATAATCATATCACATCTCTCAAGGAGGACAAAGGCAACTACTTTATATTATTATCTAAATAAGGGTTTGTAGCTAAAATTTATTGACAAACCCATAATCTAAAATTCACACAACTTGAATCAACTATAAGTGTCAAGTAATTTAAAGAACAATGTAGTTTTACATTTTTATTTACTATGCCAACACTAAAAAGTTACAAATAATAGAGATAAAAAAATTTATAATATTAAATGCTTTTATTTAGCATGCATTAAAAAAAGTTTCTTCAATTATAAGTGGAATTATTTTTATACTTGTGGGGTGGCAGTGGGAATCCAAGAATCAATTAAGTCATTTTTTATAATAAGAGATTGATTTAATTCATTTCTGGACTCATATGTTTTTATTTCCAGTTAAATCTAAAAACCCAATTGTGATTGAAGAAACAATTATTATTATTATTTTTTTAGTGCATGGTAAATATAAACATTTAATATTATTTTTTTATCTCTATTATTGTATTATTATAATGTATGTATACAAATATATTATGTTTAAGTAAAAATTTAATTAGTTCAATTTTATAAAAACATTACTACAAACAAATATATCAAACATATACATGTGTGAATATGTTATGTCTTTATGACTAAAAAATGTGAATTCAATTTTTAGATTATCACTTGCATATGATTTTTTCTTCATATTATTATTAAATTAAAATAAATTATTTATTATTATTATATCATCATCATCATCATTATTATTATTATTATTATTATTATTCAAAAGTAGTAGTAAGAGTGACATAGTTACTACTGGTAAAATTAAAATGATGATGATGACGATTATGATGATGATAACAACAGCAGCAACAAAAACAAAACAATAACAATTATAAGCAACCACATAAAAAATTCCTAAAACTACTTTGAAGCATACTTAGAGATATTAGATTAATAATATATTGTAACCATCACTAAATGCTAGCCACATGTAGGAAGTAAAGAAAGTATCTAAATAGAATTTTGAAATAATAGTTTTAAAGAACAAAAATAAAATAATGAAAGAGAATTATTACATTTGTTTGATTTAAATTAAAGAAAAGAAAAAGTTCAAGTTTAAGGTAAGTTAAAAAAATAAAGAATTACTTTTAGTTTGCATATTTTAAAAAAAGATAAAAGGTTTTATTTTAAAAAAAAGAAAAGAAAACAAGTGAAAATATTTTCTTAAAGCAGTTAAAATGATACTTGCTTATATTTTCACAAAATTATGATTTTGAAATGAAAAGAACAAAAATATTGTTTTATTGGTTATGGAATGTTATACTTATAAAAAAATAGTATAAAGTTGTTATCTAGTGTTCTTTAATTAATTAAAACTAATGAGAAAATATTTAAAATAAGATAAGGGCAAAGTGGGGGAGAGCTCTACTTGGACAATGCTCAGCTTATGCATAAAAGATCATTTAATATATACATGTGCTCTGCGCACAGATAATGAAGCTATTCAGTGTACATAAAATTATCAAAAGGTACCGCCAAGCACTTTTGGGACAGTTTATAGTCCCATATTCATGGCGACTTGTATTTGGTTAATAACTTTATTTATTTATTTATAAATTTCTTTCATCATTCCTTCTTTACTCAGACTCATTGACCATATGGCAAACTTCAAGATATTGATTTAGAAGTCCATGTGTGATAAATACAATCCACTGTTGTAGAGTTTTAATGATGTTACATTGCTGAATTCCCACAGTGTGTTTCCCAATAAATTATACAGAGAGCATCCATCAAAAGCCTGAAATATGATTGCATTTAACCTTCCATTTTCTGAGTGCTCTATGCTATATAATATGCATGCACAAAATAAATATCAAATGGAAGTCTTCTCTAATGAAATATGTGCACCATAGATAGGTGAAGAATCATGACCTGAATGCTTCCACAGTGTTAAGCCAGGTAAAGAAGTTGTAAAATTTTACCAGAATGAATTCTGTGATGCAAAATAATGAAGAAAACTAAAAGAAGACTGATAAATATTAAGCTTAACAAAAAAGATCTTCAGCCAAAGACTTAACAAAAAACTTTCTAAAATCTCTAAAGTTAATCATCTAAATGTGGTAAGAACTATAATTACTTATCAGGGTATGTCTTATTTTTTTTATATAATCTAAAGTTCCAACAAATGTAATAATATTTGTTTGTATTACAGTAATAGTAATAAGTTAACTAGAATCCACATATGTTTGTATTACGTTTAATCAGTTAATGAATATTATTGTCTAATAAACATTTGTTTTTGTTATTTGTTAATCTAGCTTGCATTTTTCTTAATGTTTCACCATTTAAATTTAGTGAACTATTTATATTGTTTGTAAAATATGTTGTTTTAAAAGTTTCCAAATTATAATAGCCAATAAGTAATATTTACTGAGGCTATAACCTCGATAATATGCATATCAAATGCAATAGTAGGGACCTCTACAGGTGTTTTAACCACAAGCTTATGCTATTGAAGATAAGTTTTTTACTCAACCAAGATAGTTATGGTATAGCTTTAGTAATGCTGAAAGGTGCTTAAATTTCTTCTATGGATTTTCCTGATGTTTGGGATGGTGTATTGGTTTAAACCTAGTATAAATTCTACATTCATGCAGGATTGTCCTTTAGTTAACTAAGAGTAGGTTTAATGGTCATGAAATGTAAAGCCCAGTGTAACCATTAGTATACTTTATAAGTTTATAAGATGATATAAATTATTATTCTCTATGTAACTGATTAGATATTTAATTTTCAAAGTGTGAAATTGAGAATAAATGCTCTCAGCCCTTCTCTCTCTCGAAACTCTTCATTTCCAGATGGACAATATATATATACATTTTAGATTATTATTTTACAAGAACTGATATTGATGCAGATAAATATAACTCCACCTTTATCCCCCTTAGCGATGGCAATTGGTTCTCCAAAACTCATTGTTAAGCAAGAATATCATACAGAATATGTATTTATAATGGGGGCCGATGGGAAAAAAATTGGTCGGTTCCTAAAGGTAAAAAATTATACTAACTTAGGAATAAAGTACATATTAAAAAAAGTATTCATTAACACTTATTTTAAATACAATCTGATTTTCTTTTTAAATTTTTTTTTAATTCAACATTGACGTTTTAAAATGTTGTTTTTCCTTTGATTTGAAACCACTTGGGTATAAACAACATTTTACAAAATCAATAACTATTTTTACATAATACTGTACCATATTTATATATTGGACTATTTCATCATCTAATATAAGTGTTGAATGTCTTTAGAAAAATTAAACTTTATTTAAATAATCCAAGTACTGTATATTATATTTAAATAAAGTTTAATTTTTCTAAAGACATTCAACACTTATATATACAGTATATAGTATTATAGATTAATTAATTATATATATTTTAAGTTTATACATTCTAAATTTAAAAATAAATAAATTCCCGATCGTTATAGTAAATAATCGATTGTAAATCGAAGCAGTGGGTACAAATTGATGATGATCACTATTGTGAAATATCACTAAGTAGCAAATAACTAAGTGAGGTTTAGGTGTATAGGTATTCTTTTTGTGACTGTTAATTTAGAAACAGTAAAAAAATCTATACATCTTCAATATTTATTTTTTTTGCTGAAAATAAATTTTTTATTTTTTTTATAATTAATGTACTATAATTATTACTTTTGTGATAAAATTAAATTTTACTTACCCAGACTTATTAGTAAAAAAATAATTGTCTTCATTTTGTTTTATATTACTGATAAATCTAAAAATAGTAAAAAAATATATAAACATAAATTTATCTAATATATATATATAATCAAGTTTATCAATTCACAATTAATCATTGACCAAAATTCAATTAAAAATTTACTTTCAGTGGTCTTGACAAAGTAGAATTCTCAAGTGCAAAGTCACACAATACTTAATAAATACGTATTATATTACCTTCCCACAATCCTACCTCACATTTTAATTATCATTAATTTCCAAGAGAAGTTTATAGTAAATTAATCAATTCATAAACATAAAACTTTATTAAAAGACATTGTTTAATTTTATTTTATTTTCATTTTTTTGAAAGAAGATACTCTTAGGCTGCTCAAATATAATTCTATTTTTACAAATTTTCAGCCCTTTGCTTGAAACTCAACTTATTTTGACTTATATATAATTATATATGAAAACAAAAAGAATATAAGTAATTTTATATTGATATTCTTATCAATTTTTTCTTTCAATGTATTTAAAACATTATTTAAAGTAACATCCTTCCGCTATGCTAATTTTGTGTTACCAAAAATATTTAAATTAATTTTTAAAACCTTTTAAGAAACAATTTAAGAGGCAAAGTTCATGTTTTTTAATAATTCATTACAGAACATTATCATTCCAAATATGTTAGAATTACTTTTCAGGCAGACTCATGATGAGACATTTCAATAATCTAATTTTATTTTCATTTATCAATGTCCATTGATGAATTTATATTATTATTGAATAATATAAAAGAAATAATGAACAAGAATATTATTGTAAAGTTGTAATATTATTTTATGTTTTTACATATAGATCAAAGTAGTTTAAGTTTAAAGAAAAGTAAAATTTCAGAAAAATAAACTTATGAATAAATATTTTAATCCTACCTTATATATTTATAAAAGAAATACCAGTCATAAGATATTAATGTAGCAGGTGAAGACTATCTTTTTTGAAAAAAGAAAAGAAAAAAAGGAAAAAAAAAATTTCAAAAATCTATTTTAATAAAAATTTATGATTCTGAAGCTATAATTTTGTTGAAAAGTTTTCTTGTTATTTAAAGGAAAATGGAGGAACTGAGTTGAAATTATGGAAAGGTAATATCTTATAAATTTGTTTTGTTTTGTTTCTTTGTACAATTACTGGTAGTTGAATTTTTTAATTTGATTTTGGCTAGTAATTTAATTTGAATGATGCACTTGATTTATTATACTGTCTACTTTAACTCTTAACATTATATATTAAAAATAATAAATATAACAGTAATTAACTTATATACAATCTTTCAATCATGTGTGTGATTTCAGAAAATTTCTTGTAAATTGAAAGGAGGCTTTTAAATATTTTTAAAGTCCTAAAGGGACAGTAAATGAAAATTCGTAATGTTCAGTTCCTGTTTTTTTCCCATGTGTCATAGTATCGACTGGGAAGTGAACCTGCTAACCCAGGACAACTGCTTGTAAGGCAGCTGAGCTGACCTCTCGACCACTAACACTTGACCAGTTCCTGTTTTTGAAGACAAATCTCAATGGGTTGCTCATCAATAAGTATCAATCAACATAATAAATTTATTATCTCTTTATCTCCAAGTTTAAGACCAATAAACATTATAGTCCTTCTCAGTTTCCTGATAATTCTTAATTATAATATTAGTTGAGATTTTTGTAAGACAGGATGAATTTATGTGTGTGATCATTTTTTTTATCAGATATTTACAATCATGACAGACAAACACTAGTTCTTATTTTAGAAAAATGTAAATTCAACAACCAAGATAGTGATTGTTAGGTAGATCAACGCTGCCATTCTTATTTAACCATCTAAAATGCTGATCACTTTCAAATAAAAAAGATTATATGAACTGAAAGAACTTTCTAATATTAAATGAGATATTATTTAGAAAAAAAATGAAAAGATTAATTAGAATTGTGGACATATTGACTTTACTACAAAGACACATACTGGAAGCACAAATGGAATGGAATTCATTATAAATAAAAAAATGGAACATTTTGATATTGCTATGTTTATATGTATATATTAAAATATATACACATATATAGCTAAAAAACAGTTATAAATATTTCTGTATTAAAATATATGTGTGAAGAGTGAAATACATACACACCATTAAAGTTTAAAAGTAAGAATATTAAATTTAAGTAAAAAGTAAAATTAAAACTGATTGAGGTAATAATATTAAAAGATTAATTATAAATCCAGGAAACAATCTTAATTAAATTCTTAAATAGCAAAAGAGTGAACAGAATTCCATCAGAAAATTATCGAATAAATTAGTGACAAAAATAAATAATTACTAGAAACCAGATGCATCTACAGATAATTAACATTAGACAATGTCAGTAGGATGTAAGTGACCTAACCAATTAGAACAGGAGTTATAATTATTAATTAATAGAGAAAGATTGGTCTAGAAATAGAACCAAGGAACACTTTCTCATGGAAGTTACAAATGTGCAGATATACTTGCAACAACAATGATGCTGAATGTTATCATGTGTTGTCCTTGATAGCTAATATTTTATGGAGAGGCTTGCCTCCAAATGAGGCAAAGCAAGTCTAGGGACTAAACAGGTCGCACGAGTTTTATTATTATTTGAGAATGCCGTAGAGTATGTAAATATATATGCTTTAAATAAATTCTTTATATACATAATTAAAATGCTTATAATGGTTGTATTATTAATCTATTAAATCATAATCCTAAGTTGCTGCAGTATTATTATTGTTACCAAGTGAATTTTATATAAGCGTATATTTAGTAGCATAGGGATTACTCCCAGATATAGCAATTGGTGCAGTCAATAGCATAACAGATAAAGTGATAATATTAGTTGATTATTTAAATAAATGGAATATATCCAATGCAGATAAATCAGGTTTTTGTGACAAATTCTCAATGTGATAAAGAAGTATTTTTATAAAATTGAATAAAGTACTTTTGATAATATCAAATAACATTTTAAACTGCTATGGATACATTAATGCTAGAATTGGAAAATTATTGAAAGATGAAACAGTTATTGGTAAATTTAATCAAGATGACAGAAATGAGACGATATAGTCTTGTGGAATTTTCAAAAAAAGAAAAATGTATATATAATGAATTTTTTTTTTTTGAGAAATTACTAACTGGGGAATAGTTATGAAAACATTCAAATGAAGATGCAGCAAAATTATTTTATATATGACAACAAATAAATATATATATATTAAAATTGTAATGTTTTTTAATAGATTTAACACAGGAAGTGATCATCCTCATTAGTAAGATGTAAAATACATCTTAATGCAAAATTAGAGAGATGAAAAGTATTAAATTATTTGACAATATTAATAGTTCATATTTCTAACATTCAGATTTATTCTAATTAATTTTAAACATTGTTTTAAAATATTGATAGATATTAAAGATAATTCAAACTTAACAGGTCAATAAGAAAATAATTGATATATTACTAAGAACTGCAACAAAAATAGCTGATACAAGTAAAAGAACAATTGACCAATAAATTTTTAAATTAGACAAAACAATGTGTGATGAAAGCAACACGAAAATATTTCAAAATAATTCAGTAAGAAGAATTGAATATCTAAGGTTCTGTAAAATGGTAGATAAATGTTTTACAAAAGTTTAAAAAAACATCGTAATATTGGAAAAAGTAATTTCAAAAATAAAAAGAAAAGTTTGAATGATTATTAAAAAGAACATCATGAAATGTGTAGAAGATTTGTCCAAGGAATTAAACAGTAATAAAGAACAAGAAATAAACTGTCCTTTAGAGTTACTATGTCTTTTGAAATATCAAATATTTAAATAAAACAAACAAAATACGATTAAATCTATGAAGAAAGATTACCTTTATTGTTAACGAAAGTTACCTTGACAACAGTTTGAAATTGTTGATTGTTATTGATATTAGAATTGTCTAAGTATCAACTGGTTCTTAATGAAATTTAATTATATATATATTGTACCTACTGAAATTTGAGATGAGTTTTAGTATGTGTTAAAACGTCGATCATAAATATTTTTTTTCATTCTTGTTTGACATTGATGATGGATAGGTTAACCTATAAAGCATTGAACTGTGTTGCTATAATAATGATAATATTGATATAAAAATTGTTTATTATTAATTGTATAAGATTGTGAATTGATTTTATTCATCTTAAAATGGATATGTGAATAATAAAGCATATGATATGGACAAAATTATTGTTCTTTTATTGTTATGTGTATTTTGTTACTGCATTCATTATAATAAATTATAAACAATACAAGATATTGCTATAGTTACTCTGATATCAATGGCAAAAGTTTTAAAAAAAGTTGAATAGAAAAAAATCACTCTCTTTACTACTTCAACAGAAGCAAATCTAAGTTCTTTCAATTTTTGTAATATTTAGTTTTAACAGTAAATGATTGTAACATATATAGAATGATTGGCTGAATACAATAATGTTCATTCATCGACCAGACAAAAAACAATTTATTAAAATATGAAAATTAATTTTCAGTGTTTCAAAATGACTGGAATATTTCTTTGCTTTAAAAACTGATATTGCCTACTTTTCAATGATGAAGTCTAAATGTTAACAAAAGAAAAAATGTACACAAAGATTATGGTCACCTACTAATATAATTTTATAAACTTGATGCATTATTTATACATGGAATACAAATTGGTTCAATTTCCATTGCATTATTATAGACGAAACTAGCATCTGTTTACTTGTAATGACTTATGAGATAATTACTTGCTAAATGAAATGATATCTACATTGCATTCTTATGGATATAAATTAGTGTTTGCACACTTATAACATGTAAATCAAATATTTTCTGAATTAAAAGATAATTTGGATATTTGGAAAATGTTGGAATTAACAAGTTTTGTGATATTTCTACTTTTTCTGGTATAATAAAACATTGTGTGATTATGATTTTAAAAAATAAACATTAGAACTATGGTACTATTTTAGAAAGGCCATATTTAAAGGCTAATACTCAGGACATTTGCTTATATTTATCATTATTATTGCTATATATATTTTTCTTTTTATTTAAAAATGTATAGTATTATTGATATAAATAATAGTATAATTTTAGGTTAAATAATAATCTATTTACATACCTAATTTGAGAGAGTTATGCCTTCCTAAGTTTGAATTTATATTTTATAGAATAGTAATTTCTGTTTTAATTTAAAATATTCATTTTTTACTTATACTAACAAATAAGCAAATTCATTATATTCTATCTATCTATCTATCTATCTATCTATCTATCTATCTATCTATCTATCTATCTATCTATCTATCTATCTATCTATCTATCTATCTATCTATCTATCTATCTATCTATCTATCTATCTATCTATCTATCTATCTATCTATCTATCTATCTATCTATCTGTCTATCTGTCTATCTGTCTATCTGTCCGTCTGTCCGTCTGTCCGTCCGTCCGTCCGTCCGTCCATCTATCCGTCTATCTGTCTATCCGTCTATCCGTCTATCCGTCTATCTATCTATCTATCTATCTATCTATCTATCTATCTATCTATCTATCTATCTATCTATCTATCTATCTATCTATCTATCTATCTATCTATCTATCTATCTATCTATCTATCTATCTATCTATCTATCTATCTATCTATCTATCTATCTATCTATCTATCTATCTATCTATCTATCTATCTATCTATCTATCTATCTATCTATCTATCTATCTATCTATCTATCTATCTATCCACCTACCTACCTACCTACCTACCTGCCTGCCTGCCTACCTGCCTACCTATCTATCTATTTAAATTTAGTTGATGTAGATTGTAAATCCAATTAAATTTTAAATTTTAATATTCTTACTTGATTATAATAATTGTTAATAATTCTTTTTATATGTTTTGATTGTTATAATGTACAGTTTTAATAATTTAGTTACAGAAAATTTAAAATAAATTGATATTAGTTAATTGTACTCATGGTAATGGACAATAGAAATCTACTGTTTCTTTTACATACTGGTATGAGTGGAGATTATTGATTCTAGTTTATTTTATGGGTTTATTGATATTGCATCATTATTGTTTTTTATCTTGTTATAAATAGCATGATTAGTATATCTGAGTATAGCATGGCTGAGTTAGTATTATTTATCATTTTATTAGACTAAGATTTAAAATTAATTATTGGGTTGTATATTTATTTAAATATCATAAATATTGTAAACTTATAGGACATGATAACACTGTTATTTCTATCATTCATGAATTATTTTATTTAGATATGAACATCATTAAATTTTAGCATAAGTTTATATTATTATAAACAATGTTGATTTGTTAGGTATATTAGAATTTAGTTGTTGAATGATTTATCGTTATCTTCATTTGATTATAAGTGAAATATATCTTAAGCATATATCATTGTTTGAAACAATGATAGTTGGCTTAATTAGGGTATTTGAAGTTATAATTTTATTTATTTTCTGTTCATCTAAATGCTTCCTGAATTCATGATACTATAGTAAAGATTATTATCACTGTTTTGTTTTGGTATAGATAACAGACAAATGTATGATTAGAAAAAAGGTTATATTAAGTACAGAATAATTATTTATTGATTGGTATTCATTTAGATTAGTTTATTATATTTATCCTATTATGAATGATACTATTACTCACAGGCATTCTAAAATTTAGGATTATTTTCATTGATTTATATTTTATTCAGTTGCAAATGATGTCCAACTTCAGACCTTATTTAATTCAGTTACATAGGGTAACCAACTACTGGCCTATATTTTATTCAGGCAATATTAGAGTTATTACTTCCCATTGCATATTTTTGATCTGTTACAAATGGCATCACAACTTGCAGGACATAATTAAATGAGATCACTCTATCATGGTCTTGTCATATGCAAGCTGTTACAAATGGTATCCTAACTTTAATGATGATAATAAAAATTATTTCATTAGCATCTTTTTATTTCTGTTATAAAATGCTACCTAAAGACATAGGGTAACTTTTTTTATATATATATATATATATTGTGCCCTTTTCTATAGGTCAGTAATAGTCCATCTCAGTCAATTACTAAAAATTTTAAATTTTAGAATATATTATGTTAATATGTTAATTATAGTTTGTCAATTATAATATAAAGTACAATTTGAAGCTAAAGAAAATACGTAGTATATAAAATTATAACGAATCATTTAAAAATAGTTATGTAAAGCTTTAAAATATTGTTGCATATGGTTGTAAAAGCTGGCCATATTAAATAACACAGCTATAAATATTAAAAGTATATTTAATAAATTCGATTTTAATAGTTTAAAACTGATAATTTAATAAATGCTATATTAAAATTTATAATCATATTTAATAGTCAAAATTAATATAGTATATTTTTAAAATAAACTTTATGTTGGTGAAAATTATATCTAGTCTATATTTTTAAAATTATTCTTCCAAAATTTTTATAATTATTTTATATAATATAATAAATGTATCAATTTTATAAATCTAGGCAGAGAAATAGATTGAAAATCGTCTGTCAAAGTTATATTGATCATGTGACTTGTATACTACATACTTTCACACACTGCTTGTTTGAATTAATAACAGAGTTTGAAATATTTAAAAGTTGTATTATAGAACTGAATGTAATTACTATCTATCATAGAAGTGAATATTAAATAATTGTTATAAATGTTTTTAAATGTTTTAAAATAGTATCATAAAGACGAATACACTCATAATATAAAAATTAAATATTTTATTTAAATAAAACTAGATAAATTGAATATTAAAAATGAAATAGGTTATTAAAGTTATTTTAACAGTTATCCTAAATGTTTAAATAGTTTTGATAAAGTAATAATTGAATTAAAAAGTGGAATTTTAAATAATATTTTTTAAATTTTATTACGTCATAAAATTTTTTATTTTTTGAAACTTGATTCTGCTATAAACTGAAAATATGTAAATTTGTTCTCAAGTTAAAGTAAGAATCAACCAATCAAATGACGTATTCTTACAGACTATAAATATGAATTGCACGGGGGTATAAGAGGAGATTAATAATGTATTGAAACCAGAGAAAGGTAAATTATAGCTATCAAAGAGATAGTATTTTTAAATTTTTATTTTAGTCAATTTTTTAGTACTTTCTTATAACTTTATCTGCAAAAAACTAATTGATAATTTTAAAGTATTTTGCAAAAGAGAGTTTAAAAAAAAAAAATATATTTAGAAACTTCATGGAAATGATTTTCTAGTTTTTTAAAAGTTACTTGCCAGGAGTATTTTATCTGAAGTTTAACCTAAACTACGCAATAGAGATGGATATACTACGAAATAAAATATGTTTAAATTATAATACAGCTTTATTTATGCTCAACCGGAGGATTATTCTAACTCATATAAAAATAATTCGGGCATTATGCTGGAAGCTTAAACAGAAAACTATTTGCCGTCTAAAAAAATTTGTGATGCATTATTTATAAGCTTATCCAGGAGTTTTTTTTTTAAAAAAAGAATAAGATATTTATATCGTATGAGTTATCATAAAATATAATGAAAGAAATAGAATGTTTAGTCCTTTTTGAAGGAAACATTTTTTTTAAATATATATTTTACAAGAATTAAAAAGAACTTATTAAGAAATAAAACCTATATAAAAAAATGAACATATAGTAGATAAATAAAGGATGGATCCATGAAAATACAAATATTGTGTAAAAGTTTACCGGATAACTTAAGTTAAATTGAACAGAGTGATGCATCAGAGAATATTGAATAAACTTCATGGGAATAATTCTTTAATATTACAGTTTAATAATTTTCATTCTGAACAGTAAAGACCCAGGATTATTTTCTATAAATTTTACTAAATGGATTAATAATTATTTTTATTTTTAAACTTTAATGCGCTTGGAGGAGAACATTTTAAAACTCTAGAGAAAATAATAAACATTTTTGGATTTTATCATGAACTATGGTCAAGTGAAGACGTAATTATAGTTTTAAATTTTTATTTTACTAACTTAGTTAAATGTAAATTTTTCTATTTATAAGATTAGGAAAACATAAAACATTAATTTGTTAATAACATAAAATTTATAATATAATCTAATAATTTAGATAAGAATATTTTTAAATAAAACGTATGGATGTGTCTTTTCGTTTATGTATGCAATGTTTTTCTATATCCAGTGGATGGAAGAAGCCTACTAAAAATGATGACCAGATAAAAAGGGTTATTTGGTAATAATAATAACTATTAATAATTTATAATGTATATTTTTGTTTTCTTTAGATCATCTATGAATCTAAGAATGAAGTGTAAAAGTTTTAATTATATGTAACGCATTTTCATACAACATTTAAAAAAAAAACATTATGAGATAGGATTGATTTGAAAATATGCATATGACGATTATTTTTTTTATATATTAGTGATATAATCCAACATAATAACAAATAATTATGTGATTCTTTTAGAACTTTCATGTTATTGGATATTCAAATATTGTCTAAGTAGATTGTATATGATTAAACATATAGAATAATGAAGTAAGCAAACTTTTCTTATGGAACAGTGAAATTGTTTTAAACTATCAATGAATTTTATTTATTGTTTTGTAAATGCAGATAGTTATTTATCGATGTAAGATGTAGAAAAATCTTGAGAAATAATGTTGAGATAGTGGCTTGGAAGTACTATAGTTAGCAGGAAACCAAGATGATGTATTTTTAAAAAAAATAGGATATGATAAGGAATAGAAATAATATTTAGTCTTTATGTGGTTATCAGCATAGTTAACAAAGCCCTATGACTGATACACATTTTATTTGGACAGTGTTTTATATGTCTTTAAATATTTGATGTTTTAAATAAAGCTGAAGAAGTAGCTTTAACATCGTTCATGTATTAGAGGTTATTAGACAGGTAAAGGTCATACCTCTTTGCACTGTGCCATGATTTTTTGAGATATATTAAGAGTGATACTCTAGCTTTCTTCCTTAAATCCTATACATCTGTTTCGCTATCTTTATTTCATGTAACTGCATCGTTCAGTAAGATATTTTGAAAAGAAATGATAAATAATTTAGAACTTAGGTTATGCTATCGTTTTGTATAAGATTGGTTTATTTGCTTAGAAGGAATAGAATTTTATAACTTAAAATTGAAGGTCCAATGAATCCTAAAGGAAAGGAAAGAATCATAGAATATATTTTGAATTTATTTTCGGAAATGAAATATAAATTTTTAAAATAGAGTATCTAAACAAGATATTTTCTTTAAAATGTTAATTATTTTTGAATGCTTTATTATTATTTTTAAGAGAAAAATAAGTATTGCATATTTTTAAAATACAATAGTACAAAGTAAATTATATAAACAATATGCATAGTATATTTTTTGTTCATTGAATAACAGGAATATATTGATTATTACACTTATATCATACTAAAGTAAGGCTAAATAAGAATGTATTATGATTAGTAAACATCGTGTGATAAAACACTAAAATCTAGTACTGAATTTTGGATGAATATTTTATGTAACATCTTTGACTTTGCAAGATGAAAATTTTTTTAATATTTTGAGAAATCCATACTCATTATAAAGTTAATTTTGTTTTTCTGTAGAATGTTTTCCTATGAATGTTTTTTTTTAAAATAAGATAGTTTAATAATATTAAGGATGAAATATTCTGCTAATAAGTAAATATATTTATAATAAGTTAACCATAATGAGAAACCAAATGGTAACATTTTTTTTTATTTTGTCTTAAGTATAAATAAAGATATAACTAAACTATAAACTATTTTTATATAACTTAGTAGATAAAAATGTAAGATTAAAATAAGGATATCCATTGTAAATAGTGTACATAAATTGTTTATTTTATTTGTTGTTGTTAATAAACTTTGTTAAAATTTGTTTTTCAAAATTTTTGTGTCTTGATTGTTTATTTCTCCACTTCACTGCATGAAATCACGATATATTCATAACAATTGAAACAAAAATATAATTTTGCACAAAAAGATAAATAGAGAATTATTTAAGAATTTAAATATTTTATTGGTATTCTTTTAATTAAATAATCATAATTTTACATTGTTTTATTGGTCATAAATCAGTTATCACAATAGTATACTGAATTATATGCTATCAGTTGCCACACATCCTTTGTTTATCAGATTATCATATGCTACCATGTATTTATTATATTATTACATGAAGGTAAAAGATTATATAAAATTATTTTATTATTTTATTATGGTAATAAAAATATAACGAAAAGAAAAGATATCCAGTAGTAGTTAAACAATGAAGAATATTATTATTATTATTATTATTTATTATTATTAGTTTCAGTGTAGTAGATTATGACATAAAATCCCTTCTTATATTTTACTACCATATTTTTAAATTAACTTAGAATAAACTTTATGAACCTGAGATTATTTTATTGAGCTAGATTATTACAAATAGAAGATTAAGATTTAATTATTAGTTTAATCTTAGTGAGTAGAAGTTATTAAAGTCGTAAGAATACTATGAGTTTGTTATTTGAAATAGTAATAAGGGGGATAGTGTTCTTATGCCATTGAGGTAGTATCCTGTGGGATATTGGCTCAATGTAATCTATCTTGTCACCTGTATTTTCACTTCAAGTCTCATGAAAATATTAAATATTTATTTAATTTATTTTTATAAACTGAACCTTATTCGTATTTTAAATTTGAGCTAGTGAAACATTTTAATTTTAATGCTGAATATTTTATTTATTAATTATTAACTGAGCTAGAACCCGTTTTATTTTATATCATATATTATCTGGAAGTGAGGACACACAAGACCAGGTTAGATTGTGGCCCCCAACGTGGCTGGCATGATGTGTAGTGGAGCTACACATAGGTTAGGTTAGATTTTGGTGCCAGCAACATGATGGGCTGAATATTAAAATGGGGAGAGTATAATGGACTTACATGACATGGGGAAGTCTCGGTTAGATTTTGCTCACCCATCGTGGCTGCACGATGTGTAGTTGGGAATACAATCGATAGGTCAGATTGTGGTACCCAAACATTTAGGCTACGAGATATATTAGGAAAGTAATTAAGAATATACAATACAATAGTTAGTATTAGAATTTGTTCGCGTAACTTTGAAGATTATTGATAGGTATATCTCACAGAAGATAGATAATTTAATATTTTATTATAGCAATAATTATTTAGGATTTGATTATTATAGTGAACTAAGTGCTTATTACTAAAAATATTGCAATTTTATGTGGTAGATAATCTGACTGTTTAAAAATAGTAAAGTATAAATTAAAACAATTAGCAAATAAATATCTGAGACATGCATATGTGGCTTACGATTATTTTATTACATATTATGACCATGTCAATTATTGAAATATTAACGATATATTTTGAAAATATTTTATTATGTGCAAAATATCTGTGAATCATGCATGTGGGAAAATAATGTTGTGACACATAATTTTAATCGTTATGGTTACTGTAATTAATTAGAGTTAGTTTGTATAAGGATATAAAAAAAGTATTATCTATAGTTTTTTGTGGGTGATGGTTAGATGGAGATAGAAGAAACTGGTAAGGAACTATTTTTATGAAAAATTAATAGTAATACATTGTTTAAATATTGAATTTTGAGAAAAAGCATATTTGCAAAAAAATGAATAATCAAGATAATAATTTAGAGAGTGAAATATCTGAGTTTATTGTCGATGAAAGTTGTGAGGAGGAACGAGAAATAGAAAACTTAATCGAAATGGAAACAGTTATAGATAGTGTCCAAATTATAGCTAGTAAGATAAAAGAAGAGGTTATGGAAATTAAAACAGTGGAAGAAAAGATAATAGTGCCTAAAAAGGAGGTAGAGAACTCCCAAATATCTCAAATGTTATTGATGATGAAGGAGATGAAAGAAGATAATAGAAAAAATAGAGAAGAGATTAATGAAAATATGAATAAAATTAGAGAGGATACAAAAGCTCTTAATGAAAATATGATTAAAAATAGTGTAAAGTCTGATGCTAAATTTGATTCTTTTAAAGAAGATAGTGACATGAAATTTGATGCTCTTAATGAAAATATGAATAAAAATATTGAGTCTCTTAATGAAAACCTAAATAAAACAAATATAAGATTAGAATCTCTTAGTGAAAATGTAGACAAAAATAGTAATGAAATCAGAACTTGTGTAGAAAGTATGAATCAAAAACTTAATGAAACCTGTAAGACGGTAGAAGATTTTAAGGTGGAAGTACAAGATAAATTTAATAATTTGGATTTGAGATTTGATAGCAATGAAAAAGTCATTGGTTCTTTAAAGGAGGAAATAGAGCACATAGATTATAAGAATCAGGAATTGCTAAAAAATAAATTTTCCGAATTCTCTGAGAATACTATAAAGGGTTTGAGCAAGCAAATAGAAGACTCTATCAATCAGTGTCAGATAAACAATAGCAACTTAAATCAGAAGCTTGATAGTAATAAATCAGATGTTGATCGTGAAATTGGGGAAATAAAAGATCATATAGGTCGTATGGATGAAAATTTTAAAATTGTAAAGGAAGAGGTAGTGCAGACCAGAATAACTGTGAAAGATGAAATGGAGAAAGAATTAGTAGAGAAGTTCAAGGATTTGATAGTACAAACTAGGATAGATGTAAAGGAAGAAATAGAACAAGATTTGGTTAAGAAATTAAAAGATCTTGGTATTCAGAAAGCTGATCTTGATATTCAGAAAGCTGATGAACATAAGTATAGATCTAAAGTTGGTGAGAATATGAAACGTTTACAGAAAGATGTAAAAGAACAGGCACAGCAGTTGGAAAAGAATAATAATGAGTATAGAGAAATAGTAGATCAAAACTTGGATAAGTTTAAAAATGAACAGAAGTTATATGTAGAACAAGCGATTGGACAGATAAATTTCGAAGAAAAGTTGCAGCAAGTGTATGAACAAATGGAGGAGATTAAATCCATTAGTAATAAGACTTTGGAATTAGGCAAAGAAAAAGTATTGCGTATTGCGTAGTAAGTATGAAGACTGTATAAGTCCATCCCCAATAGATAGAATAGAATATCTAAGAAAAGGTGAGGATAACCAATTAGAACATACTAATGTTAAAGAAATAGACAGCAGACCAGTTAGGGAAAATATTAGTTGTGACGGAGGTTCAAATAGCTCGATGGCATTACGTTTTATGAGGGTCAAACCGTTTAGAGGAGACTATACCGAAAATCCATCTGAGTTTCTGAATAGTTTGGATGAGCTATTTTCGATATGTGTTCTGACAGAAAAGGAAAAATTAGCCATCTGTAGTAATCATTTAGGTGGCACTGCCAAAGACTGGTGGCAGTCGCTCTTTGAAAGGCCAAATACTTATGGCGACTTTAGGTATTTAATTATAGGGAGTTTCTGGAACGCAGACAAACAAGATAGTATTAGGTTCCAGATAACTCAAGAAAAATACCACTCTAGTAAGGGCAGTTATACTAGTTTCTTTTGAAGCCAGGCTGTCAGATTGAAAACGCTTACTGCATGTCCATTATCTGAAGGGCAGATAGTCAGGATAGTACGCCATAATTTGCCCAGAAATGTGGAGCAATTATTAATTGCAGCGGACCGTTATTCGATAGATGTGTCGGAGGTATTAGACGCACTTGAAATCACTGAGACATCTTTAGATAGCAGATTCAAAGCAAATAGGGAAAGAAATAATTATCCGTTATCAAATATTAACATTAACAATAATAGTCAAAGATTTCAAACAGGTTTTAAGAGGAGATATAATTTTAGAGAGAGAGATAGGGTATCTCCCCATGCTAAGAAAGCAGTTAGATTTGATAAATCTAGGAGTAGGGTAGAGGTACAAAATAGTCAACCCTCTACTAGTGGTATTACTACAATTTTAAAAAGACCAAATGTTAAAACAAGTGAGAAAAAGTTAAACTGAAAAGGTCTTTGTGTATTAGTTCCTCTTTGCAAGGACCCGGTGCTAACAAAATGGGGAACGATCAGATGTGGATGCTAAATACTTTAGATTTAGACATTGATTTTTTAGAACCCTTTACTATAGGTGAACCGCCTATAACGTATCAATGTCCGGTTGTAATTTTAAATATTGAAAATATAAAAGTTGAAGCATTGATTGACTCCGGAAGCCAAGCTTCCATATTATCAGAGTCAACTTATAAAAATCTGGTATGCATAAAAGGTGATATACCTTCATTGCCAGTAAAACAAATACAAGTAACTCTGGCAAATGGAAAGAGAACGAAATTAACAAATAAACAAGTTTGGATTACCTTCAAAATTAATAACACAGAGTTTGGGCATGTTTTTCTTATTATGCCTGGATTGATACATGAAGCCATAATAGGTGCTGACTTCATGATTTTAAATGATTGTCAAATAGATTTTTATAACAAAATTTTTACTTGTAAGAAGGAAAGGCTTAATTTTGAATATGGTGTGCATAACCTTTCCAATCAATTACTATGCATCCATAATACATTGATTGATGCTAGCATAAAGGCAAAAATTGAACATATTTATGCAGTCGATTCTAAATTAAGTGAGAAATTATATCAATTAATGTATAGCTTTAAAAGCATTTTTTCTAAAATCCCTGGTATAATAGAGGGATATACCCATCGTATTAAATTGAAGTGTAATGATCCTTTCCATCAAAAGATGTACCCAATCCCTTACCAATATAAGGACGAGGTACAGAGTCAAATAGACATGATGCTAGAGTGGGATATAATAAAAAAGTGCCCTTCTCCTTACGTAAACCCATTGGTTATTGTAAAGAAGAAGGATGGCAATATTAGGGTATGTTTGGATGCTCGCATGTTAAATACTATAACTGTGCCAGAGCGTGACATTCCTCCACCCGTACATGAGCTCCTAACTAAGTTTCATAAGAGGTCAATTTTCTCTACATTTGATTTAACAGCTAGTTATTGGCAAATACCGTTACATGAGAATGATCAGCAATACACAGCATTTCGTTTTCAAGGCCAGTCATATGTTTTCAGACGGATGCCTTTTGGTCTCATTAATAGCGGTGCTGGCTTAATCAGATGTTTGGACATGATTTTTTCAAAGCAATTAAAGGAAAAAATCGTCATGTATGTGGACGATATCGTCATTGCTTCTGACAGTTTAGAAGAGCATCTCCAGCACTTAGAAATGTTTTTTAATGAATGCGCTATGAAAAATGTCAAAATTAATTTGGAGAAGTGTTCAATAGCAGCTAAAGAAATTACTTTTCTGGGACATTTAATAAATGAGCATGGCATCCAGCCCCATCCAGAAAAGATTGCAGCTATTCAACGCTTTCCCACACCAAAAACTGTAAAGCAACTGAAATCATTTTTTGGGTTGTGTAATTACTACAACCGCTTTTATCAAAATTTTGCTGAGGACACTATACATTTATCCAAATTGCTAAAAAAGGCTGAGAGGTGGAAGTGGACCACTAATCATGATAGTGAATTTAAGTTGATTAAAAATAAATTTTTAAAACACGTAATTTTAATATATCCTGATTTCAATAAAACATTTTATGTGCAAACAGATAGCAGTTACTATGGTCTGGGTGTAGTGTTATTTCAACTCGATGAGGGTCAGGTACCTCATGTATTGTACTTCTTGAGCAGACATCTGAGAGGTGCTGAGTTGAACTACACTATAACTGAAAAGGAAACCCTAGCTGTTGTCTGGGCTTTTCAGAAATTAAGGCAATTTTTATTAGGTTCTAGTGTGATTGTATTGACCGACCATAGAAGCTTAGAGTTTTTAAATAAAAGCTACCTCAGTAATGAGAGACTTATTAGGTGGAGCTTATATCTCCAACAGTTCAATTATAGAGTACTCTATATTGAAGGGAGACAGAATATCCCTGCTGATATTCTTAGTCGCCACCCTATCTGTTTAATGTCACAAAATCCCAATAGTCAAAACATAATTGTAAGTAACGTAGATTTGGTTAGGGATGAATCTATAGCTGATGATTATAATAATCTCACTATGATTCAGAGTCAGGATATGAGATTAAATAGGATCATGACTATCTTAAATAATCATGATAATATAAACAGTAAAAATAAACGCGTTAAAATGATTTTTAGAAAGTATAAAATTTATCAAAATTTGCTTATGTATAATATAAATTCTAATCAGGGGGAATCATGGAGGATAGTTGTCCCTAACTCCATGATTGATAAACTGATCATGTACGTTCATAGTAGCTATGGGCACTATGGTGCACCAAAAATTATGTATGTTTTAAAATCGATATTTTTTTGGAATAAAATGTATAAACGCGTAATTAAAAAGATTAAAACGTGTAATATATGTCTAAAATCTAAACATTGCAGTAAATCTTACGTGGGAATCATGCAGCCCATTATTCCAGATCGTCCTAATGAATTATTAGCGATCGATTTTTATGGGCCCCTTCCACCATTCAATCGTCAGAAATTTATACTTGTAACATATGATGTTTTTAGTAAGCTAGTCTCAGCCTATCCTGTACCTAAAACCAGCGCACATTATGTAATCAAATGCATGCTTGATTACCAATTCCCTTTAGTTGGAAAGCCAGAAATAATTCTTACTGATCATGCAACCGCTTTTATATCTGGTAGATGGAATGAGTGGATTCGAACTCAACACCTCAAACATATTATGAGCTCCATTAGAAACCCGCAGTCTAATCCCTGCGAACGTGTTATGCGGGAGCTCGGTAGATTATTCAGGGTTTATGTAGCCGATGATCATAAACAATGGGTTCATAAACTCTCTGAGGTTGTTAATTATATAAACAGCACTTGCAATGAATCCACAGGTTTTACACCTTTCCGTCTACACTATGGCAAACATGAAAATTTACTAATTCAAACACCTATACCTATGATAAGAGAACCAATAAATGTAAATCAAGATATAAATCAAGCTAAAGTAAAGCTACATATTATGGGTGCTAAGAGAGTAAAAAAATCCCATAATAGACCACATCCATTCAAAGTTGATGATTTAGTTCTTGTTAGAACACCCCATGTTAGCAACCTTCAAAGAAATCAATTTAAGAAATTTCTTGAGTTATACGAGGGTCCATATAAGATTTTTAGCAAAGTAGGAGAAAATGCTTTCGTGTTGACTACACCAGATGGTGAAAAAGGGACGTACAATGCTAGGAGTCTAATCCCATACCCATCAGAAGTGTAGAAATTTTTTTTTAGTATTACTAGTTGAGATTCTGAGTGTAATGTCCAAATATTTTATAAGTTTGTATTAAAAACAGTATATTCTTTTATAGTTCAGTAGTACAAGATAGAATTTGGTTATAGCAAATGATAAAGATATTAAGTGTCAATGAATAGAGTAAATGATAAGATAGATGTTTAATTTAAAATTTTTATTCGAAGGAGGAGGTTATGTGCCCTTTTCTATAGGTCAGTAATAGTTCATAACAGTCAATTACTAAAAATTTTAAATTTTAGAATATGTTCTTTTAATACATTAATTATAGTTTGTCAATTATAATATAAAGTACAATTTGAAGCTAAAGAAAATACGTAGTATATAAAATTATAACGAATCATTTAAAAATAGTTATGTAAAGCTTTAAATATTGTTGCATATGGTTGTAAAAGCTGGCCATATTAAATAACACAGCTATAAATATTAAAAGTATATTTAAAAAATTCGATTTTAATAGTTTAAAACTTATAAGTTAATAAATGCTATGTTTAAATTTATAATCATATTTAATAAGTCAAAATTAATATAATACATTTTAAAAATAAACTTTATGATGGTGAAAATTGTATTTAATTCTATATTTTTTAAATTATTCTTCCAAATTTTTTATAATTATTTTATATAATATAATAAGTGTATCAATTTTATTAGTCTAGGCAGAGAAATAGATTGAAAATCGTCTGTCAAAGTTTATTAATCATGTGACTTGTATACTACATACTTTCACACACATGCTTGTTTGAATTAATAACAAAGTTTAAAATATTTTAAAAGTTATATTATAGAATTGGATGGAATTATTACCTATCATAGAAGTAAATATTAAATAGTTAAGTTATAAATGTATGTAAATGTTTTAAATAATGTAATAAAGACGAATACAGTATAATATAAAAATTAAATATTTTGTTTAAATAAAAATAGATAAATGGAATAAAGAATGGAATAGGTTATTAAAATTATTTTAAAAGTTATTTTAAATGTTTAAATAGTTTTAATAAAGTAATAATTGAATTAAAAGTGGAATTTTAAATAATATTTTTAAATTTCATTACGTCATAAAATTTTTTATTTTTGAAACTTAATTCTGCTATAAACTGAAAATATGTAAATTTGTTCTCAAGTTAAAGTAAGAATCAACCAATCAAATGAGGTATTCTTACAGACTATAAATATGAATTGCACGGGGGTATAAGAGGAGATTAATAATGTATTGAAACCAGAGAAAGGTAAATTATAGCTATCAAAGAGATAGTATTTTTAAATTTTTATTTTAGTCAATTTTTTTAGTACTTTCTTATAACTTTATCTGCAAAAAACTAATTGATAATTTTAAAGTATTTTGCAAAAGAGAGTTTAAAAAAAATAATATATTTAGAAACTTCGTGAAAATGATTTTCTAATTTTTAAAAGTTACTTGCCAGGATTATTTTATCTGAAGTTTAACCTAAACTACGCAATAAAAATGGATATACTATGAAATAAAATATGTTTAAATTATAATACAGCTTTATTTATGCTTAACCGGAGGATTATTCTAACTCATATAAAAATAATTCGGGCATTATGCTGGAAGCTTAAACAGAAAACTATTTGCCATCTAAAAAAATTTGTGATGCATTATTTATAAGCTTATCCAGGAGTTTTTTTTAAAAAAAGAATAAGATATTTATATCATATGAGTTATCATAAAATATAATGAAAGAAATAGAATGTTTAGTCCTTTTTGAAGGAAACATTTTTTTTAAATATATATTTTACAAGAATTAAAAAGAACTTATTAAGAAATAAAACCTATATAAAAAAAATGAACATATAGTAGATAAATAAAGGATGGATCCATGAAAATACAAATATTGTGTAAAAGTTTACCGGATAACTTAAGTTAAATTGAACAGAGTGATGCATCAGAGAATATTGAATAAACTTCGTGGGAATAATTCTTTAATATTACAGTTTAATAATTTTCATTCTGAACAGTAAAGACCCAGGATTATTTTCTATAAATTTTACTAAATGGATTAATAATTATTTTTATTTTTAAACTTTAACGCGCTTGGAGGAGAACATTTTAAAACTCTAGAGAAAATAATAAACATTTTTGGATTTTATCATGAACTATGGTCAAGTGAAGACGTAATTATAGTTTTAAATTTTTATTTTACTAACTTAGTTAAATGTAAATTTTTCTATTTATAAGATTAGGAAAACATAAAACATTAATTTGTTAATAACATAAAATTTATAATATAATCTAATAATTTAGATAAGAATATTTTTAAATAAAACGTATGGATGTGTCTTTTCGTTTATGTATGCAATGTTTTTCTATATCCAGTGGATGGAAGAAGCCTACTAAAAATGATGACCAGATAAAAAGGGTTATTTGGTAATAATAATAACTATTAATAATTTATAATGTATATTTTTGTTTTCTTTAGATCATCTATGAATCTAAGAATGAAGTGTAAAAGTTTTAATTATATGTAACGCATTTTCATACAACATTTTAAAAAAACATTATGAGATAGGATTGATTTGAAAATATGCATACGACGATTATTTTTTTTTATATATTAGTGATATAATCCAACATAATAACAAATAATTATGTGATTCTTTTAGAACTTTCATGTTATTGGATATTCAAATATTGTCTAAGTAGATTGTATATGATTAAACATATAGAATAATGAAGTAAGCAAACTTTTCTTATGGAACAGTGAAATTGTTTTAAACTATCAATGAATTTTATTTATTGTTTTGTAAATGCAGATAGTTATTTATCGATGTAAGATGTAGAAAAATCTTGAGAAATAATGTTGAGATAGTGGCTTGGAAGTACTATAGTTAGCAGGAAACCAAGATGATGTATTTTTTTAAAAAATAGGATATGATAAGGAATAGAAATAATATTTAGTCTTTATGTGGTTATCAGCATAGTTAACAAAGCCCTATGACTGATACACATTTTATTTGGACAGTGTTTTATATGTCTTTAAATATTTGATGTTTTAAATAAAGCTGAAGAAGTAGCTTTAACATCGTTCATGTATTAGAGGTTATTAGACAGGTAAAGGTCATACCTCTTTGCACTGTGCCATGATTTTTTGAGATATATTAAGAGTGATACTCTAGCTTTCTTCCTTAAATCCTATACATCTGTTTCGCTATCTTTATTTCATGTAACTGCATCGTTCAGTAAGATATTTTGAAAAGAAATGATAAATAATTTAGAACTTAGGTTATGCTATCGTTTTGTATAAGATTGGTTTATTTGCTTAGAAGGAACAGAATTTTATAACTTAAAATTGAAGGTCCAATGAATCCTAAAGGAAAGGAAAGAATCATAGAATATATTTTGAATTTATTTCGGAAATGAAATATAAATTTTGAAATAGAGTATCTAAACAAGATATTTTCTTTAAAATGTTAATTATTTTTGAATGCTTTATTATTATTTTTAAGAGAAAAATAAGTATTGCATATTTTTAAAATACAATAGTACAAAGTAAATTATATAAACAATATGCATAGTATATTTTTTTTGTTTATTGAATAACAGGAATATATTGATTATTACACTTATATCATACTAAAGTAAGGCTAAATAAGAATATATTATGATTAGTAAACATCGTGTGATAAAACACTAAAATCTAGTACTGAATTTTGGATGAATATTTTATGTAACATCTTTGACTTTGCAAGATGAAATTTTTTTTTAATATTTTGAGAAATCCATACTCATTATAAAGTTAATTTTGTTTTTCTGTAGAATGTTTTCCTATGAATGTTTTTTTTTAAAAATAAGATAGTTTAATAATATTAAGGATGAAATATTCTGCTAATAAGTAAATATATTTATAATAAGTTAACCATAATGAGAAACCAAATGGTAACATTTTTTTTTATTTTGTCTTAAGTATAAATAAAGATATAACTAAACTATAAACTATTTTTATATAACTTAGTAGATAAAAATGTAAGATTAAAATAAGGATATCCATTGTAAATAGTGTACATAAATTGTTTATTTTATTTGTTGTTGTTAATAAACTTTGTTAAAATTTGTTTTTCAAAATTTTTGTGTCTTGATTGTTTATTTCTCCACTTCACTGCATGAAATCACGATATATTCATAACAATTGAAACAAAAATATAATTTTGCACAAAAAGATAAATAGAGAATTATATTTAAGAATTTAAATATTTTATTGGTATTCTTTTAATTAAATAATTATAATTTTACATTGTTTTATTGGTCATAAATCAGTTATCACAATAGTATACTGAATTATATGCTATCAGTTGCCACACATCCTTTGTTTATCAGATTATCATATGCTACCACGTATTTATTATATTATTACATGAAGGTAAAAGATTATATAAAATTATTTTATTATTTTATTATGGTAATAAAAATATAACGAAAAGAAAAGATATCCAGTAGTAGTTAAACAATGAAGAATATTATTATTATTATTTATTATTATTAGTTTCAGTGTAGTAGATTATGACATAAAATCCCTTCTCATATTTTACTACCGTATTTTTAAATTAACTTAGAATAAACTTTATGAACCTGAGATTATTTTATTGAGCTAGATTATTATAAATAGAAGATTAAGATTTAATTATTAGTTTAATCTTAGTGAGTAGAAGTTATTAAAGTCGTAAGAATACTATGAGTTTGTTATTTGAAATAGTAATAAGGGGGGATAGTGTTCTTATGCCATTGAGGTAGTATCCTGTGGGATATTGGCTCAATGTAATCTATCTTGTCACCTGTATTTTCACTTCAAGTCTCATGAAAATATTAAATATTTATTTAATTTATTTTTATAAACTGAACCTTATTCGTATTTTAAATTTGAGCTAGTGAAACATTTTAATTTTAATGCTGAATATTTTATTTATTAATTATTAACTGAGCTAGAACCCATTTTATTTTATATCATATATTATCTGGAAGTGAAGATGCACAAGACAAGGTTAGAATATATATATATATATATATATATATATATATGCCTAGTCTTATAGAGCCTATTCTTATATATATATATATAAGAATAGGCTCTAAGTATAAGTGATTCACTTATGCTTTTAAAACACATATTGGTGGATGAGTGCTTGCAAGTTTAAAACCAATCTAATTGTGCATGTGTGAAGAGTAATTTCTTTTCCCAGTATTACATATATATATATGTTAAATGAAATATTTTCTATAGATTGTTATTCTAATAAAAAACAAAAATGAGGTTTTATGTAACTAAACAGACATAACCTATGACTTTGATGTTACCAAGAAAGTATTAATTACTACTAATTGACAATCTACCTGAGGCTAAATAACTTTTCTCCATTACCTATAATAGATCTTTTGTTGGGGTTTATTTTTTGTGTAACTGCTTTCTTTAAGTGTATAAGGTTGTATTATATACATATATATATATATATTGAAACAGTAAGATTCGTATTCGAATCTTAAGTTTCACCTTTTTCTGTCGTCTCTCACTGACCGGTCTATCCCGCCCAAATTTACACTTTTTGATATTGAATTGTGTGTGTAACAATATTAAAAATGTATAAATATATGTAGAATTCAGCATAAACACGCACACATTTCGATCTCAAATTAAACGCAATAAATAGGGATAAAATGATATAATTTAGATTTCTTTTAGTTATATAATTTTGTATAATTTTAATCATTTATTTTGGATTATAAAGTTCGTATTTATTGCTTTGTTTAAATTTCATTTAATAATAATTCTAAAAATATCTGATGTAATATTTAATTAAAAGTTAAAATAATCTTATGTTCCCTTTTTGTTTTTGAAATTTAAAAGCATCGGTCAGTGATAGATAATAGATTAATTAAAGAAAAATTCCCCAAAATTAATTAGTAAATGTAAAATGTAAACAATAGAATGGCAGCTTTCTTTAATTAAAAACCAACTAAATGCATTGATTATCCTCAGGGCAGATTAAGTAGAACCTAAAAATATCTTAACAAAAATGTGAAAGATCACGATAAAAAAAAGGCCATCTTAGACTTGCTGGAGACATTCATTTAAACTTTAGCTTTGCTCTCGATCACTGAGAGTCTCCAAAAATATAAAAATAATTTGTTCCTGCCAAGGTATGACTGAGTAAAGCACCTAAATTATTCTCCATCGGGTTATGGCCCACCGGATGCTGAACTTTCCATTGCCCGTCATAAATTCACCATGAAGATCTGCTGCCTGAAATAAATGAAAAAGCTGCTGCTGTTGTGAAATTAAATAAAATATCTAAATACAAGAAAGACTTGCCACTCGTGAACTTTTTGCTGCTAAATTAATGGAATCAGAAAACTTCTTATAAAACAGGTACCTGTCTGTGTTCAAACTTTAGAGTACTCTAATAATATGCTATAGCTTTTCTTCATACTACTTATCTAAATTATAAAATGTAAAACTACCATATGTATAACTAAAACTGAATAATTAATTTAATATGTAAATTTCTCTAATCTAGCTTACCTCATTCTGTCTTGGGTGCATATTTCTATAATCTACATTTCTATCTATAGTTATTATTTAATTATTGCATGCTCATAATTATTTCAATTTTCAAAGTTTAAATCTATGATCGCTTAAAACAATGAATGCGTGTCAAATTTTCATTAATATTTACTTTCTTTAATAACTTAACTTTCATATAAATCGACACGCATTCAATGCTTCATTTATTGTAATGCAGGGGTCTACTACTTCACAAATGGCTGACGTATTAGTTATAATAATTCCCAAGTTATATATGTTTTGTATTTATTAAATAATCAGTGAATAATTTCAGAAAATTACATTTCTTTGAGAGTCACCAACGCTCTTTAGTAAATGTTGATAATGTAGAGCCGAATTAGAAATCTATTTAAATCTCATCATGATCAATTATCAGTATACATGTGTTATGTTTTAGAGACGCGATGACCCATTCCGCCGTGAAATTTCCGGATTCTTCAGGGTTGAAATTAACCCCAGTCATCCTACACAAGCGGGCATAATGGGTGCTCCCGTAGGACTTGACAACATCATGCAGCCAGCTGGCAAAAATGTGACACGGACCACTTGTCCCTGGTTATGCTTATGTGCCACCTTACTTCATCGGGTCGGGGCAGAGACCAGCCTGACCTTCTTATAAACCCATTCGCGGCATTGCAGTTTCAATATACTGCCATTCCATATCGCCTTTCTAAAGCGTACCACGTGTTCCTTTGCTCAATTCTATTATTCTATATATATCACTCCGCCTCTGCATTATCTTCGTAATTCACTCTCAAATAAATGTTTGCCCTTAGTTATAAATAAATATTTTAATTAAATAAATATATGTCTGCCGTTACTCTTATAACCCATACTTTAGACTCTTGCATTGTGAAGGTATAAATCCATCCAGGCATGCATTAGAAATACTTACTCGAGAATTTTAGGTAGCTAGATTACACCTTCAAATAAATGTATTCCTTTTGTAAACATTTCAGTATCGGAAATACCGCTACTGAAATCCTCAATATAAAATAATGTCTAAATAAATAAATGTATTCTTTAAAATATAATCATGTCGCAAATTCCGCTACTGAAGCTTTGAATCCCTAAATATTATTAATAATTGTTTTATTAAAATGTATTAATAAATAATTTTAAACTATATATCTGCAGTTACGTTTCATTTATTCGATACCCATTCTATATAATATTTCCTCGATTATGTAAATATGAATGTTTAATTAATATTAGTTTGATTATTGGCTAACTCGAGAATAAAATGAATCTCTTGCATATCCCTGACCACCGTGCCTAAGGAAATATTTACTAATGTCGCATCAGATGCGTTGTTTCGTGGATTGTATTGTGGAACCGATAAACTATGTTCGAACTCAGTACCATGGGTAGCTTCGCTACTCGATGGTGCTGCTATTCTGTATGGTGGTCGAATTCTGCACTATGTTTACGAGTCACAAGTTTTCTGACCGTTACAATATTAAAACAGTTATGCATCTCATGGCATACAATCATACAATCACATGGTAGTGTGTGCATATATATAGTTGAAAGACAAAGTAGAAATAAATACAAGCAAAATTTTTTGATAGATATTTTCTATATTATATTGGAAAAACAGTTAAGAATTAAATAATTTTGCATTAAAAAGTTATTATAAATTAAACATTTTTAAAAAAATCTAATTAATATTTTATTAATTTTGATTTTGAAATTAAGACAAGCATGTTTTTAATGTTACAGATATAATTATAAAATTTCACTATCTATTTTGATTAGATTATTTTTTGAAATTAAAGGTTGTGAAACATATTTTGATACACACTCTGCATAATTGTTTTTCAAAGGATTAAAGTGAATTGAAAAGAGTCATTAACATTTTTTAGTCAAGATAGGGAAAACTTATTTTAATTACTGTATTTTTTAATTTCACTCAGACTATAAAAAGGTTGAAAAAAAGATTATGGTGAAATTTTTTAAAGTTTTAAAGTTATATAGAGTTACTATGAAGATATAATTGAAAGCTAGACAGTGCAAGTCCAGCTGCTTCTACTAGTTCATAATAGTAGAGTTTGCATTCACATAAAAGTAAGGTCCAGCTTTTTTATGATTCATTAACCCAAATATTGGGTACCATTTAGTATGCCTAAAATCTATCAAATTCTAGATTAAATGGAGCTGATATTATGTAGGTCAACAGTTACTGGATTATACTTTTCCCAAAAATGACAACAAGCCAGTCTACTTTTTAAGAGCGACCTAA
Organism: Epiperipatus broadwayi; assembly: GCA_028023455.1. Classification (NCBI taxonomy): domain Eukaryota; kingdom Metazoa; phylum Onychophora; class Udeonychophora; order Euonychophora; family Peripatidae; genus Epiperipatus; species Epiperipatus broadwayi. Next base: position 335,865 of record JAQFVV010000551.1, on the reverse strand, counting down.
AGTACAGTTAGTGAGTTATTTTAAATTATTTCTTTGGTGAAGATGTAAGTTGTAATTTTTTAAAATTACAATTTATTTAAAAGTGAATAACTTTATTCAACAACAAGTAAGATCCATTTCCAATATATTTTGAATTAAAAAGTAAACTCCAAAAATCTTTTTAGATTAGGGAACAAAAAAAACTTGCTGGAGTATTTTTTTAAAGACATTTTTAATTAATCAAGAGTAACTTTGTTTTAAAAAAACTTTTATGAAGGACTGTCAAAGGAGTAAATACTTTTTAAAGAACATTTTTACAATAAAATAAAAAAACTAATTAATAGCTTTAATCCATATTATCTTTTATATATATTGTATCCTTATATTTTAGTGTAAAATACAGATTGATAGAACTGATTTAAAAATTTCTCTGTCTTGGTGATTTGATTGGCTTGGTTTGCATTCTGAATAGACTATTTACTTGCATTAAAAATAATTTATTGATGAGAATAAGTAATATTTTGCCTAGCTTATTGCCTGTATTATTTTAATTATTTAAAATTGCTCTTTTCCATCCACTGATTTGGGTCAAATATGTTTAACTTGTAAGAAATCGACAGCACACATCAAGTTTAGTAAAATGTGATTAAAAGTAATAATTCTTATTTATTTAAAATAATCTTAGAAATTATTTTCATTTAATTCAAAAGCCATTTGTTTAACTAATTTTTAATTATGAGATAAAAATATAATAAATACACTTGTACATTTCAGTGAAAGAGAGTGTTCGTGGTATTATTAAGAAAAAATTGTGTAAGTATAACATATAACCAAAACATATTACGCATATTTTAAAAAAATATTGACAAACAAATGGGTTAACCAAAAATTCTCATATGAATTTAAATATAAAATGGTGATATTTAATAACAGTATGAGTTGCTGAATTTAAAGGGTCTGTTCAAGTCTGCCAGCCAAATGAATCAAATCGCTAATAACTTGCCCAATATCTACATTTGTAATATGACGGAATGTTTAACTTTAAAATTAGTATTAATAGCAGAAGATCAGTATGTTTTGGAATACTTTATTACACACAAGCTGGTAACATTAAATAAATATTTTAATTGCAGATGTTTTCAAACATGAAAACTTTATTTTTTTTTAAAAAAAAGAAGAGTTTTAAAATCAAATTTAAATACTAAATTTTAGTGGAATGCTACTTTAAAGTTTTGTGCATCAGTAATTAAATAATAAAGAATTGATTATCTTATCTGAACATATACTGCTAGTAATGTATTTACTATTTAATTTGTTTACCACTTGAATAATGGTAACAGCCTTTAAATAATTAACTAAAACTACTTTCTGATTTCTATAATCAATTTTGAATTATTAAATTATTTTGCTTTAATTATTATTCCTAGATTCAAATGTGGAGAGATAAATTAATATAGCCTGGATATCATAAACTTGGAACAATGCTATATAAAAATGTAGAATTTAATAACTTATGAAGAACATTTTCATTTAAACTTTACATGTCATGCTTTTGGAATTATCTCATAATCATGGAGCTTACATAAAATTCATTAATTTAAAAGTATTCATAATAACTAGAACAAATGGATATAATGTCATTTATGAAATTCGGCTATAATTTTTAATTATTACTTTGTGTAATGTGTATTTATTGTTCAAGACATTTTATATTGATTTCACAGATAATATTTGATTAAGTAAGAATGAATTAATTAAAATTTTTATTGTTATATGAACTTATATGTGAGGTTCATGATTTATACTTTTACTATGTTTAAAATAAATTCATGGAATTGAATAAATTATTTATTTGAGGAAATAGTGCTTATGAAAAGCTTGAGAATTACTAATAAATTTATGGTATGTGTCAAGATTTTATGAAGTGTCTTATGAATCTTTCCAGTATTCTCTTTCTATACTCATGTCACTTGTATTACATTGTTACTATGTTTATATTTTAAGAAAGATAAATCAGTATATTAGTTGTTCTTATTATTGAAACACTTTTCATTATGTATGAACCCACATCTGCTAAATTGCTGATGTTTTTCTGAATTGTCAGAATAATTGAGGAGGATAATTTTTGCACTTTAAATATGAAGTAAATATTAATATTGCTTTACAATGCTAAACGACATTAGTCTGTGCTGGTGGTTAATCTGCAGATTAATTAGTTGCCACTTTTTGTATTTTTATACTCATTCCTGCACTGGTGGTTAATCCACGGAATTGTGTAATTATATTTATTGCATCATGGTGATGTATAAGCTCACAGGGCATTCAGTGTTGTATCATTCCTTTGTGTAGATGAATGCATCCACAGAAATATCATTTTACTTCATAAATGTAAGTTTGGGCAAAGTATTTGGTATTATTATGCTAAAATCATCTTCCATCTATAAGGATAATTTATAAGTTCAATCATTGAGTGTAGCAGGGCATCTTGTCTAAATTATCCTCATGATGATTAACTGATTCTTAATTAATATTTTATCTGAACTAAAGTTTGAATTTTCACTTTGGTTTAGCATTGCATTATAGCTAATTCCTGAAAATGTAATATTATTTATTATATTATTATAGATTTATAGTGTAGGTTTATTGATTCTGGAACTGACACATTGGGTATTTCATGATTTGATATCGAATTTCAGTATATTTTATTCAAAGCAGAAATTAGATCAAATTGTAATAAAATTTATGATTAGGCTTTTATAAAACTGTGCCTATAATATATTTATTAAAGGAAACAAATTGAATGATATTTTATTTATTTAATTTATTTATTTGTTTATTTATGTATTTATTTATTATATTAAAACATCATATATCAATTATTTGTTAATCATAAAATTGTAACTAAATGTTGATTTATAATTAAACTTACTGTGCCATTGCTATTTGTCATTCATAAAACCAGAAATCCTATATCTTGAATAGAGCATACATTGGAGTACATACTGTTGCCAGTTTGATATAAGACTCTTAGTAATATTCTGAAAAAATATTTGAATGCTTTTGTCCTTAGTAGTTTATGATGTGTAAGGTACAATAAAATCCCATTTGCCTTTTCCATCACTTTAGCTTTGTGTTGTTGAGTTTAGTACATGATAGAAAAATTGATTGATTTTATAAACTTATAAACAGATTTACCAGATAATGCTACAATTGAATTTATTTTCTTAATGTTATAATTGTAATTCATCAAACATAACAAGAGTCTCACTGCTATTTATTAAATTATAAATTTAAGTTTATAAGGAGATAACCCAAGTTTCCCATGCTTATTATTATTGTAAAGCTCATACCTAGACTAGCATTTGTACCAAAATCATATATGTCATTCTAAGATTCATAATCTTTAATATACTAACCTGTTTGCATATACTAACCTGTTTGCTGTGATATTATTAACAGTTAGTGCATATACTAACCTGTTTGCTGTGATATTACTAACATTTGTTTGCTGTGATATTACTAACAGTTGGTGCATATACTAACCTGTTTGCTGTAATATTACTAACAGTTGAATGCATTTGGAATATTTAACTAAAATTAAACTTTTCTAAAGACATTCAACACACATATCAGATGATGGAAATAGTCCAATATAAAAATACAGATAATCTTTAATAGTTTCACAAATTATGCTATCTTGACCATGGTCAGCCATAAGGTCTCATGCAATGAAATTTACAGATTAAAATTTTGAAGAATAATAAAATTACATATTTATAATTTATCTAATGTACTTTCACGTACTGCTACAATGGGTCTTCGCGGTTTACCCTGGCTGCGACCAGATTAGATCATAACAATTTCATGTTATATCATTAATTTTCTTTGTTGTGGTGTGATCAGACTTTTCAGTTACAGTTTTTTATAGTTTTTAGCATGCAATGTGGTAGGTTTTATTACTTATGTTCACCACATAACCAGATTTTGGTTACATACATGTATTATTGAAAAGGAATTGAATTTTTAATAAGACTATGACAAATTTGAACATGTTAATTTTTAAATTATTATATCGCATTTCTGCATAATTATATATATGTGAATTTTGTTTTTTGGATATTGAATTAATTGTATATCAAGAAAATATAATATGGTTTATTAGTTTTTTTTTATATAAACACCAGTATGTGCACACATTTCCAAACACACATATATGTTAAATCAGTCATTAGTTATGTATTACAAAAATGAATTTCATTTATAGGTTTATGACAATTCAAATAAGCTCATAAATGATTGTACTGCATATCTGTGTGCTTATATTTAGGTGTTTTTATGTATTGACATATTTGAGAACCACAAAGTGTTTTTTTAATTAATGAAAATTAGAAGGCTTAATTTGTATATATAGCCATATTCATCAGACCTTAATTTAATTTTAATTGTTATTAATAAATTGATATTTTATTGTTAAAATTATTCCCATGAATTTAATTAATCCTTAAATAGATTTAAAACATTATATATAAAGATTATATCTCTTGTTCACAGTAGGGTCCTGAGTAGATTCATGCATAACTATCTGTTATATAAAAGCAGTTTATATTCAGTGTTTATGAACTTTCAGTTTATGATAATCCAGGATTAGCACAAAGGTAATATTTTTTAAAGTCCATGCATTACATTTTAATTAGTTTAGTATATATTAAAAATTAAATTTATAGTTGGACAGTACATTATGATGATAAGCATGTTTTACTATTCCAGAATTATTGTTTTTATTGTTATATATACTGATGGATTAACACATTTGTGCATCCAAATTAATGTTTAAATAATATACCCCTATCTGGCAAGGCTAATTAATTAGCCTGGTCTTTAGTAGACCATTTCAAATTTAGTCACAAGATTGACTGTTGATTTATTTTTTTGTTGATCATATATGATGTTAATGATTATTACATTTATGGAATGCTAGTGAATTTATAGTTATAGTTGGTTCATGTTGATATTTCATGCTTCTTATACTCATTATAACATGCTTATTCATTATATATTTATGTTTAAATTTGTATTGACTTGGGGTTGATTATGATGAGCACCACCAGCCCACAATCATCCCCATAAGTTTGCATTACTACAAATAGCTTTTCAACTGTAGTCTGATGATGATCACATACTGGTGGTCATTGTTACAAAATGACTTTTCAACTTGATCTCAATTATAACCACAGCTGAGAAAAAAGTATGCATTTTATACAGAATTAATTTTAAAAATTACTGTGAAATATGTGACAAGAATGTTGATAATTATAAATTGTAAACTGGTAATTTTAATGTATATTTAAAGCATTCATATTTAAAGTTAAATAAAAAAATTATGATTTTGTAGACTAGGTTGGAGTTTGTTGAGCTGCATTTTCAGTTTTGATGATGAATGGAGGGTTTTGTCATTGGCTTGGGGATACAATGTTTTCATGCAACTCCATGAACTGTTCTATCTCAGGCATCGATCCAACCCATTTTCTGACTTCCTGTTGTATATCATGCTGCAATTAACATAATCCTGCCATGATGTCAGTCTCTAAGTCTCCAAGAAAAGAAGCAATGTATAGTTCTATATAACAAAGCTTTGCAAAAATCATTGCATTTTTATTTTATATCAAGCATTATGATAGCTTATAGTGTCTAAATTGAAGTAGATCTCTTGGTACTCATGGTGCATTGTGTATTTATAGTCCAGTGGCTGAGCTCTCTATCTATCTCAGAATTGCAGGGTGTTATAAATTCTGTCAACTGTCAGATGCCTGCTAAATCTCTAAAAAAATGATCGAGTTCATTGTTACAGGTATGAAGTTTATATTTTATGTAAAATATTGTTAGGTTTATGTTTCATTTCTCTTTTCCCCCATAAAGAGTGTTTGCATATATATATATTATAATGGTCAGGGTGATGGTTGGAGTCTTACGTATGGTGCCATACAGGGTGCCACCAGGCCATTTGAACCTGGAAAATTTATATAGTAGTCAGATACTTAAGTTAAAGATCCAACTTTTATTTTATATTGTCCATTATGCCTCAGTCACTAGCTCGCGGAGCACCAGAGATAATGTATACTTTATTTTAAAGAAAGAAAGATAATAAAAAATAAGAATAAGCCACTACCAGATTAACAATACACAGAAACATTTATTTTGCACATATATAAAATTTAGAATCATTTTAGTATAACTTTTACTTTAGAATTTAATTTACATTTTTAACTTTTTATTTTAAAAGTTCGCACAGAGGAATTTATTAATATTTTATTAGAGTGTCGAGTATGGATAGACTACATAGATTGTACTCAAAAAGAAAATATTCTATATCCCTTATTTAACCCTAGGCCAAAAGATTGCAGTCAAACTGTCAATTTATCTGATATATTGATGTATTCAATGCAACATGGATACAACAGTACAATACCATACTGTCAGGAATGCACATCTGAACAGCATGTTATAGAGAAGAAATTGTCTCTCATCCAGTACAGGAATGTTACATCTGTCTGGCAAGAAGAACAATAAAAAGAAAACTCCATAGGAAGGGATTGCAGTCTGCTTAACATAAAAACTCATAATAAACACTTAAAAGAATGGAAAAATAAATTAATGGAAATTATTTTTTAAAAAAATACAGTCAATAAAAATTATTAATAAATGATTTGGTTTGGTCAGATACAAATTTCTATTTAAATACTGAAAAAGTTTTAGAATTAAAGTTCACTAGTTAGAGTTCTTACTGATTTAAAATACTGGAAAAGTTTAAGAATTAAAGTTCATTAGCTAGAGTTCTTACTGTTTTGAAAAGTCTGTACTTTCTAGTTGCTTGTAATTTGGAAGGTGTTAATTCCCATGACATCCTGAGGAGATCAGTATGCAGTTAGCCATTGGTCCTTTACTGTAACTGGTATAGTTCTTTGCCAGATTTTATTACTGAGCCCTGATGTCATGGGGTCCGCAATATGGGTTGAAAGTGCGTCTTTTCAGTCCCTTCTCCATCTCTCCTGGACTTAACACATATAGCACACCTAATATTTTATTTCCATTTTTTTCTTTTTATATTAAATATGCGAATTAACTCAACATTACATGATGATGATGATGATCTTTTCACTGAGATCCATTTCCTGAGGAATTTCTTTTATTGGCTATTCTGTTCCTATTGTTTTTTCTCTCGTATCTGACCTTTACTTATAAATTTTGAGATGCCCAGGGGTTAGTTTACTTTAACTAATTGAAAATAATCATTTCCATTTTACACAATAGCATTAATTAAATTATATACATTCTTAAAGATATATTTATTTTTATCTTTATATCTTTAAGTTTTTTTTCTTAAAATTTAGTTTTAAAATACTTTTTCTTTTTTTAATAAAGTTTTCTTTTAACAATTTTCCATTTGTGTGATTTTATATAAATATGAGTTTAGATGACTTTTAATTTTCAATTTTTAAAAACAAATTTTTATTTGCGAACTTTTTATTTTTAATTTTATTTATTAGAATGTAACAGCATGTGTGCCCATTACAATATATATAAAGTTGAAGGGAAAAGTAGTAGAAATAAACATCAATAAAAACATTTGGTAGATTTTGTTTATATTACACTGGATAATAATTAAAAGTTAAATAATATTGAATTTTAAAAAAAGTTATATACCAAGAGAGTTATCTCAATTTTCAAAGCTTTGCTCCTTTGAGCTATAGGGGCTGGAAAATATAGAACTATATTTTGCTTCTTTTCTTGGAGATTTATAAACTGATATAATGGCAGCATTATATTAACTGCACCATGTTAAACAATAGGAAATCAGAAAGTGGTTTGGAGAAATGCCTGATATAGAACACTTTATGGAGTTGCATGAAAACATTGTATTCCCAAACCAATAACAAAACCCTCCATCCATCAACAAAATTGAAAATACAGATCAACTAACTTTAATCCAATCTCCAAAATCATAAATTTTTTATTTAACTCTAAATATGAACTCCTTAAATATACATTAAAACCAACATTTTATAATTTATAATTATCAATACTTTTGTCACATATTTCACAGTAATTTTTAAAATTAATTCTGTATAAAATGCATTTTTTTTTCAGATGTAGTTATAGTTGAGATCAAATTATTACAAACTAAACATTTTAAAATGTTCTAATTAATATTTTATTAATTCTGATTTTTAAATTAATGTTGCAATAGATATACTGGTAATTATAAAATATCATTATCTATTTTGATTAGATTTTTTTTAAAAATTAAAACTTGTGTAACATATTTTAATAGGAATCCTGCACACTTATTTTTCAAAAGATTAAAGTGAATTGAAATGAATCATTAAGTTTTTTCAATCAAAATAGTGAAAACTTATTTTTGATTACTCTATTTTTTAATTTGACCCTGCCTCTAAAAAGATTAGGGGAGAGTTTTTTTAAGTTTAGAGTTACAGAGAATTACTATGAAGATATAACTGAAAGCAAGACAGTGCAAATCCAGATGCTGCTAGTAGTTCTCAATGGTAGAATTTGGATTTACATGAAAGCAATACTTAGCTTTTCTGTAGTTTGTTAGCCCATATATATTGTGTATTAATCAGTATGCCTAAAGTCTATCAAATTATAGATTAAATAAAGCTGACTGTATGTAGGCCAACAGTTTCAGGATTATATTTTTCTCAATTATGCCAATAGGTGATTCTACTGTTTTGAAAGACACCAGCTTACCCAGAGAGTCCATCTGCTTGCTGAAGAATTAGTGTATACACATACTATTTTGTTTATATGCAGAGAGGCACAGATAAAGCTACTGCATCCTATATATAAAGTACAATTGGAGAGTTATTTTTAATAATTTCTTTGGTGAAGATGACAGTTGTAATTTTTTAAAATCACATTTTGTTTTAAAAGTGAATAACTTTATTCAATAACAAGTAAGATCTATTTCCAATATATTCTGAAATAAAAAGTAACCTCCAAAAATCTTTCTAGATTAAGGAACAAAAAAAAATTGCTGCAATATTTTTAAGTCATTTATAATTAATAACCTGTTAAAAAAAGAAAACTTTTATGAATGACTGTCAAAGGAGTAAATATTTTTTTAAAGAAAACTTTTATTTACCACAAAAAATTAAAAGGCTAATTAATTGCTTTAATACATACTATCTATTTTTTATATATATACACACATCACATGTGTGCATTTATGTATTATTGAAAATGAATTGAATTTTTTTATAAGTCTATGACAAATTTGAACATCTTGATTTTTAAATTATTATATAGCACATCTGGGTAATTATATATATGTGCATTTTATGTGTTTTTGACATTGAATTAATTGTGTATTGAGAATATATAATATGGTTTATTAGTATATAGTGTATATGAGCACAGATTTTTACACAACCCACCACTCTTCACACTATCTCATAACACTGATACACTTTAACACATATATGATGAAAAGATAAATAATCACCAATATACATATTTCATGCTAAAACAGCAATCATCAGTTGGTTCAGATTACCATCTCTACACATATATGCTATAAGTGCTCAGATATATATTGAGATAGCCAATCCTCATACTTTAATGGACAGGCTACAATCCACTCCACACCAACTCTTCAACCATACATCCAATAGAAAATCTGATGATGGATTGCTCAAAGGCCACCCCGAGGCTGAGATTCTTGTCACACCCATGTTGACCTAAGATCAATCTGATATCTCATGTACAGGACATAATCCATTAGGTTTCTTTTTCTATATAAACACCAGTGTATGCACACATTTTCATGTGCACACCCATATATGTTAAATCAGTCATTATGTATGATAAAAATGAATTTTATTATAGGTTTATGACAATTCAAATTTGTTCACAAATTGTTATACTGCATGTATGTGTGCTTAAATTTAGGTATTTTTTATGTACTGACATATTTGTAAATCACAATGTAATTTCATTTTCAATTAATCAAAATCAGAAGTATTATTTTATATGTATAGTCATATTCAGCAAATCTTGATTTTATTTTAATTGTTATTAATAAATTGATATTTCATTGTTCAAATTATTCCTGTGAATTTAATTAATTCTAGAACAGATTTAAAACATTATATATTAGGATTCTATCTCTTGCTCACAGCCACAGTTATAGAGCTTTTGTTCCTGACCTAGGTTCATGCATAATGGTTTGCTATATAAAAAGGGATTTATGTTCAGTATTTATGGACCTCATGATGATAATCTTGGATTCATGCAAAGGGGATATTCTCTTATGTCCATGCACTATATTTTATTTAAGTTAGTATTAGAAATTAAGTTTATAGTTGGTTAGTACCTTAAAGCTACTACATATCCAGAGCATTGATGATAATTAGCATGTTTTTCTATCCCAGCATTATTGTTTTTATTGTTACATATTTTGATGGATTAGCACTTAAGTTTGCACATCTTAATTAATATTTAAATAATCTACCCCAAGCTGGCAAGACTAAATCATTAGCCTTGTCTATAGTAGACCCATTTCAAATCCAGTACAAGATTGATTGTTGATTTATTTTATTGTTGATCATACATAATGATGAGCATTACTTTTGTGGAATTTTTGTGAATTCATAATTATATGTGGTACATATTGATTTCTTATGCTCCTTATATTTATTATAACATGCTCATCCATTATATGTTTATGTTTAAATTTGTATTAATTTGGTGTTGATGATGAGTTCCATCACTCCAGGTATATCACCATGAGTTCACACCATTACAAATGGCTACTCAACTATGGTCCAATGATGATCACATACTGGTGGCCATCACTAGAAAATTGCCACTCAACTTGATCTCAAATATAAGCACATCTGAAAAAGAAAAAAAATGCATTTTATGCAGAATTAATTTTAAAAATTACTGTGAAATATGTGACAAGTGTATTGATAATTATAAATTATAAAATCATGGTTTTAATATATATTTAAGGAGTCTATATTTAAAGTTGAATAGAAAATCTATGATTTTGGAGATTGTATTGAGTTTTTGACTGTTGAAGTTTGTTTAACTGTATTTTCAGTTTTGATTGATGGATGGAGCATTTTGTCATTGGGTTGAGGGTTTTTTACTGTTGAAGTTTGTTTAACTGTATTTTAAGTTTTGATTGATGGATGGGAGGTTTTGTCATTGGCTTGAGGATACAATGTTTTCATGAAACTCCATGGAATGTTATATCTCATTTCTTTAATTCACTTTCTAATTTCCTATTGTTTATCATAGTGCAGTTAATAGTCTTGCCATGATCCCAATCTTATGAAAAGAAGCAAGGCATAGTTCTATATTTTCCAGCCCCTAAGACTCAAAGAACCAAGGCATAATTTTATATTTTCCAGCAACTAAGTCTCAAAGGAGAAGGTCTTTGCAAGAGTTTTTGCATTTTTATTTCATACCAAGAGTTTTGGTAGTTTATAGTGTCTAAATCAAGGTAGCCTTCTTGGTGTTCATGATGCATTGTCTACTTATAGTCAAGTGGCTAAGTTCTTTATCTATTTCAGAATTGCAGGTCACTATTCATTCTGTTAGCTCTCAGATACTTATCAAATCTCTAAAAACATTGATGACTATATAGTTTGAGGTATAAACTTTGTATTAATTATACATGTATATTATGTAAAATATTGTTAAATTAGTGCTTTCTTTTTTCCTCCATGAACATGAATATAAGATGGTTGTGTGTCCATGGCATACAACCACATAATAGTGTTGTGCATACACACATACACACACACATATATATATGAAGTTGAAAGAAAAAATAGAAATAAACACAAACCAAAAATTTTGATAGATAATTTCTATATTACACTGGAATAACAGTTAAGGGATTAAATAATTTTGAATTTAAAAAAAATAAATTAAACATTTTAAAAATATTTAATTAATATTTTAATAATTCTGATCTTGAAATTAGAACAAACATGTTTTTATGCTACAATAGATATACTGGTAATTATAAAATTCCACTATCTATTTTGATTAGATTAAATTTTTTAAAATTAAAGGTTGTATAACATATTTTAATAAAAATCCTGCAAAGTTGTTTTTCAAAGGATTAAAGTGAATTGAAAAGAGTCAACCTTTTTCAATCAAGATAGGGAAAACTTATCTTTAATTATTGTATGTTTTAATTTTACCCTGAGTATAAAATGTTGAAACAAAGATTAGGGGGAGTTTTTCAAAGTTTTAGATTTAAACAGAGACCCTATGAAGATATATCTGATGGCAAAACAGTGCAAGTCTAGCTGTAGCTACTAGTTCACAAGAGTAAAGTTTGAATTCACATGGAATCAAGGTCCAGCTTTTCTGTGGTTCATTAGTCATTCTATAATATGTATTAGCCAGTATGTCTAAAGTCTATCAAATTCTAGACTAAATGGAACTGTTTATATATAAGCTAACAGGTATCAAGTTATACATTTCATGAAGATGACAAATCAGTCTATTATTTTAAAAAAGGCCAGTTTACCCAGAGAGTCCATCAGCTTTCATATTAATTAGTTTATATATGTCATATTATTATTATTATTATTATTATTATTATTATTATTATTATTATTATTATTATTATTATTATTATTATTATTATTATTATTATTATTATTATTATTATTATTATTATTATTATTATTATTATTATTATTATTATTATTATTATTATTATTATTATTTGTGGGATATTCTGTGTAGTGAAAAAGCTAAATGCTGACATTTGAGTACATTATCAAGTACCATCAGAGTGTCCTCTGAGGAAAGAGGATGCTCTGAGGAAGGTACTTGATATTGTACTGAAACATCAGCATTTAGCTTTTTCACTACAAAGAATATCCCACAAATAATAATATTAATATGACATTTTTTATCCATGACAATATTAAAATTAATATATTGAACCTGATTGAAATCTGTTTCAATGATGTGATTACCAAAAATATTTATTAAGCTTTTAATTTTCATTAAACGTAAAGGTTTAAATTTTCGTTATTATTTAAAAAGAATGTGTATATCAAAATACACACACATTTATATGTAAAATGGATTTGTTTTTAAATATTTATCGATTTATTTTAGAATAATTATTATACTGCCTGTTTTTAAATTCATTTGATTTAAAAACAAGCTGGCTAGCTAATTGCATTCCTGTTGCTTTTATTTTAATTATTGTAAACAATTTTAATAGCGGAGATTTGATTTTTATGTTGTTGTTTTCATTTCAGTAAACCCTGGGTAGAATTCTTAGATAGATTGAGCGGGAGATTAATATTTACCCTGCCTAAGGTGAAGAAATTGGACAACAAGGAAAGTGTTTTGTGGGAAATAGAGCAACGTATAAATAACCCCGGAAATTTGGAGGGTCAGTGAATCCATTTTTGAGAGATAGACAAGTGGTTTTCTCATGTGAAAGTTATAGCAGCACGGACATTTAAATTTCTTAATTAAAGGACATCAGCTGTTATTAAAGACTTTCACTTGCAAAAATGAAAAATTCTATACTTGTTACCACCACCCAAATGGCTTGCTAACTCCACAAAAGACAGATCCCTGACTTCCAAGTTTGCTCCAGTAATGCCTTGAACACCTAAAAGAAGCCGGAACCTCTCTACATCTACCTTGCTGCCTAAAGAACCTGAAAATGAACTTTAAGTAAAAGTGCGCACTCTGTGAACATTGCTTTTACCAAAAGGTAATTATTTTCATTTTTATTCTTCCCAGGGTAAATTAATTCTCATTAAATCTCTGCTCAATCTAATCATAAATATGTATTCCTAAACAATATAGCCTCATATTTAATATTTGCTGTGTTTTCTAAGATTCTGTAAAGTGTCTTGGAATCTTAGTTTTAAGATTACAAGTTGCTTTCAGTTTTTGTTTATTGGAGAGTGACGAGTGAGTTTCCTATTTTTATGTAAGACTTTTATACATGCTTTAGCGGTTGTGCATTTTAAATGCTTACCTGTAATTATTTAGCATTCAATAATTAATTTTTATACTCTATGTTTGCGCTTTCACAAACCTCCGAAAATCTTTTGGCTGGCGACTTTATCATCTAATTTGCCGCAGGTGGAGATTTCGTTTCTAAGATCTCTAAAAGCGGACATTAGAATTGGGTTTTTTTTGTAATTTTATAAGTCATCAGCAGGAAAATAAATTTTATCCTTTCTTACATTACAGGTGAGCAATACTTTCGGTCTGCTAGAGTATTTAAACTTTTGATATTTCATACTCATGTGCACTCTCCGATAGATTTTTTTGTAGTTATTATGTGTGCTTTAAATTTATCAGAGCATGTACTCAGAATTTGTTTGTAAGCTTGTTTTCTTTTCTTTATTTGCTGGGACAGATGCAACTGTTTTTCTAATCATTTACTTGTCTTTTATTGGGACCATTAATTATTAATTTTAAAGTAATTTTCACCAATCGTTTGGCTGGGATTTGCCAGTTTTAATTGTCTTTTCATTTCAGTCATGTTTGCCGGTTGTTCTTGAGGTGGATCAATCACCGTTATTTTAAACGTAGTAATTGGTGCAGTTTATACCGATATAAGGACATGCAAGATCTCACCATGTTTAGATCTTGAACAGCTCATTGGCACTGGGTCTGATCTATTTCAAGGGCATATGGTTTAAGTATCTGAAAGGGAAAACCAGTGTTTAAGTGAATCCTCTGCTGAATGAAATTTGCTTCCTCCCTTTTAACTTTGTTTATTAGAAGATCAGTCAGTCCGTCATAGCTTTGCCTTTAGTATTTCTGGTACACTCTGAGTTAACTCACATTTATTATGTCATAAACATATTTAATAATTTATTTTCTCATAATAAAATTTATGAAATATGTTTAACTTAATTTGGCTGATGTTTGTCTTTGTGCTTTTGTCTCAATTGTCTCAACAATTTAAGATCTCTTGTTTCTCCCTGAGTCTAGTTGGCACAAACCATCACCATCATCTATTCTGATCACAGTAAACAAATTTTCCAGACACATAGTGGTCTGGTGGCACCCTCTGTTTCAGAATAGATTGAGTATCGGGTATAATATATATATATATATATATATATATATATATATATACATATAGATAAAATATATATATATATATATATATATATATATATATACTGTTTTATCTTTATGCAGAGATGCATAGATAAAGCTACTGCATCATATATTTATAAAGTACAGGTGGTGAATTATTTTAAATATTTTTTGTAAAGATGATAGTTGTAATTTTTTAAAATTACAATTTTTTTTTCAAAGTAAATAACTTTATTCAACAACAAGTAAGATGTATTTCCAGTACATTTTGAAAAAAAAAAGTAAACTACAAAAATCTTTCTAAATTAGGAAACAAACAAATACTTGCTGGAGTATTTTTTTAAGTTGTTTATAATTAATTAATGGTAGCCTGTTTAAAAAGAAAAAGAAAACTTTTATGAAAGACTGTCAAAGGGTAAATATTTTTTTAAAAGAACTTAATTACCATAAAAAGATAAGAGTCTAATTAATAGCATTAATTCATACTATCTATTTATATATATATACACATCATACACATGCATTTATGTATTATTGAAAATGAATTGAATTTTTTTATAAGTCTATGAAAAAGTTGAACATGTTAATTTTTAAATTATTATATAGCACATCTGAGTGCTTATATATATATATATATATATATATATATATTGTAACGGTCAGAATCGTCTATCTCACTAACACACTGCATAATTCAAACCCCAGACACTAAACTGAACATTCTAGGAGGGGTTGCCTTCTAGATATACTAAGTTCGAATCTAAAGTCCAAATTTCACAGTGCCACCTGCGTGATAACGCATCTGATGCTACAACTAGTATAACCTTTTACCGGTGCCTGGAGGTCAGGGAGAAACAAAAGACTATACTAAGATAAGTTTGGGTGGCTAATTGACGTCTATGGATTTATAAAAGAAATGCAGAAAAAATATATATATATAGACCGAGACAGTGATAGGAATCAAATAAAATAAGAGATAATTGTTAGTTTTAAATAATTTCACACAATTTATTTATATAAATATATATATAATGCCACTGTCTGCTTATATGAGACAGGGACGCGTATTAAATAATTGTTGGCATTTATATTTCAGTAATGACAAAAGGTTTTAAAACAGAGTGATATATTCTATTCCTCGGGCTAATAGCGTTACGATAATGTGCTTGACAAGATAGGAACATGTGCGAGGTGCTTTGAGTAAATAGACAAGTTTAAGACAATATTTGAAATTAAATGTTCTAAAATATTTATTGATTTCGAGAATAGTATGGACTAAAGCTTACTAAGCAAATGTGGGAATGGGATCAAAGCATTTATTTGAGAATAATAATAATAGATTTGTATTGGGAGGTCAGTATTGCTGATAGTGAATTTATAAAGTTGGAGGGTGTGACTCGTTTAAGTCACAGATGCTTTGTAAAATAAATATAAAATGAAACAATATTGAAGATCCGGAATAATTACGGAGGGCATCTCGCCACTAACCCGTAGGAAAGTATTTTGACGAACAGCCGAAACTTAGCGACTGTGTGACGATTGCGTTTAATTCCCAGGGGTGTCATTTGGGACACCTCTGCCTGGAAATCACAAGTGTGGAGAGAACGGCCTTAGCCGTGTAAAGAATCCTTGGAAAAATAAAACAAAGCGGTCTCAACAACCAATTCATGTACCAGCAATATGAGACTAGTGTATATAAAAACATACTAAATGGGTTTTACTCAGATTAAAAGAAATGCCCAATCAAATTCCCCGAAATTCATTTAAGAGGGTCCGCACATTCTCGACGTCAATGATGAACTTTATAATGAAAGTAGAACATGGTAATTAAAATAGGAAAATGCATGCTTGCGGGTTTGAAAAGTAAGTATAGATTTATATACGCAATCATGCATTTGGGGACACATTTAAATCATTGACTTTGTACATACTCTTATATTAGATTAAAATCAATAGCATGTAGATTTTAAACTATGTGATTATATTACATTAAAGAAAAGAATCGCCCTCGAATGAGTGACTTGCAAGATAATAAAATTGGAAAATTATAAATTTAAAATATGCCTTAATAACGGCGTCTTACTTTCAATAGAGGGAATAGTTCACTCGGTCAAAGACGATTCTGACACATTATCATAATACAATAAAAGAAAGCTTTATAAATAGAAAATATTAACCCAAGGATAGAGAGCAAAATGTTGAGTATATTTAAATACATGAAAGAAATACATAATGAAGTTGTGAAATATAAGAAAACAATGGTAAATAGCTATAGCATGTTAGTTAGGAATCACAAGAGCTCTTGGGTTAATTTGGGTTACCTCTGGAAACGCATTTGCAGGTAGATGTTCGGCAGGTTTTATAATTCAGCAATAAAATCTGGAATGTTCATATTTTGGCACGGCAGCAGCAGTTCCGGGGTCCGTGTGATAACTTCTGATGGTATGGAGCAGCGGCTGGCTATTCCGAGGGGACATAGCCATCTTAACGCCTCTACTCGGACATGTCAAGGTTAGCAAATTATTAGAATCTTAGAACAACTCAGAAACCTTTAGACAACTCAGAATTCTTTAAAAGCTTAGAATGGAGAACAAAAGAAAACCATCCTTTTTATAGTAAAATTTAACAATAGACTTGCCCTGGAGCATACAAAATTATTGGACTTATCTGCTGTAATTAAATCTATCCAAATGTCTAAAGGAATTCAACATTAATTAATTTCTTTTGTTAACTTTCCCGTCGACATTCGAATTACAAACTAGATTTAATTAAAATTACTGCTACTAATTAAAGAAAACTTAAGTGGACAGCTGCTGTTTTTAGATAAACTTATATAATTAAATTATTGTCCCTCATTTATTTTAACAGAAATATTTGGAATGATTTTTATTAAATAAAACGAAAATTATTTTATTTTAAATTGTAATATTTGAATCTATCTACTAAATGAATATTTACTAAATGAATTTTATTTTAAATCAAAATATATTACAACGGTAATATATTTGTAAATAGATCCAAACAAAATAACTAACAATTTATAATTTTGATATGTTTTAAAATGGATATCATAGTGTGTGCGCAATTACGACTTATATAACTTACTTTTTAATAAATGTAAATTATGTGAACAAATACATAATTCATAATATTTTATTTTATTTGGGAATAAGTTATATATATAATACGAGCATTGTGCTCGTGGTTTAAAATTAGGCGGGATTTTCGGGATATAAGTGTATTGCAGACACACTACGATAGATTGAGGTTCAAACTAAGGTATGAGGATAGGAAGTAGGTGAGAAAAGGTGAAACGAAGATCTGCAAAGCAGACCTTACTGTTTCAATATATATATATATATGCATTTGTTTTTTGTTGACATTGAATTAATTGTATATTGAGAAAATATAATATGGTTTATTCGATTTATGTTTTTATATAATATTGAATTTCAAAAATCTTACACATTTCACTTTTCAGCAAAAATTTTTTATTATTGATTACAGTTTTGACTGTACCATGCAGTCTTCATCAGATCTACAAAATTTGAACACACATAAAAATACAACCATTAAAATACATAATTTTATATAAAATTATTAAATTTCTATCAAACTTTTAAATTTTAACTTTTTAAAAATATTTCCTAACCTTTTCAATTCATATAATACATCTGGGTCTTGTTTTATGTGGTAGATAGGTTCCTCAGAAAACACGTACAAATGAAATCATGCAAAAATAGACGTAACTTACATTGACAAAGGGGGGGTGCAGTCTGTGATTTTTCAAAATTCACGCAAAAAAAAAATAAGGAAATAAAATATGACTAATAAAAAATTTCAAATTTGAAAAAAATTGATGGAAGACAAACTTTTTTTAATTATAATATTTAATTTTATTCAAAATAATATATTTTTATGCATAATTTACAGTACAGTAATTCACATTTTTTATACACGTTTTAATTAATATAGCTATTTGCCAAAAAACATGTTTGTTTGCAAACAACTAGCACCAACTTCACACTCATGTTTTGTCAACGGTTTTCTGGTGACAACGTAATTAGTAATTAATCTTTGAGACAATGATTTTATTAATTGTTTATGAAACTAACAACTAAAAATTAAATTTTTATTTTTGACTTTAATTTTCAATTCCGTTTAAAAATGAGATTTTAATTTTAATTGTCAAATTTAATTGTGCCCACTGCTATTACTGACCTTTTAAAAATAAACTTGTGGACACTAAATGATTAATAATTGATTATGTTCTTTTTTAAAAAACAAAAACAGAATGTGATTTAAAATGCAAAATTAACACGCACAATGTTTTTATTATTACTATTATAATCTTGTAAAATTTAATGTGTGTATACATAAAATGTGGAAATCATGATTTTAATTTCATTATTGCATAAAATCTTTCTATTATAAAGCACTGAAAATATTGAAATTACTAAGATGAAAGTCGAATTCCAATAATGTGCTATTACTTTCAATATAACGTAAGTGCACAAAATTTATTATTTAAAGTAATAGCACATTATTGGAGTTCAACTTCTGGTGAAACATGAATTATGTAACTTTAAAATCGTGTTAAATAAGTCCACGTAAAAAGAGACCCAGATGGCTCTTTAACATATTTACCATCCTATTTTATATTCTTTTAAAATCTTTTCTATCCTCTTTTTTATAACATATATATATACATATAACTTTAAAACATATAATATTTACATTATAAAGTAATTTTATTACACTACTCTAAAAAAAATTAATCACTATCAATATAATCTTTATCTTTTATTCTAATTGAATACTTATTTTTATTTCTTTTACCTTCTTAATTATTCCATATAAAATCTTACCTTATTCTATTCTTTTAACTTTCTCTATCCTCCATCTTATTCTAGTAATTCAACTTCCTTTTTAACCTCTCTTTTATATTCCTATCCTACAGCTTCCTCTATTAACTATTTTTATAACTATTAATATTTTTTTCTCCTCTTCTTCCCCCTTTTTTTATTAAAAAAAACTATTTCTATCACACCCCCAAAAAACTTCCTTTTCTCTTATACTATTATTTCCTTTTATGCTATTATTGCTTTTACCCCTCCCCCATTTTTATTAAGATTGGTGTAATTTTTTTTATGAATATTGCTTTCTTTATTTTCCTATCCCTTATTTTATCTGTATAACTAATTATTCTAATGCTCTCTTTCCCATTATTATGACCTGTTTCCATAATATGCATATATATATATATATATATATATATTGTAACATAATTAAAGGTCGTTCAAATGATATTACCATACCCTAGTTGAAAGGTAGTCCATAGAATGATCATAATATTTATTATAACTTTGGATTTCTCAAGATATCCCACTATCAATAATTATAAGCAAATTATTAATAACAAGTTTTATAACTCAGGTATATGAAATCACGTGAGGTGAGTACACTAGTAATTCAATAAAATATAACTCAGGTATACAGACAGTAATCTTATCCACTTTCATTTCTTGGTTTGATGTTAAGTGCATGTTTAAACAAATACTAAGTGAATATGGTCTAGCAGGTCGCCACTAGACTATTTGAATGTAGACACGGTTATATCTAATAACCTTTCACATGTACCGGGTTTGAATCCCCTCTTTTGGTACTTTATTTCTAATTAAAAATGAGAGATTTTGCTTTTTGAGCCATATCACTATACGCACTAATATTTAGGCAAAAGTAAAACATCTTCAAACCAAAGTGGAGTATATTAGATATAAATCATTTCTTAGATCTTAGCATAACAAATGTGTTTCAACATTTTTATAAGTTTACTAGCTCAGATTATATATAACTAATTTAGGATGGCAATTCACTCATCCTTGCATGAAATAGATGATGGGATGTGGTTATAATGATACTAAGAAATCACTAAATATTATAAAATCAATATTTATTTATGGCCTTTAAACCGTTAAACAGCTCATTAATTAAAACGTTGATGACGATGATGATGATGATAATAATAATAACGATAATGACAAGGGTTTCAACTACAGCTTTAGGACTAAGCCTAAACATAAAACTAATTTTTATAAAGAAATTCATAATTATTGCTTAATTTTAGCATACTTACTTATATCTTAAATAACTAATATTCAACCATTGATGATGATGAATAATCACACTTAACAAAGACTACACTTAATGAAATATATACGCCTCGTTTAATAAAATAAATTAATATTTATTACTGCATTTCTAACATATACATAAAAATTTCTAGATAAATATGGAAATTGACATGAATAATAATAATAATAATAATTGATTATATATCAATCCTCAATTAATTTCAAGTTCTTCTCCCTTTCCCTTCAAATGTATTTTGTATTAAGTTGGACGTCACATTGACCATGATTTTCACTCCATGAGAAAAGTATTTCAAGAAAAAAAAATTATCTGCTCATTAGCACACATACTTTATAAATCTAACATGTAAGTAGAATGTAAAAGAAAATGTTAATAGAATTGAAAGAGCAAGTTTTAGAAACAAGTTTTAAATTATTTTCTCCCCCGCTCTTCTACCTCTGAAATGCTATACTTAACTTGAAACAAAATAATCTAATATTCTAATACTACTCATTATTTCACATTCACTCACAATTATACACATATAAAAATATTAGTATGTATGTGCGTGTTTTATCCCATAATAACAAAGTATTATTTAAAACCAAAATAATAATAATATATTAGTTAAAACTAACATCATAATACCATAAAAAAATTGTTTTACACATTAATATTTTTCATAACTGTAAAATTAATAAACAAATAATTTTGATACATTCAAGATAATTTATGAAGCTCAAAGTTATTATTAGTAAGACATTCTTGTTTTTAATTGATCTGAATAGTCTTTAAAAGTTCTTTAAATAAAATATACCACTTTATTGCTAAAATGTTTATTAAGACTCTGATATCATAAAGAAAATAGATATAAAAAGTCATATTACCGATCTTTTGTTTGTGGTGAATTTCCAAGGGTTCAAAGTTGTCTTGTATAATGTCTATATTTCTGCAGCTACCATTTCCGTTTTACGTGGGAACAATCTCTTTCTTGAGGTGTATAACTATTTGATGATGATGACTCTATTGAGGTTATTTGCTTTAGTGGACAATTTGGAAATCATTATATTAATTTTTCTTCTCTTCCTGTCAAGCATGTGGATGAAATACAGCAGTTGTTTTCACATTTATAAATTTTCTTGAGTTTAAAATCAGTTGTTGTAACAATTAATTGGACTTGATGATTAATATTTATCAGTAGATTAATTCATCTTCTTTGAATGCAGGTGAGTGCTTTCTTCCTTCTATTAAAAACATCTTATTTCTCTGGTCAGTTGAAAGGTGTAGAATATTATTTTAGACACAACATCTATTCTTTCCTATGTGATGTGCAGCTTCCCCAGATGGTTCGGAAAAGATGGGACATACATATAATTTTTCTAGCCAGCCATTTCTTATATTTTCAACATTCAATTTAATAGTTTAATAATCTGAATCATAATCACAATAATAATAATTCCAGACACTTTTTATATCCAATTTTTAGCTAACTTAACCAATCAGAGATAGTGTCACTTGCTATTTTTGGACAAATTTGTTTTAATTAGATCTCTAATTTATTTTCAACTAAATTATTTTTCAACTGAAAAGTTTAATCCTTTTTCCAGACACTTTTGTTTAAAAAATAGACTTAATCCTTATTTCCTTTCTTTTTTTTTTTTTACATCTAGGTAACACTTCAAATTTTTGAGCTTCCTTCTTTAGATCTTAAGATAAGACAATTTCAAAATTAGAGTTCCCACCCAAATTAAGCTCCCAAAGTAACAAACAATCATAAAAAACAAAATTGCTACAAAGATAGATATCTGATTAAACAGATTTCCTCTTTTAACATAAAATTGTACAAAAAAAATAATTTGACAGATTTAATCCTTCCTTTTCTTTCAATATTTAATAAATGTAAATTTCTGTATGTAATGTACACACATCCTTCATTATTTCAAATCATTCATAAACTAACATTAAATAATATAATTGCTAGCTTAGTAATTATAACCCTATTATTTAAAATTAAATCTGTAACTTTTAAATCCCAATTACATTTAAAGAAAAGCAAAATAGAAGCATAGAAGAAGATATTAGAATTGATCAAGCATAGGTTAGTTTTAAAGAAAGTTAAAATGTTGAATATTTGAAATATAAAACAATTAAATAGTTTTCACATACACTGCCTATACGTATGCGTTATAACTTTGCTTTTTAACAGAAAATTTAAATATTTTAAATATTAAATGTGTGTACTGCTCTTTTTGAGATTTATTAACACACAAACAAGTAAAGCATATAATTGTTGTCCCACTCTCTCTCTGTTTAAAGCTTTTAGACTTGGACCTTGTAGGGTTTAAACTTGGATGCCCTACAGCTTCTTTTATGGTTATATAAAAATGTGATGATTTGATTTTGGTTTACCTTTTCTACATGCACATTACTATAAATTTGGCTAGTGACCAAATTGTAATGGCACAACTTTCTCCCCCTTCGGATAAAATCATCAGCACCTTTGTTTTAACTATATTAAAAAAAAATCCTAACTAATAAATACACTAATAATAATAAACACACTAACAATCAAAAAAATTTTTTAACTACTGGTAAATATTATACTTTTCATTAGAAAATCTAGCATACTGATTTATTTGGAGATCTTTTCCTTTGTACAAAGAATATTGTGGTCTGCATAAAATTGCAAACATACATTCAGTCCCTTTTGAGATCTTTATTTTTTTCACTTTGGCTTTTTCAGCACTGTGGTTATTCCACTGGTAGAGGGTTGCTTGTCTCTAGGAATTACTTTCTTTACAACACTATTCCCAAAATCTCCCCAGGATTGATTAGGAGGCCTAGCCCTATAATTATTCCTATATCCATAACTACCAAAATTCTGATCACGTGTCTGATCACCTAGATTCAGACTAGAGACATTATAACTATACCTATCCTTGGTGCTCTTGAGCCTAGTCTCTGAATCTAGCTCTGAAATCTCCAGAGCATCCAGGATTTCTGATGCTTCCTCTATACTGTGACAATCAGCAGCAATAACCATTTGCTCAATGTTTCGAGGAAGATTGTGTCAGAGTATTCTCAGGATCTGGTGCTCTGAGAGAGGAAATGCAGTCAGACTTTTCAGTTTTACTGCCTGCCCTCAGAAAAATTGTGTATAGCTGCCCTTGGTACTGCCGTACTTTTCCTGAGTGATCTGGTAGCGCACCTGGTCCTGCCTATCTTCACTCCAGAAGCATGATAGAATAACACAGCGAAAATTCCCAAAGGTAGTGGGCTTATCAAATAGGGACTGCCACCATTCCTTAGCATAGGCATAAAGATGGTTACAGGCAATGGCCAACTTTTCCTGTTCATTTAACCTACACACAGAAAAGAGTTCTTCCAAGGTATACAGATACTCTAAGGGGTTTTCCCTGCTTTCCCCACTAAAGGCCTTAATTTTAATTAAATTTGAGGTCATTGACCCTCCTACTCTATATTCCTCTCTACTGCTACTTTCTGCCTTATCTATTAATTTTTCACCTTGTGGATTTTTAACTAAAGTAGGCATCCTTTTCTCAGATTGACTATGTTCTGAGCTATCCCTACAGTCATCTGTACTGATGCTAACATCATTTTGCCTTGAATTTGGGTTTGACTGACTCTGCAATCCTATATCAACTCGATCTCTTTATTCTCCTATTTTCTGATAGAGATCTTCCATCTTGGGGTTCATGTATTCCATAACATACGCCTTCTGGTTCTCCTCAACCTTCTCCAACATAACACCTAATTCATGTTGATTCATTCTGGGTCCCTCTTCTAAAGAACTTGATTTGTCCCTTTTCACTATCTCCTCCCTAAAGCTATCCATCTGTTTCCCTTATTCCTTCCTAAGATTTTGGTCCTTCTGTACACACTCATTGGCCAAGACTTCTCGTATTTCCTTTTCTAAGTCACTAACCTTATTTTTCATAGTGAGGGCCTGATCTACACAGCTCAAAGTGGCTTCCTTATATGAGTCCACTTTGGCTATCACCTCCTCTAATCTGATACTAATTCCTGCAGAGGTTATTTCAGCATTCTTTTCTATGCATTCTGAGATGGATTGGGAGACCAACCCATGGACCTTATTCCTAACTAACTCAATCTCTCTCTTATTTTCTTCGATAGACTGCTCCACTTGAGCTTTTAATGACTGCAGTCCCTGACAGCCCTCCTGTTTTGCCACTTCCATAGATCTACAAACTCCTTCTATCCTATTCTCTAATGAAGTAAACCTGTTCTTGTACTCTATATGGGATTTTTCAATCTTAGTTTCCAAGGCTACGATCATTTGGCTGTTGTTTTCAATAGATTGATCTATCTCTGCTTTTAGATCTTCTCTCAAATTTTCTAGTTTTCTCTACAGATTGACCTATCTTTTGTTCTAGACTTTCTATACTTTTCTTACTCTCTTCTCTTAGACTTTCTATATTTTTCTCCATCTTTTGTTCTAGATTTACCATACTTTTATTATTTTTCTCTATCTTTTGTTCTAGATTTACCATACTTTGCTTACTATCTTCTCTTAGACTTTCTATATTTTTCTCCATCTTTTGTTCTAGATTTACCATACTTTGCTTACTATCTTCTCTTAGACTTTCTATATTTTGCTTACTATCTTCTCTCATACTTCTGAGCATCTGCATTATCATGTCCATGTCTGATGGTGCCATCTTTGCTATCTGAGCCTGGCCCACTTCTGGCTCCTCATCTACCATTTCTGTACTTGAGGCCTTATTATTGCTACTGGCTTTAGAGGCATTTCCCTCTATTTCCTCTTTTTCTTGAGCTTTTTTAAAGGCAATTTCCCTATCCTCTTCTTCGGGATAAAAATGATCACTGATCCCTGGGATTGGGACACCCTCCTCTTCCATAACCTCTTCCATACTATAATTTAGTTCACTCATGTTATAAAACTATATATATCCCATCTGTACTTCCCTGACCATCAAAAATCCACACATCTTCTCCCTGTCTGACACCTATTCTGACCAACTGACTGATTTGATTTTCACCTTATTATGCATTACAAATACAACAAAAAAAATTTTAATATCCTTATTTAATGAACTACACAACAATAATCTATATAGTGCATGTCTGTCTGTAATAGCCCAAATTATACATTCATCCATTCTCCCAGAAATCTGACAGATATTGACAGTCCACAGAATGACTAGCAGTTCACAATCTTGAGATAAATAAAAGAATTCAGTCACAGCACTATAATCACACAATGTATCATGAACACTCAGAAGATCATCCCAATTCGTTCACTATTAACTACTACAACCCTTGATTGAATGAAGCAAACTCTGTTGCAATAAAAGATGTATTTTAAGTCTTAGGGGCTAAAGTAGATAAACTATGCCTTGCTCTCTCTCTTGGAGTCTTATGTGGCAAGTATCAAGGAATGCCCTGCTTATTATAGATCACTGAAAACTAAGCCTTGCTCTCTGTCTTGGAGACTTATAGGCTGACATCATGGCAGAACTACTGTTAACTGCTTCATGATAAAATAAGACTAACATATAAACTTGATTGGAAAACTATGCCATGCTCTCTCTTGGAGACTTATAGGCTGATATCATGGCAGGTCTGCTGTTAACTGCTTCATGATAACATAAAGATAACTTATAAATTGGGTTGGAGCAGTGAATGGGTTCAATCATTCATAAGTTACACGAAATACACAGCATTCTCAAGGCAATGACAAAACTCTCCACTCATTGTCAAAACTGCAATCTAACCAACCAAACTCCAACGATCAACCATCCAATCAAACCTCTAAGATCATAGACTTTTTACAAAATGAACTCCCCAAACACACATGAGACTACTATTCCATAATTCATCACTATTACTATGCCTATCCTATCTGGCAATAAATCATTTTAATGTTCCACAAAAAAAAATTCTATTATTTATTTCACCTTTGTCTTAAGTTGTGATATTCATCTCTATTTTCAAAATTTATAAGAAAAAAACTAAGCTGTTTTATGGCTGTACCCATTTTATCATCATCAATGAAAAATTAGATCATATTAAACATCATCATATACAAATGTAAAATAAGACTGTATGGCCAAGAAAATTTTGTAAGACAAAAAAAAAATTTTACTGAAAAAAAAAAATTTACTAAAAAAAATTTCTCTATGTTTAACCACACATCTCCTATCATTCTATAGACTCTCTTTTTCAGGTATATGGTAAAATATCAGGCCCCAGTTGGGTGTCCATTGTAACATAATTAAAGGTTGTTCAAATGATATTACCATACCCTAGTTGAAAGGTAGTCCATAGAATGATCATAATATTTATTATAACTTTGGATTTCTCAAGATATCCCACTATCAATAATTATAAGCAAATTATTAATAACAAGTTTTATAACTCAGGTATATGAAATCACGTGAGGTGAGTACCCTAGTAATTCAATAAAATATAACTCAGGTATACAGACAGTAATCTTATCCACTTTCATTTCTTGGTTTGATGTTAAGTGCATGTTTAAACAAATACTAAGTGAATATAGTCTAGCAGGGCACCACTAGATTATCTTAATCTAGACACGGTTTTATCTAATAACCTTTCACATGTACCGGGTTTGAATCCCCTCTTTTGGTACTTTATTTCTAATTAAAAATGAGAGATTTTGCTTTTTGAGCCATATCACTATATGCACTAATATTTAGGCAAAAGTAAAACATCTTCAAACCAAAGTGGAGTATATTAGACATAAATCATTTCTTAGATCTTAGCATAAGAAATGTGTTTCAACATTTTTATAAGTTTACTAGCTCAGATTATATATATAACTAATGTAGGATGGCAATTCACTCATCCTTGCATGAAATAGATGATGGGATGTGGTTATAATGATACTAAGAAATCACTAAATATTATAAAATCAATATTTATTTATGGCCTTTAAACCGTTAAACAGCTCATTAATTAAAACGTTGATGACGATGATGATGATGATAATAATAATAATGATAATGACAAGGGTTTCAACTACAGCTTTAGGACTAAGCCTAAACATAAAACTAATTTTTATAAAGAAATTCATAATTATTGCTTAATTTTAGCATACTTACTTATATCTTAAATAACTAATATTCAACCATTGATGATGATGAATAATCACACTTAACAAAGACTACACTTAATGAAATATATACACCTCGTTTAATAAAACAAATTAATATTTATTACTGCATTTCTAACATATACATAAAAATTTCTAGATAAATATGAAAATTGACATGAATAATAATAATAATAATAATTGATTATATATCAATCCTCAATTAATTTCAAGTTCTTCTCCCTTTCCCTTCAAATGTATTTTGTATTAAGTTGGACGTCACATTGACCATGATTTTCACTCCATGAGAAAAGTATTTCAAGAAAAAAAATATCTGCTCATTAGCACACATACTTTATAAATCTAACATGTAAGTAGAATGTAAAAGAAAATGTTAATAGAATTGAAAGAGCAAGTTTTAGAAACAAGTTTTAAATTATTTTCTCCCCTGCTCTTCTACCTCTGAAATGCTATACTTAACTTGAAACAAAATAATCTAATATTCTAATACTACTCATTATTTCACATTCACTCGCAATTATACACATATAAAAATATTATTATGTATGTGCGTGTTTTATCCCATAATAACAAAATATTATTTAAAACCAAAATAATAATAATATATTAGTTAAAACTAACATCATAATACCATAAAAAAATTGTTTTACACATTAATATTTTTCATAACTGTAAAATTAATAAACAAATAATTTTGATACATTCAAGATAATTTATGAAGCTCAAAGTTATTATTAGTAAGACATTCTTGTTTTTAATCGATCTGAATAGTCTTTAAAAGTTCTTTAAATAAAATATACCACTTTATTGCTAAAATGTTTATTAAGACTCTGATATCATAAAGAAAATAGATATAAAAAGTCATATTACCGATCTTTTGTTTGTGGTGAATTTCCAAGGGTTCAAAGTTGTCTTGTATAATGTCTATATTTCTGCAGCTACCATTTCCGTTTTACGTGGGAACAATCTCTTTCCTGAGGTGTATAACTATTTGATGATGATTACTCTATTGAGGTTATTTGCTTTAGTGGACAATTTGGAAATCATTATATTAATTTTTCTTCTCTTTCTGTCAAGCATGTGGATGAAATACAGCAGTTGTTTTCACATTTATAAATTTTCTTGAGTTTAAAATCAGTTGTTGTAACAATTAATTGGACTTGATGATTAATATTTATCAGTAGATTAATTCATCTTCTTTGAATGCAGGTGAATGCTTTCTTCCTTCTATTAAAACATCTTATTTCTCTGGTCAGTTGAAAGGTGTAGAATATTATTTTAGACACAACATTTATTCTTTCCTATGTGATGTGCAGCTTCCCCAGATGGTTCGGAAAAGATGGGACATACATATAATTTTTCTAGCCAGCCATTTCTTATATTTTCAACATTCAATTTAATAGTTTAATAATCTGAATCATAATCACAATAATAATAATTCCAGACACTTTTTATATCCAATTTTTAGCCAACTTAACCAATCAGAGATAGTGTCACTTGCTATTTTTGGACAAATTTGTTTTAATTAGATCTCTAATTTATTTTCAACTAAATTATTTTTCAACTGAAAAGTTTAATCCTTTTTCCAGACACTTTTGTTTAAAAAATAGACTTAATCCTTATTTCCTTTCTTTTTTTTTTTTACATCTAGGTAACACTTCAAATTTTTGAGCTTCCTTCTTTAGATCTTAAGATAAGACAATTTCAAAATTAGAGTTCCCACCCAAATTAAGCTCCCAAAGTAACAAACAATCATAAAAAACAAAATTGCTACAAAGATAGATATCTGATTAAACAGATTTCCTCTTTTAACATAAAATTGTACAAAAAAAATAATTTGACAGATTTAATCCTTCCTTTTCTTTCAATATTTAATAAATGTAAATTTCTGTATGTAATGTACACACATCCTTCATTATTTCAAATCATTCATAAACTAACATTAAATAATATAATTGCTAGCTTAGTAATTATAACCCTATTATTTAAAATTAAATCTGTAACTTTTAAATCCCAATTATATTTAAAGAAAAGCAAAATAGAAGCATAGAAGAAGATATTAGAATTGATCAAGCATAGGTTAGTTTTAAAGAAAGTTAAAATGTTGAATATTTGAAATATAAAACAATTAAATAGTTTACACATACACTGCCTATACGTATGCATTATAACTTTGCTTTTTAACAGAAAATTTAAATATTTTAAATATTAAATGTGTGTACTGCTCTTTTTGAGATTTATTAACACAAACAAGTAAAGCATATAATTGTTGTCCCACTCTCTCTCTGTTTAAAGCTTTTAGACTTGGACCTTGTAGGGTTTAAACTTGGATGCCCTACAGCTTCTTTTATGGTCATATAAAAATATGATGATGATTTTGGTTTACCTTTTCTACATGCACATTACTATAAATTTGGCTAGTGACCAAATTGTAATGGCACAATATATATATATATATATATATATATATATTGTGCCACGATACATATTTATCATATATATATATATATATATATATTGATGACTTTTTATTGTATTTATGCTGTACCAATCTAGTATATATAGAATTTTTTGTTTTGCCCACATACTTATTTTTAATACTTTTATCTTTACATATTTTACATTCTATTTTATACACCCCATTAATATTCCTCTTTTCCTCATTAATATATTTATCATATCCATCACATTCTTTTTCTTTCTATTCACTACTTTATACCTTATAGTATTCTTAAATGTTTTATTAATTGTTCTAATAATTCTATGTATCCCATTAACTACTCTATTCTCATTAGTTTTAATTCCTATATACTTATCTATATTATCTTTCTTCCTTATAACTTCTCTATCTTCTTTTTCTTCCTCTTTAAATTTCTCTTCTATTCTTTCTATATTCTTTTTTAACATTCCTGGAAAATCACTATCTTTAAAATTTTCAACTATCCTTCCTATCTCCTTATCATAATCTTCTTTATTATTACAATAACTAATAACCCTATGCATCCTTGAACTTATAGAATTAATTTTATACCTACTATCAATATTAGACCTCCAATTCACAATATTATTACCTATTTTCCTATACACTTCTGTCTCCAATTCACATCTTTCCTTAACATACTCTTTCCTTATTAATATATATCTAAATATGCCAATTTATCCCCTTTTCCCATTCTACTATAAATCTTAACTTTTTATCCACTTTGTTAATTTTATCTATATATTTTTTAATTTGCCGTTCACTTTTATTAAATATTAATAAATAATCATCAACATATTTTTTAATCATTACCAGTGCATTTTCATCCTCAATCATTACTTCCTCTATCTCCTGCATATACATATCACTCAAAACCCCACTCAATGCACCTCCTATCAATAACTCTTCCTTTTGCTTATAAAATCCTCCATTAAACTCAAATGTCACATTTTTACAGCCCATCTCCATTAAATTTTTTAACTTATCTATATATAAATGACAGTGTGTGCACACATTTTCATGCACACACATATATGTTAAATCAATCATTAGTTATGTATTATAAAAATGAATTTCATTTATAGGTTTATGACAATAGAAATGTCTTCATAAATTACTATACCATATATCTGTGTACTTATAATTAGGTGTTTTATGTATTGACATATTTGTAAATCACAATGTGATTTTTTTTAATTAATCAAGATCAGAAGATTTAATTTAGATGTATAGCCATATTAAGCAGATCTTAATTTTATTTTAATTGTTATTAATAAATTAATATTTCATTGTTAAAATTATTCCCATAAATGTAATTAATCCTAGAATAGATTTAAAATGTTACATATTAGGATTCTATTTCTTCTCACAGTAACAGTTGTAGAGCTTTTGTTCCTGAGCTTGATTCATGCATAATGGTCTCTTATATAAAAAGGGATTTATATTCAATGTTTATGGATCCAGCTGATCATGATCTTGAATTGAAGCAATAAACTAAAGGTACTCAGTGGCCAGAGCATTACTGTTTTATTGTTATATATTCTGATGAATTAGTACTTAAATTTGCGCATCCAAATTAATATTTAAATAATCTGCTCCAAACTAGCAAGGTTAAATAATTAGCCTGATTTATAGTAGACCCATTTTAAATCCAGTCACAAGATTGACTATTGATTTGTTTTAGTGTTGATCATCCATGATGATGATTAGTTTTGTGTAATTCTGGGGAACTTATAATTTCTTATAGTTAGTTCTGTGGTGATCTGTCATGTTCATTCCTCATTATATTCCTTTTATATTAAATTTTATATTTTATTTTAAAATTGTAATGGGTTGATTTATAATGATTCAGTAAAATTAAAAGTTTATAATAATCAAAAATGGTTTTGATTTTTTTTTAAAAATTAAACTTAAATCATTTTAAAAATTGGCTAAAATAATAATTAGCTCGTTTAGGAATTTTGTTAATCTGATAAACAACTTAAGAAATAATTATGGATAGGCAATGAATTTATTATGAATATACAAAAATATACTTAGTTAATTATATAAATTGTAAATCAAGAAACAATATAGGATCATTCAACAAAGGGTATTGATAATTAGTCACAGCTTTATCATAAGGGGTCGGATTTATAAGATCTGAATTTAAATATTAGTATCTTTAGTATTAGAAGACAAAGAGGATTCTTTACTAAATTCATGCAAGTTATGCTTATAAAGAGAGATTTAGCAGTAAGTAAAGTAGCAGCTTTTAGTCGCTGTGAAGAAGAAAAACATAGCAAAGGCTAAGGTAAATAGTCATTCATGTAGCAGTAGACACTGAAATATATAGTTATACAAACTAATAATATTAATTGCGACCAATCCTGTCAAGATGCAGCCTGCCAGATCTTTCAATGTTTTGGTCTTCAAATTTTGAATCTATCTCTTATATAATATAACTGACTGAATATAATATGTTGTTTTCAAAATTTTTATGCTAAATGGTAAAAGCTTAATATAATTTTAACCACTGAAAAGAAGTAATCTAAATAAAAAATAAAATAAATTTGCTCCCCCCCCCCATCTTCAAAAAGAAAAAAAAAATTGCTCATCACAAAACAACAATCGTAAAAAATTGAACCATCATAAATTTTCTGTATGTACACAATAGTTTGAACAAACCTACACATACAAGAAATCATGCGCGGATGTCCAAACTTGAAACTAAAACTGAAGCTTAAGTGAGAAGTTTCGGATTTAATTCTTTTTTTTTTTTTTATATATTCAATGATGAACTTTATTCACCCACCCCCCCCCCCCAAAAAAAATAGGTACATTATAATTTGCAACTTAAGTGACTAGATTTAATTCTTTTATTTATTTTAATCAAGTTTTGTAATTTTTTATTGATAATTTTAGTTAAACTTAAAAGTGTGCTTATTATGCATTTAATTATTTGATATTTAGAGTTATTAATATTTGAAATTGTTTTTATTATTACTACTCATTTATATTCAATGAGGTCATTAACTTTCACTTGACCTGTGAGGAAAAGAGTTGTTTCCGTCATTATACAATGTATGTTTGACAGAATAATATACTTTTATATGTAAGTATTTTGAGATAACACATGTAAAATTAGAAATATGGAATTCATTATAACTTCGAATAGTGAGTGTGTTTCAGCTTTAAAATTAGTATTTTTAATTCCTGATGTAAATATTAGCATGAATCAATGGTTTTCTTGACCATTTGTTTCCTGAAGTGCTTATTTATACCCACATTCAAACATAATTTTATTAAATTATTTATTTCATTAAGTGTAATGTCTTCACATTTCCTCATTCAAATTCTATTCACTATTTGAAATATACTGTCAGATGTAATATCAATCAGACATTAATGTTTAAATTTAGTGTGGTAATTAATTGCCATAATTAATCAAGCTGACATAATCAGAAATAAAGGTAATAAGAAAATTAGCTTAGATTAGTTGTGGAAAGATTATATGGTAATTAATTGCTATAATTAATAAAGCTGATATAATAAGGAATAAAGATAAGAATAAAATTAGCATAGATTAGTTATGTAAAGATTATGATCATATAATCAAGATTATAGATAACACTCGGATGACATCCTTGTCTCCAAAAATAATTTCTGGCCATCATTATAACATTACTTTTGACTGACTTCTAAAAAAATAGTTTAGGAATTTAGCTTTTCTGAGGTAACAAGTATAGAATCTTCAGTTATAATGATTGTCATTATTTATCAAGCTTATGCCAACTGATTCCTTAATATTCTAGATTATTGAATTGCTTAAGAAAATATTAATCTTATAAATTAACATACAATATAATTTACATACATTCAGATATATGTGGCAGATATGGTTTATACTCACATAATTGCTATACAGTGTTGTGGTTGATGAAATCTTTCAATTCTGTACATTGTTTAGTTAGATTCATTATATCAAGATTTGCTACAAATAAAGGCATTATTTGATTGCCAAGGTCAAAAAGTTTTTTAATTGGCTGGATTTAATCCTATACAGTTAACTATTGAAAATCGAATTTTCATTACAGTACAAATATAAAGAAAAAAACAACAGATTTCCTAATACAATATTTTATGGTTAGCATAGATAAAGTTTTCTAGAAAGAAATAGACCATATTTTTGTTGTAAAGATTATATCAAAAATGTCCTTAAAAAATTAATGTTTGCTTTCAATGAGAATATATGGATGAGTATTTAATACAATATATAGTTACAATAGCAGGCTGGAATATTTCAAAAAGTAAAGTTTACTGCTGAAGAAGTTAAAAGATAGCTTTGCAAAATATGTGAACATAATTGTGATTTATAAAATGATTTAAATAACTAGGAAAAAGCTATCTTTTTAATATAAGAAAAATTCATCTGAGATGTATTGTTATACAAAACTCATCTCTAATGTATTTACTGGTGTAATTTTATTCTGGTTTGTTTGTTGTTCTTTTTGATTTGAAATAGTTTTATTCACTTAGTAGTATCTGCAGATGATAATTAAAATACAAATACAGTGTGATTCTTATTACATAAAATATAAAGATAACAAATACAGATAATTCAGATTTGTGACCCCAAAGGTTTTTTGTTTTAATAAATAATTGAGGGTTTTTATGTAGATGTAAGGAATGCTTTTGAAATGATCAAACAGAATTGTAAAACTATCATGAAATAATTTATTTCTGGAATTCATAAATGTTTAAAATGAGAAAGTGCAAGGTTAGTTGAATGAAACATGGATGTGATTTGTAAAGAAAAAAACCTGTAGTTGTGAATTTAAAAAAATAATAAGAAAAAATAATTAATTGACCAAGACAAATTGTCCAAATCAGGCTATTTTAACAATTTTTATTTAGGTTTCTTTAGTACATGGAAATTTTACCCCAAATTCAGTTTCATTACAATTCATTGTGATTCTGCTACCTTTTTCAAAGATTGCACCTAAAGTCTCTCTCTTTGCTAAACCTGCATATAATCTAAGTTTGTGAACAAAATAAAAAAAAAAATTAAAAAAAGAGAGAATGAAGATTTGAAATTAGAATTACTGTGTATTTAAAAGATAGAAATGTAGTTGAATAAATATGCAATTCTATTATTACAATTAGTGCAGGAAATTGATTGATAGCAAAAGAGACTCACAATGACACAAAAAGACATTGAGAGAAGACAGAAAAGATTGTTTACATTTAGCCTTTGATAAACCAACATCTTATCTTATAAGGGAATTATCGGTTATTCACAGTTTAAATGTCATATCTGAAGGCCACTTTACTATCTGCGTGATTTACTGGGAATCTAAATATAGCTTTAACTATATATCAATATTTATGCCTTTATAGTATATTTAGTTTTAGAAGTAACTTTATTCAGGAAAAATATATCTACAGATATTTTAGTTTAAAGGGGAGAAAATTATATATATACAGATATTTCAGTTTAGAAGAAAAAAAATTAAAGCAAAACTAATCAAAGAATACAGCAGTAAATATTTTCAATAGCATTCAGTGAATTAAACTATTATTAAAAACATTTACAATAAATTAGGAACAGAAAATATATCTCACTACCGGTTAGAGCACTGATGGACAAGTGACCAAGAGTCTGCGAAAATGTCTGATGGGGTGATTTTTTTATCGCTTTGTTTTATTATCTCTAATTTTTTTTTAAATGTATTAAAATTTCTTGCATTACTATTGTAAACATAAGTGCACCCAGTGCGCCATAATGCATATAGTATAAGTGTTGTACTTCTTATTTCTGTGAAGCAGGCATTTAGAAAAGACTCTATAATTGAACTTATAGTGGCATTTCTTTTGCTGATAAATTCTTGTAATATATGATCGAGTGTATTGTAGGCTACTACACTCAAAAAATATATGGTTTTGGTACTCTTCTGATCTGTGGCACAACTCACATATAGTGTCAATGTTAAGTATATTTCTCTTATATCTCATGAAATATAATGTTGGTAATGAACACATTTTCATTTTAAGTAGAAAATCAAAAAATTTGGGCTCGAGTGTCCAATACTTAAATCTATGTATTAACTGCTTATTATTAATGCCTAGCATTGGTACGTTTTTGTAAATTATTTACACACACATACACACACATATATATGTTGAATTAAATTTTTATATGAATTGTTATTATATAGAAATGAGGAGATAATAGCCATTAAATAAAGAAACACCTTGACTTTTGATGTTACTAAAAAATTATCAATTAATACTAATTAACAATTCCTGAGGCAAAGCAAATTTTTTCATAAACCTATAATAGCTCTTTTTGTTGGGGGGTCTTTAAAACAAAAGGGATTAATAATTTGTAGTAATTGATAATTTCTTATTAACATCAAAAGTTAGTGTTTCTCTCATTTTCTCTCTCTCTATATATAATATTCAAATCAATATATGTATATATCAAAATACAGTAAAATCACATAAATTATAGTTATTTTATAAGTACTTTAGACTATACATCTTGTAGTCTTTATCAACTATATAACATTGAATAATCAAAACGAGACTTCCTTTCACAATACCCAGAGTTCAATTTAGTTAAGTTTTTTTTTCTCATATGTCATAGCATCGGCCGGGAAACGAACCCACAACCGTCTGCAAACAACTACTTGCTTGCAAGGCAGCTGCGATGACCTCTCAGCTAACAATGCTTGACTAAATTTAGTTAAGTTCTACCACAATTCTGTTATTTTAACATTTGATGATTGCCGATTCATTAACATTTGACGATTCCTTGAAATCAATATAGCCTGTATAGTCGAAAATATTTATAGAATAACTATAATGTATATGAATTTTACTGTATTTATATATATATTGATTTGAATATTACATATATTTTGGAAAGAATACAGACATCAAACTTAATAGATAATAATGTTTCAGCATTCGTTTTTCATGACCGTAATAATTCATGTATTTATGGTTTTAACTTCAATTACAACAACATTAAAATATTGCAAATTGAAAAAATAACAACAAAATAAAAATAAAAGAAGCTATGCTAATATACAAATACAAACATGACTTAATTAACAGGCAGTGGGAAGGTTAGCCTTTCAAAGTGTTAATTGACAAAGACTACAAGGATAGTCGAAAGTGCTACTAAGTGGATAAAATTTTTAAAATATATCTGATTACTGCATTTATAAATATTCAATTATATAATTACCTATATTGCTTCGAAGAAGTACAGACATCAAATTATAATATTATATATATTACTGTTCCATTTAATATGGATAATTTTTCTTTTATTCATGCAATTTGTTTCTATTTGAAAGTTGTAGATGGTCATATATAATATTATCTTTTAATAGCAATCTAACATCTAAAATTTTGATATTCTTAGCATTGCCGCTGCCTTAAAGGTATGAAACATTCCCTAGGATAATACATTATGATTTTAAAGTAATAAGGATCATATATTTTGTTGCCTATTGTAACTACTGATCTAAGAATTATTTATTCACCCTGCTTTACCATTCACCAGAACATAATCAAAAACATACAGCAACCCATATGAAAATATAAATATCTGAATACAGATATCCATGAGATTTTTAAAGCAAAGGTCTTTTATTATAGTATTGCCACCAAAATGTAAGCAAGGAAACAACAATTTGCAACCATAAATTATTTTATTTTTGTTATGCCAGTCATTGTTAAAAAATATAATATATTTTTTGTTTTTACTAACTGCTGTTTGATAAATAATAATATCTAGAATAGATCACTTTTACTTTCTATTAAATTTTTCTATGTAATGTCAATTAGGAAATAGAATCTTTTTAAATATTCAACACTAACACCGATGGAGATATATGTTTAAAATAATATTTTTTATTATTTTGTTATACTTCCTGTAATAAATATTTATTTATTAAATTATAAATGTTAATTGCAAAAAAAAAAGAAAGAATATTTTATTGCTCATCCTAAATGAAAACATTAAAAATTTATTTGCA
Organism: Epiperipatus broadwayi; assembly: GCA_028023455.1. NCBI lineage: Eukaryota > Metazoa > Onychophora > Udeonychophora > Euonychophora > Peripatidae > Epiperipatus > Epiperipatus broadwayi. The sequence continues at coordinate 296,975 of JAQFVV010000551.1, read as the reverse complement.
CTGAAGAGAAACCAGAATAGATAAATGCACCATTCTTTTTAACTAATGACACTGCTTAGTGAGTCAGCTCCCTAGTCATTTTTACAAACATCAATAAGAGTAAAGGAATTTTGGCAAATCATGAAATTCATACAAATATCTCTCTAACCAAATATGCTCTTTCTGATACTGCTATAATTAACAGCATCTTTGAATAGAATCTTAAACATTGGATAAACTAATTCTTTTTAAAAATGGTTTATATAGTTGTATTTATAAATAATTATGCAAAATATATTATTGATATTTTCAAGCACAAATTTAATAATTGATTTTCATATTGTTTTCTGGGGGATGCTGCAGTTTTGCAGCTCTTACATGTATTCAATATATATTAATAGTATTTATTCATCTACATCCACTATATATAAACCAATATGCAAATTTTTTTTACAGATGTCTCTGAAAGTTTTAGAATTCCGAGAAGTTTTTTGGTCACAAATTTGGATATAAGCAAACTATTACATTTAATAACTTTGAGAATATTCATATGGTTGTAAACGCTGAAATGACAAGAATATAAAGAGTGCAAAACTCTATACAGTAGTGCCACTCTGTGTCAACCAGAGTAATCAATGGATGCCAGAAGGCTTGTGCATAAAATCCCCATCTAGTGCCTACTTATCCAATATCCCCAAACTAGTTTCTGGCTTGTGGCCTTCATCAGTGAGTAGCCTTGGATCTGAGAGTACTGCACCTAGATTTTAGGATCTAATGCAATCCTTCAGCAGCCACCTTTTATTTCTACCTAACTACAAAACTGTGAGAATGAAATTGAAAATGCAATATTTTCAATCTAAGTTCAATAGCTTATATAGTCATGTGGGTCTGAACTCAGTTCTGCACCCTTACATTTTGGTGTTGGCTTTTTAACAACCATAGTCACCGCTATTCTATTAGGCAGGATTGGTGTTAAACCACTAAACATCACATGATCACCATCTCTTATGCTAGCAGTGTTGGATTGAAAATATTATTGTTTTCAATTTCATTCTCATAGTTTTGTAGTTAAGTAGAGATAAAAGGTGGCTGCTGGAGGGTTGCATTAGATCCTAAAATCTATGTGCATGTCTCAGATCCAAGGCTTCTCACTAACAAAGGCCACAAGCCAGAAACTAGTCTGGGGATATTGGATGAGTAGGTACTAGATGGGGATTTTATGCACAAGCCTTCTAGTATCCAGTGATTACTCTGGTTGGCACAAGGTGACAATACTCTATGGAGAGTTTTGCCTGTTTAATAACAGTTATGTGCTAGCATAAGAGATGGTGATGAAGTGATGTTTAATAATATAAAGAGTGCATGGTAGGAGTTTTTCAGGCATCATTTCTTTAAGATTTTGAGAGAAAATCAAAGAGTCTTTTTATCACTAGCAGAAAATTCGTTTTAATTTCTATCCTTAACATTTAAGAATGAATAACTAAATATGATTTTCTTTTTAATAGATTTTTTAAAGCTTAGTTTAAAAAAATAATTTGCACACAATTTTTTATAGTATTTTTTAAATGACCAAAATCAATCATTTTACTTGTATATGATAATAATAATAATAGATAAAAAAAATTTAAGTATTGATAATGCTAAAAATTCAAAATTACTTTACAGTTATTTTTCTAACTACTTTCAACTGTTAAAAAATTTAAAATTTTTCGGAAATAAACGTTAACATGTAATATCTCAAGATTTATAAATTTTAATATTTATGAATTGCCTATTAATTAAAGCCTTCCCATTTCCATTTATAGAAGAAGCGGCTTCCTTCATTTTCCTTTTATTATGGTTTCTTTCGTCATGAAGAATCCTCAGTATTATCCAGATGAAAATTAAAAATTAAATTTCACATTTTCTCATGATCAAAAAAATAGCAGCTATTATTACAACATTCCTTTTTTTATTCTTCTTTTGATATACTTATATAAAAAGAGGTTCTTTTAATTGCTTGTATTCATACATAATTTGCAACACTGTATTATTTTTTATTTCTTAGATATCACATTTGTCTAATTTATTCACCATTTAATTAATATTAGGTGGAATAGCAAAACATATAATTCTACATGAGTATTTTAAATAAATTTAACTTGAGCATTTGAAATATAAGAATCGCAAATTTGCTTATTTGAATTAATGCTATATTTTATAAATTGGCATACAGTACAGCCATTTTGATTACTATCATGTCTAAATTCAGTCAATCCATTTTAAATTTGCAATATTTCGTCCTTTATCAGTCATAATGATACAACGAGGAAATGCAAATATCTATCTTATTTCTTATAATAACTTCTTTAAAATTTTTAAATTTAATCCATCATCAGTTCTTAACATATGTAAATCAAGATATTTTATTTGGTTTACATAAATATATATATGGTAAAATTAAAAATTTTCATTTACAAAGTATATATAGTTTTTAACTTGCGTTTGTGGCTGCTTGTTATTATTATATTAACGCACCAAATTTTTGTTGGATTTAATCCTGCCATAGACCAGGATTATAGATAATACTACACTCAGGTGATAGCAGATACGATTTAGCCAAATGTAATAATGTAATAGTTAAAAGCAAGTATCTATACAAACACAGATAAAACAAAAAAATTCTATTCACACACACACACAAATATACATTTAAAAAATAATAGATTAAAAAATAAACAAAATTTTAAATACCGTATATATACTTTTAAAGAAATTCAGTTTTAAAATGTTATCTATATGAATGATGTTACTGGATAAGTTAAATACAAGTTATCATAAAGTTTTGACCTTATATATATATAATCGGGAAGACACTTTTTAGCCAATCGCGTCTTTCAGTTTCATATATTTATTATGAGAATATTAAATTGATGATATAGAAAGATAATTACGTCATAAAGTAGGAAATTATATCAAACGGAATATATTTCCAATATTAATAAAAAATAAATAGATTTTAAAATTATTTTAATTATTTCCGCATATTAATATTCTAATTAATATGATTCACAGTCTGATCATTAATAAAATTAATAATTAAATATTTATTTAAAATATTTATCATTTTAATATGCATCATTACCTTGATGAATATTGAGATAGAATATTTAAACACATTGACCTACATATTTTTTTTCTAATTTTTTTTTTTTACTTAACAGGCGATGCAAAAATCCTTAACATATTTAAATGTACACATTTTTAGTTTTTAATATTTTACAATTTTATTTTATCATAATGCAAGGAATAAGAAATAGTGTGTGGTTTTTACAGAATAGTGCAATCGATTATAAGCTGCATGGCTAAAGAAAGCGTGATTTTTTTTTAAAAAAAAAATAGCACTTTTCTGGCCAGGAAAGTGTAAAAATTCTTCATACATTTATATCTTTGATAAATTATAAAATAAAAGGAAAGAAATTCTAAACATTGAAGTTTTATTAGAACTTTTTCCCTATTATGTGCATAAAATGATGTCACTTTAATGACCCTTCTTGATCTGCTCCCCTCCTCCCATTCTCCTTTTCCCATAATTCTCCCAAAGAAGCTTCAGGAGTTATCTGGAAGATATCCTGTTAATGTTGTTTTAATTCATCTAAGCTTATTCAAATAGTTTCATATTAAAAAAGTCTTAATGTATTTTGTCTCTCATTATCAGATGTTGTAAGGAATTGCTCTCATTCTCATCAAATTGGAAAAAGATGTAAAAGGATTTTATCAAAAAAGTGATCAATTATAATGGAAAAATCTTGAATAAAGTAGCTAAAAATAAAAACTTTGTACTATTTGAATGATAATATAAAAACTCATTCAAATTGCACCGCAAAATTCTTTGCTAACCGAGCAATGATTATATATATATAGGTTGATGATCTGGACCAAATGATGAATGCTGGGCCAGCATGAAATACGTTTATTGGGGATCATTTATCTTTTTCGCACGTATGTGGTTATATGTATCGGTTGTATACGATGGAGTGGATAACTAAGAGAGCTGGAAAGTTTGGGATTAAATTCCCTCTAATTAAAATTTAATTCTATTATTTAATTCTTTATGTAGGAAAAATTGTCATAAACAATTTAAATAATTACAATTTCTTTGATTTAAATGTAATACAAAATAAGTTAATAATAAAAGGCAACAAAAAAAATTATATCACAGTAATTCATTAATCATAAATAAAAAAATGATTACATGAAATTATATATTTATATTACTATTTTCCCTCTTTTTAAATATATCTTTTCGTTTGAATTTCTCTATAATATTTCAATAAAGCTAATGCACATGCGCTTTGCAGATTTTTAACTATAAATGAATACTCTAACTTTCATTTATAATTAAAAATCTACAAAGCGAATGTGCATCAATTTTATGGCTGATTATTAATATTAGAGTTTATAAACATAGAGCTATATAAAATAAATATTTCATTTATAATATTGCAAGTTTTTTTTTAATCCTTTAAATAAATTTAAGAATATAAAGATTTCTTATTATAATTCCATGTTCATTGTAAGATTTTGCAACTAGGTGTGAATCTGTTTTTTAAAAACTTACTTTATTATATATTTTTTTAAATGGATTTTTATACTATTATCATTTTTATTTCTTTTATAACTATTGAAGCAATGGATCCGGAAGTCCGATCCATGCTTCACAGCCTTCTATAAACTTACCGATATTGTAAACCTGGGTTAAGTTTATATTCAAGTATCAACAGAGTTTTGCATTAAATATAAAATTAACGTGTTTCATTTTGTATATTTAATGGTCATTAAATTAGCTATATACTTTAAAATATTCTTTTAAAATAAATTCTGATTAAAATTAAATCGTTTATTAAAATTTCTTTTTCAAAATTTATTAATGAAACATATATGTACAGAATTGTATATATATATGATTAAAGCAAAATTCTGTTGAAACTAAAATGTCATTTCATTAAAAGAAATAATATATATATATATATTTTAATTTTGTTAAAAATATATGGCATATGATTTTATTTTAAGATAAGCCTGCCAGCATTCCTAAAGTAATGGCATTTCAATTAGTATATCATTCAAGGCAAATTAAAGATGTTCTTTTTTTTTAATAAATCAAATTCAAAATTAAAAGCAAAATTTGATAATAAGAAATTAAAGTTTATTTTTAGCAAAAAGTTACTTTGAAACAAAAGAGCATAGAGAGCTTATCAAGATCTAGAATCATATGCAAAACAATAGAAAAGTACCTCCAGAAAGGTAAGGTGGGGAGAACAAAAGACTTGATTATTCAGGAGTCAGATTTTGTTGATTGATTTATTCAGATTTTATTTTTTAAATCAGTCAGATTTTGTTGATTGAGTCATTCAGATTCTGTTCTTTCATTTTATTATGCAGAAATTCTTATGAAATTCACCTAATTTTATTCTAAAATTATTTTATTCAAAGATTGACTCTGAAAGTATTTCTGAACCTTGTTACTGAAGTAATTTTGAAAATGTACTTAGTTGCTGCTTATTGGCTCTTTTGAAGAGTTCTTCTACTTACCTCTGCTGCTCCTGTTACAGCGACTAAGTTTAATGATCCTCCGAGGTTGCACTAAAAATAAATGCTGAAAACCACTGTGTCCTAGATTTGTGGAGAATTCGTGTTCTGATTTAAACATGCGACCTTTTAAAATTTCTATTAATTTGGTGGACATGGCCATGTATGGTGGCTAAGATCATCAGATTTGCCTGCCATTGGGGTTCTAATCCATAAAAATTCCATAAAGTGTCAAGTATCTAGTAAAACTGAACTGTGAGCTGGGTGTGCACCCTTCATGAAAAATGCTTCCTAATTCAAATCTCGTCCGGACAAATAACTTCACGTATGTAATCAAGCCATGGATGTCAAGGGAACTGGACCAAATAAACAAGGACTGGTAAATTTTAATGATCTCCTCATGAACTTTTACTTTTCTTTTTAATACAAGTATCTTTCTTTAAATATTTCATTAATTTATTATATTTCATAATGTATCTCTTATTATCTTAATATTAGATTATATTTATTTTAACTTGATCATTTCTTTTATGCTTAAATCCCCCCCCCCTTTGCTATTCCTCATTTTAATGTGATATATATATATTTGTTTGTTTCCTTATGTGGTGTAAATTATTTTTTTATTTAAACATATTTCCAATTTAAAATGAATATTCATAATTTAATACTAATTAAGTTTCCTTTTGTTTGCCAATTCGATTTCCTCGATAATGCTTATTTTGTTTGTATTCATTCCCACAATTAAATATTAGTTATTTAAAGAAACCTTTAAATATTTTAAATTATTTATAGAGCACAAAGCAATGAGAATGCTTTGTGAAATAGTTATTTTAATTTTGCTGTATTGAGGGGACATGAATTGATAAATTTATTTAAATTGGAAAAGTAATACCTAGGCCGCAGAATTATATGTCATTGAAAATGCCTCATTGTAAAATTATTCATCAAGGATTAATTGGGGAATAGCAGAGATATTTAAAACATTTATAATATTTAAACTGCATTTATTAAAGTATCTAATTTAAAACAAAAGCTTTAGTCTTCTAATGTTATTTCAACCTGTTATTTGCTTAACCTTTTATGGTATTTGTTCGATGATCCAAGCATGCACAAACATTTAACTCATCTTATATTTATTGGCACATTTAACTTGTTTTAGTTCTTTAAGTATTCTAGTCCATTGTTTCTTCCTGATAGTAAAATTGGGCCAGAATATAAAATAATTTAGGCATGTCTTGGATATGTTGTTGGTTCATGGGTAGACTAAAAAATAGACAAATAGGGTAGAGGCCATAGTATTCTTGATTTTTATATCTCGCATATGAGTGGCCTGGAGGTACTTTCGCCTAGTCTTCGAACTGAGTTAAACCAATATACACATTTGACCGGCACACTATGTATTCAAAAAATTAGTCACATAAAATATTACTTTTATAACCATTTTTTTTCTTTATATATATATTGTAACTAGTTGGATTTGGTGTTTGATTGTTGAAGTTCATTTAGTTGTATTTTTAGTTTTGATGATGGATGGAGATTTTTGTCATTGGCTTGAGGATGCAATGTTCCCATGCAGCTCTAAGAGTGTTCTATCTCCACTATTTGCTCAAACCTATTTTTTGTATTTTATATTGTTTGTCATAGAGCAGTTAACATGGTCCTGCTATGATTTCAGCCTCTACGTCTCCAAAGAAAAGAAGCAAGGCATAATTTGTATTTCCCATCCCATAAGACTCAAAAAGAAGCAGGGCTTAGTTTTGTATTTTCTAGCCTCTCCGTGAGAGAGGGCTTTGCATTTTCTTTATCAAGGTTGTAGTAGCTTATAGTGTCTCATTTGAGGTAGCACTGTTAGTGTTCATTGTGCATTGTGTATTTACAGTCCGATGGCTGAATTCCTTATCTATCTCAAAATTGCAGATCACTATTCATTCTATTAGCTGTCAGATGTCTGTCAGATCTCTAAAAAAGCTGATGAGTACATAGGTTTAGGTATGAACTTTGTTTTTATTATACATGTAAATTATGTAAAATATTGTTAGATAGGTGTTCCATTTCTCTATTTTTTTTTCCCTCAGACCAGGGCAATGCAACCAATTGGATTACATAGCACACACTAATATAGTGTGTGTGTGCATAAATATATATATATATAACGTTGAAAGGAAAAGTAGAAATAAACACAGACAAACATCATAGTAGATATTTTCTACATTCACTGAAATAAAAAAAATAAATAATAACTCTGATTTAAAATAAAAATTGTTTATAAATTAAACTTTTAAAAGGTCTGAATAAATACAAATATTGTATTATTATTATTCTGATTTTGAAATGTAAAACCATCATAATTGTTTTTGAAATTTTTTTATTAATTAAATAAAGTCTCTATCTATTAGAAATCCCCTAAGTGAAAACATGTATATCACACTTTAATAAAACTTTCAAGCTTATTTTCAAAGGGATTAGAGAGATAAAAATAAAAATTCTGTTTTCAATCAAGGTGTTGTTATCACCTCAGATGATTTTACAAAAAGTCTGATAAAAAATATCAGTCAGTCTGGGTAATGATTTTTGAAGAGAGCAGTCTGGATACTACTTTTTGTAAGAATGGTCATCTGAAAAGTTTTTGCAATATTTGTTGCAGATTATTGAAGTTTGCAACAGTTGGTTTTAGCTGATCATAGAGTTTGCAGAATACCTACCATGAACTGGTGTAGTTGAATGCAGGACAGGAGCTGCTATGATTTTCCTTCACAGGAGTTTTGATTTACTTGAAGCTGGGTTACTTCTGAATCAATAGCCTCAAAAAAGAGGTAAAGTAGCTAGAAGAGTTATACAGAGCTTCTATGAAGATCTAAGGGAGTACCAGTCCAGTAGCTGCCCTGTAGTTTACTGCAAAGTTTTGATTCATGAGGCCAGGGTCACTTCAAATGGATCAACTAGCTGCTTAAATATGTTCTAGAAGAGAGCTTGACAATTTCATGGACTACAAAAGGAAGCTCATGGTATGCCAATGCATTTCTTGAATACTTTTCCCTGATGATGACAACAAACCCGAAATTATATCTTTCTGATGGACCAAAAACCTAAGCTTACCAAGAGAATGCTAGAAGAAATTGGTGTTCTTATGCTGCTATTTATCTATACATGCAGGGAACCATAGATAAACATGATTCATGTATATACAGTGAGTTATTTTTTAATATTCCTTAAAACAACTTAAAATTATAAATTACAAACAAACAAGTAACTTTTGTTTGAGTTGAAATCTAACAGAAGTTAAATATGATGAAATTTTAAATGATTTCTTTGGTCAGAAGTGACTGATATATAAAACGATTTTATTTTTCCTTTATTAAAAAAAAAGAGAGATTTTATATTTAGAGACCTTGATAAGTAATTAATCAACAACCTGTCAAACAAAAGTTGACTTTATTTTGTTTGATAAAAAAAAAACTTATAAACTGAAGCTAAATTTTAAATTATGTATTTTGTTTCTACTCATGTATATGTGAGAAATGTATGTGTTTTCCAAATGAATTAATTATGAAAAATATAATAATATTGTAACAAATTAAAATAGGGTATGTATGTAAAATTGTAATCATTTTTCTTTGTCATTATTAAATACCAATTAAAATACATTAATTGTATATTAGAAATCATGTGTCTGTGTGCACATATATGTAAATCAATGTAATAATTTAAATTTTGAATAGAAATTGCGTAATTTGAATTTTGTATAGTAATGTTGTCAATCACAAATATGATTTTTTTAAATATTGTATATTATTCAAAATCAGACCTTAAATATCATTTATTTTTTTGTTAATAATAAACTAGTATTTAATTGTTAAAATTGTATTGCATCATCTCTTGGTCACATACAGTAATAGAGCTTGTGTTCTCTGAGCTACATTCGTGCATGGGATGAATTTATGAATGGGATGTGTATTTAATGCTTTTAGGGTATCCAGCAATGATCAATCATCATCATCCTGGTTGGTGCATAAGATTATATTCTTTAAAGCCCATGCACTATCTTTTATTTTAATCTTATTTAAAAGTTAAGTTTATAGTTAGCCAGTACAGCATTGATGATGATCAGCATGTTTTAATGTTTTGGCATCATTGTTTGATTCTTATATATATTCTGATGGATGAGCACTTAAGTGGTGCATCTATGTTATGCTTAAATAATTGCCCAAGTTGGTAAAGTCTCAGTAGTTACCCTGGTCTACAGAAGACCCATTTCCAATCGAGTCACAAGGTTGACTGTTGATTTATATTTTTTATTGTTCAACTCCAGTCACAAGAAGGACTGTTGATTTTATTCTGATTTATTGTACTAATTTGTTTATTCCCATCAATGATGATGATGGATGGTTATTTGTCTAGAGTATTTACTTGCACTTATTTTTTTTTATGTTATAATGCTGGTCGATGGATAATTATATTTGTACTTGCTCTTCTGATATCTCAATGTTCTCAGAGATCTCATACTCTCCATGAATATTTATACTTTTGTAAATTATTGATTTTCTATTTCCTTGGGGTTGATGATGATTTGCCATCACCACATTCTCCCTGATCTTTCTACCCCCCCATCCCTTTACAATATATATAATTAATATAGCTATCATATATATATATATATATATATGAAATATTGTGTAAGAAACTACTCTTCAGACATGCCCACAACATATGTTGAAGAATAGTTCTTTCCATAATATTATATTGTGCTATTTATTTATATATATGGTACAAATTACTATTTAATATTGGGTATCATTTAAATAAAAAAAGAGAGAACCCGATCCTTAATTTTTTTTTGTATTATAATGTTTTAAGAAAAACGTACAGTGAAAGTTTAATTTTTTCTTTTTTTAATATAAGTTAACTAAAGTAAATTCAATGTGGGAAAGTGCATACTGAATAATTGAGTCAAGTAGTGAAAAAAAATTCCAAAGGTAAAAGATTGCTATCAGAAAGTCCGACTTTCTGATAGTAATTAAAAGTGGCAGATTATTAACGAGAAAACAGACTTTGTAATAAAAAAAAGGAGAATAATGTAGAAGTTTATAAAATAGAACAAAAGGTAAAAAGGAATATGCGCAGAACTTCTAAAAAGAATCTGGGAATATAAAAGGAGCCGACAGATTTGAAAAGTGTCTTTTGTCTTGTCATTCCAGAGAGTGTTGAGCAATTTGAAGTGCCTCGTATTTTTTTTTAAACAAAAAAAAAAAATTAATAAAATGTGTCCACTTAGATACGAACTGAAATCGCTCATCATGAGTGAGTAGAACTCTATCGTTTGCTGACATTTTCTCTCGAGAAAAGTCACCTAGATCGTCATCTGACTCTACCTAAATTTGATCGGAGATTTGGAAGAAATGCAACTAAAAAAACAACTACTGCGGACTACCCACTGACTGAATTGGGGAGGATCAATGACCTATTTAAATATAAACTTACCGGTAAGTTAATGGCCATAACTTTATATAAAGCTTTATGAACTGAGATTTTAATGAAATGTTTATCCCATAATTTTGTGATCTAAAGATTTGCAAACGGAGTAGTAAATGAAACAGTACCACAGAAAAATAAGACACGAACTAACTATTGATTCAATATTTGAATCAAATTATTAAATTCGTTATGCACAATACGTCCCAACATTATAATTTTTCATTTATCATAAATATTAAATCTTTGTTATTAACATACTTTCATTGTACGTGTATAAATTTAGAGTTATTATATTTAAGTTTTGATTATTTAGAATCAAATTAGTATACAAATTACCTTTGCTAAATAGATTTATTTTTCTTAATTAAGTCAAAGGGGAATATCTTCTACTTAACAGGAATTTTAACCCAGATCGTATAATTATTAGTTTACAAGTTACAATATGTTTGACCCCAACTCAGTGGGTCTAACGACTCTGACGCCCTCATGTAGAAATTAAAAACTGAGTCAGCTCACGATTGTACTTAGTAATAATTCTAGGCCAAGCTGATCAGGAAAGATAGTTATGTTTTGGAATAATAATGAAACGTTCTTTTTTTTTAATAAAATAAATGAACATTTATTTTTCTTTTGCATAACTTGATCAACTCACACATTTATAATGCGTGTAAAGGCCTAGAAATATAGAAAACGTTATAATGGCTTTCCCAACTTGGGCGTACGAAAAAAAAACCACGACCTGAGAAAATTTAAAAATGGCATAAAATTGAGAATTTAATGTCCGTAGCCAGAAAATAAATATGACCACAAATAAGTGCGCAAGTCTAAAAAGTTATTGCGTATGATTACGAAAGTTTTTTTTTAAGAATATAAGATTTTAAATAAGTTTATATTGAAACAAAATAATAGCAGATAAATTAAATAATAAATAAAATTGATCAAAGGCTAGTAATGACAGTAAAGGTAGAGAGGGACAGGAGATTATAGGATGATAAAAGAGAGGGTGTCGGTGAACAAATTTATTAACAAGGCAAAATAAAATATTGAATTTATATCGTAACTATTGATAAAGTTAAGATTTTGTTTACTGGAGCAAAAATAAGCAACACGGCCATATATGAAATTGAGAAGTAATAAAAATATACAAAATATGGCAGAAGGTGAGAAAGAATTAAAAGAGGACATGGAACTCTTAATAAGAAAACTATTATATGAATGCATGATGAAATTCAAAGAAGATATAAAGAAAGAAACGGCAGAGATGGTCAGAGAATTAAAAGAAGAAATAAAAGAACCAGTAAAAAAAAGGAAGGAGAAAAAAGAAAAGAAATAAAGTAATCAGTAGAACAACAGAAGAAAAGAGGATAGATAATCTTATTTGTGAGTGGGATGGCGAATCAATTAAGTACACGTCTCAAGAATTCCCAAAGGTTGTTTTGCAAATGAACGATGTCAAGGTAGAGACATTGTGGGATTCTGGCAGCCAGATATCAGTAATGTCAGAAACAACATATGAATGCATGCAGGGCCAATCCATAGAGATACCAACTCTACCAGTGAAAAGCACGCAAATAACATTGGAAAATAACAAAAAGGCACAATTGGGCTCGAAACAAGTTTGGGTGCAAATTAAAATAGGGGATAAAATTATGTCCCACACGCTATTAATTCTAAAAGGGTTGGTACATGAAGCCATATTGGGGTCCGATTTTATGCACAAAACTGGGTGTATGATCAATTATAAAGATGAAAAGATTATCTGCGATGGGGAAGAAGTGGAGTTTGGTTCGCAGATGATAATGAACCAACAAAATGTATGTAATATGGAGGTTGAGATAGAACAGCCTTCAATAGAGGCATGTATTGATGAGATAATAAATGAAGTGAGGGAAGGATGGAAAGAGGACCTAAAAGAAGTTCTAATTGAATATAAATCAAATTTTTCAGATAAACCCGGTGTTATTAAAGGGTATGAGCACAGGATCAAGGTTGCTGACAGTACACCATACCAGGCAAGATCATACCCAGTGCCACACCAATATAGAGCTGAGGTAGAGAGAGAATTAGCTAAAATGGAGGAGTGGGATATTATCACTAAGGGTTCGTCAATGTATAATAACCCATTGGTGGTTGTAAAAAAAAAAGATGGAGCCATAAAACTGTGTTTGGATGCCAGGCAACTGAACAAGATTACATGGCCAGATCAAAATGTTCCACCTCCAATTAATGAGTTGGTAAATAAATTCCAGGGAAAAAAGATATTTTCCACGTTAGATCTGACTGCCAGCTATTGGCAGATCAAGTTACACCCTGCTGACCAGAAGTACACAGCATTTTGATATAATGGTATATCGTACCAATTTAACAGAATGCCTTTGGGTCTCAAGAATAGTGGAGCAGGCCTGCTAAAATGTCTTGACCATGTGCTGTCCCCTGAGATCAAAAAGTTAATCACTATCTACATGGATGATGTGATTATTGCATCCAATAACTCTCAGGAGCACTTACAACACCTCAAGTTGTTTCTACAAGAGTGCAATATGAAGGATATTTGCATTAATTTACAAAAAAAGCTGTTTAGCAGCAGAAGTGAATTTCTTAGGGCACTTAATTAATGCTAATGGAATCAGACCACATCCGGACAAAATCCAGGCAATACGAGATTTCCCAGCCCCTCAAACACCAAAACAGGTGAGATCATTTTTGGGGCTGTGTAATTTCTACAATAAATTTTACAAAAACTTTGCTTCAGACATGGAGCCTCTGCTGCAATTATTACATAAGGGAATGTCATGGAAATGGATGGAAGAGCACGAGACCAATTTTAGGGTTATTAAAGAGAAATTCCTTAGCCAAGTGATGTTGGTTTACCCTGACCTAAGGAAACCATTTATTGTTCAGGTAGACAGTAGTGGGTATGGGTTAGGTGCAGCTCTTGTGCAAGCTCAAGAGGATGGTACTTTGGGCGTAATTTATTTTGTCAGCAGACCATTGAGAGGTGCAGAGATTAATTACTGTGTAACAGAAAGAGGCCTTGGGTGTGGTGTGGGCATTTCAGAAGTTCCGCCAATTCTTGATAGGATCGGAAACGATTGTTAGGACAGATCATAAGAGCCTGGAATTTTTAAATCAGAGTTATTTAACAAATAGTAGGCTAATCCGATGGAGCCTTTTTCTCCAGGAGTTCAATTATTCCATCCAGTATTGTAAGGGCACTGAAAATGTGGTAGCTGACACATTGAGCCGGAATATTGTTCCTGATACCCAGGACCATCTGCAGATGGAAGTTATCTGTTTGGCAAGTGTAAAATTAGAAACAGACACTGTAGTAGAAGAAGGATTGAGAGACTTCGGAAAGGTACAATGGCAAAGCCCTACCTACATGAAAATTATTGACCAACTAGAAGACAAAGATGAAGGGGGAGAAATAGCAGACACTAATGCTGGTGAGAGATACCACCTGAAAGAAGGGATACTGTGGTATATCACTGACCCACAAAAGGATCAGTGGAAAATGATTATACCAGAAAGTTTACAGGAAGGACTTATTGAGTACACCCATCATTTGTATGGGCATTATGGTATAAATAAAGTGGAAGGCTTATTGAGGACATGGTTCCATTGGCCGAATATGAGAGCGCAGGTCACCAGAATAGTAAGCTCATGCGAAATGTGTTAGAAGACAAAACCAGAAAACAAGTCATATCAAGGTCCAGTGATTCCTATCATCCCTAAAGAACCCAATGACCTGGTGGCTATTGATTTCTATGGACCATTGCCAGCTTTTGGGAAAATAAAATATCTACTAGTAGTATATGACCTTTTTTCAAAATGGGTGTCAGCATATCCGGTGACACAGGTTAATACTAGGAATGCCATACGAGCCCTTGAGGTACGATATTTTAAAAGGGTAAGCAAACCAAAAGCTATTTTGTCGGACCACGGTACGCCTTTCACATCTTATGATTGGCAACAGTGGATAGAGAGGATGGAGGTAAAACACATATTGTCATCCATACGAAATCCACAATCAAACCCTTGTGAGCGGGTGATGAGAGAGTTAGGATGCCTCTTCAGGGTATATACTGCGTCCAACCATAGAGGATGGGTGAAACAACTCCCAAGAGTGTTAAATTTCATAAATTGGACTCATAATGAATCTACCAGATTTGCACCTGTAAGACTTCATTTCAGCCAAGCGGTACCTCGATTGTATAAATGCAGGTTACACGCTAGTCCAGAAAACATTGATAAAGAGAGAGATCACGAAGAAGCAAGAAAAAAATTGGAACACTGCGTCAAGCTCCGGACCCGACGGAAAGGAGGCTTGACTGATAAGTTTAAAACAGGGGATACAGTATGGCTCAAAACGAACCCTGTGAGCCAAACTGGGAAGCATATTTTTAAAAAGTTCCAAAATTTGTACGAGGGACCTTACCAAATCAGCCGACAGGATGGTCCAAATGCTTTCACTTTAGAGAAAGGGGTATCTATAATGCTAGGTCACTGAAACCGTATGAGACTAGGACATGGGTTAGAAGTACTCCATAAAGACTTATTAAGAATAAAATTAGTTCAAACCTCTATTTTTATTCTCGTTCCCCTGCCCCGATGGTATTGTGCCAACCCAATCCTTAATTTTTTTTTTGTAATATAATGTTTTAAGAAAAACATACAGTGAAAGTTTAATTTTTCTTTTTTTTTAATATAAGTTAACTAAAGTAAATTCAATGTGGGAAAGTGCATACTGAATAATTGAGTCAAGTAGTGAAAGAAAATTCCAAAGGTAAAAGATTGCTATCAGAAAGTCCGACTTTCTGATAGTAATTAAAAATGGCAGAAATTATTAACGAGAAAACAGACTTTGTAATAAAAAAAAGGAGAATAATGTAGAAGTTTATAAAATAGAACAAAAGGTAAAAAGGAATATGCGCAGAACTTCTAAAAAGAATCTGGGAATATAAAAGGAGCCGACAGATTTGAAAAGTGTCTTTTGTCTTGTCGTTCCAGAAAGTGTTGAGCAATTTGAAGTGCCTCGTATTTTTTTTTAAACAAAAAAAAAATATTAATAAAATGTGTCCACTTAGATACGAACTGAAATCACTCATCATGAGTGAGTAGAACTCTATCGTTTGCCGACACTTTCTCTCGAGAAAAGTCACCTAGATCGTCATCTGACTCTACCTAAATTTGATCGGAGATTTGGAAGAAGTGCAACTAAAAAAACAACTACTGCGGACTACCCACTGACTGAATTGGGGAGGATCAATGACCTATTTAAATATAAACTGACCGGTAAGTTAATGGCCATAACTTTATATAAAGCTTTATGAACTGAGATTTTAATGAAATGTTTATCCCATAATTTTGTGATCTAAAGATTTGCAAACAGAGTAGTAAATGAAACAGTACCATGAAAAAATAAGACACGAACTAACTATTGATTCAATATTTGAATCAAATTATTAAATTCGTTATGCACAATACGTCCCAACGTTATAATTTTTCATTTATCATAAATATTAAATCTTTGTTATTAACATACTTTCATTGTACGTGTATAAATTTAGAGTTATTATATTTAAGTTTTGATTATTTAGAATCAAATTAGTATACAAATTACCTTTGCTAAATAGATTTATTTTTCTTAATTAAGTCAAAGGGGAATATCTTCTACTTAACGGGAATTTTAACCCAGATCGTATAATTATTAGTTTACGAGTTACAATATGTTTGACGCCGACTTAGTGGGTCTAATGACTCTGGCACCCTCATGTAGAAATTAAAAACTGAGTCAGCTCACAATTGTACTTAGTAATAATTCTAGGCCAAGCTGATCAGGAAAGATAGTTATGTTTTGGAATAATAATGAAACGTTCTTTTTTTTTTTTAATAAAATAAATGAACATTTATTTTTCTTTTGCATAACTTGATCAACTCACGCATTTATAATGCGTGTAGAGGCCTAGAAATACAGAAAACGTTATAATATATATGTATAATTTTCTTCTATTCAATTCATTATTATAATTATAACTATTATTATTTTACAATAAGAGTAGCTTTTTAAAAAAAAACAGTTGGTATGACCATAGATGTTATTCCATAACATAGTAAAAATTCTCATAAAGATATTAATACTAAAAAAATTGCCTTATAATAAAAGTTTCATTTTTTTTTTGTGTTTAAAAACTATTTTTGCAATTTGATAGAGCTGCTCTTGACATGGTCAATTGGTCATACTTGATTCAGTCTCTCCACCTTTTAATCCCAGATCACATATGGTTGGTAAATGCAGTTGAAAATTATATTAAAAATAGTAGAATCTCTCTTAAAAACTTTATGAGAAGATCTGAATTTTTTATCCCTAAGAGGGGTATTCCACAGGGTTCTCCCTTGGTGACTCTTCTGTTTACAGTTTATATAGATTCTCTCGTTTGTAAGATTGAGAACCTCATTCCCGATCTTTATCTTCCACACTTGGGACTACAGATAGCTGTTACAGCTTTCATTGATGATATTATAATATTATTTCAAAACAGCTATTATATCCAAGTTGTGATGAATAGCTTAGAAAATTTTTCAGACTGAAACTGGCTCAGTTATTCAACCAATGAAGTCTGCAGCCTGGCAGTTAACTACTGGTAAAAAAATGCCATCTAACTTTATGGATCTCCCATCTGCTAGATAAAATAAATAAAATTTCTTCACTTAAATTATATGAAATTACAAGACCATCAATTTTTAAATCCATTGTTTCAGGGATTTTGGCATACTATGCACCC
This sequence comes from Epiperipatus broadwayi, assembly GCA_028023455.1. Taxonomy (NCBI): domain Eukaryota; kingdom Metazoa; phylum Onychophora; class Udeonychophora; order Euonychophora; family Peripatidae; genus Epiperipatus; species Epiperipatus broadwayi. The sequence continues at coordinate 279,168 of JAQFVV010000551.1, read as the reverse complement.
TGAGTATCCCTACATAACAAAACAATAATCTGCATAAACCAGCTTGCAAAGAAATATGTCTGGGGTAGAACTTCAAGATGGATCCCAATATCAATCTTGAAAATGCCAATAGAAAATGGAGGTCTTGGCCTGATTGATCCTGGACTATATATATATCTTACAACAAGGCAAATACATTTATTAACTTATTTAAAAGTCAATTTTTTGGACATTTTGTTGATCATGCTAGTTTCTTTAATGAAATTGGATGTAAGGGAAGATCTTTTATAACCTACCTGTTTATTGCTTATAGGGATCTCCAGGATGATCTGAATTTGCCCAGTTTGGAAGGTATTAAATATAAAGACTTAATGAATCATTTTAAAAGTCATGATAATGCATGGTTGGATATATAAAAAATGTGTTGAAAAAGTTCCACACTATATTTGCACCTCAATCCTACTTGAAATTTGTTTTTAAACCGATGAATGGCTTATTTACAACAGCTAAGGTTCTAAATGAAAGGCTACATATGAACTTGGATCCAATCTGTCTACTGTGCAAATCTGGTGATGAAACTTTCCAGCATCTATTTAAAGACTGCTCAGCATTTGGAAGATAAGAGCTAGTGTTCCACAGACCAATCATCAACTTAAAACTTCTATTTAGTCAATAGTTTAAGAAATTTAACCCCCATAATGCAATAATAACTGTATATACCCTTAAGACAATATGGTATATGAGATATACTATGATATTCAACAATAAGAAATTCAACTGGATGAGAAAACTCTACAGTGATTGGGAAACTTATTTCAATCAATGTCAGAGATATTTACGTAGGAAGATGATGACTCATATCTGGGGTGGATCCAGAATAACTCTATGTGAGATTATTAGATAAACATTTGTTTTGAGTAAAAGTTAGAGTTCTACTAGGTCACTTATTCCTTAGGCTAATCAAACATTTTGTTACATGCTTCACTCTTTTGAGTTCCATTTGCTTGATGTCTTAAGAGTCTCCTTCTATTGCATTGTTACAGGTCAACCTCCTTGAGTTGGAATTAACTGTTTAATGGCCTGGAGCCATTTTGGCGTAATAGTGAAATATTTCAATTTCTTTGTGTTTTGTTTATCATTTGTTTAACTACTTGTATAAATTGTAAATATTTATGTTATTAATAAAGTTTTTATTATAATTTTAAAAAAAGAAGCTAGAACTTGATTAATTCTTTATTAGCAAAAATAAATAGTCTTTTCTATTTTTTTATAAATTTTATAAAATATTTTTATTTAGATCAAAATACAATACATTTATTGGTTTATTGTTTAATATAAGATGTAAAATAAATAGATAATTCAGTTTAGGCTTGTTCTAATTTAAAAATCACGTAATTTTAGCCGAAGTTAAACCCAAACTGAATATAGATTTCTGTAACCTTGAAACTCCAAGTTTTGAAAAATATTTTATTAAACAATCTTAACCTTTGTATCTATTTAAATAGAAGTATAACAACGTTGTTTATACAGGTTATGAATTGATGATACTTTTGACAGACAATTAAAGAATTAGATAATTATGTTTAATAATATATCCATCCTACAGACTTATTTAAATTTTGATGGAGTTACCAAGCTTAATGAAATAAAATAGCTCTTATTGATCTTAGAAACATGAAAGTTTCTGATCCTGGAGAAGTTTTTAAAAATATTATGGTAATACGCTTTCGTCAAAAATATTTGACAGAATATCATATATATTATACACACTCACGACTAATTTAATTGAAATATTTATAACAATTTATAATAAGACACTTTATTATTTAGCAAGTTAAGTGCAACAGCAACAGAATATTTAATTTACCTGGACATCCTAGTTTGCCCACCTGTTTAAGAAGCCATCAAGTATTTACCTAGATTTTCATTTTTATTCAAGATAAATATTGCTTTTAAATGCTTGAATGTTATAATTGATTAAAATAAAACAATATTAATTATATCGATTTATTAACAAACTCCACTTCTCTCTCTTTTCATATAAATAAAGATGCAATAAAAGACAAATGATCCCAAAGATGCATTTCATGCTGAACCAGCACTCTTCAGTTGACCCAGGTCACCATCTCCCATATATATCTTTATTACACCCAATTATAATAGAATATGATTATTATTCAATTACAACGAAAATATTTTCAATATTTTTTTCTGGAACACATTGCTTCTGGTTACAGGCGAGTGGTTGTCAAAAATTTAGTATGGTTTTAAATAAATAAATAAATAGCAACAACAACAAAAAGCACTATATTGTATTGCAAATACAAGAAAAGTATGATTTATGTATTGCATTCTTCATGTACCTAAAGCATTTGATTTTAATCAATTAAAAAGGTTTATTGGACTGCTGGAAAATAGTTGGTTTTCCATGGAAGTACATTCAAAGCACGGAATGTGAGAGGAAACATTGATTCTGGTAGTGGATGGTTTGAAATGTTTGAAGTATGAATTGGTGTTAAAAGTATATATGCACTATTTCAAATTTGTTTTCTATTTTTATAGCAGCAGTCTTTCTAAAATTTTACAGATGGCTTCAAGAGGCTATTGCAAAAAACTGTATAGTTTACCAGTGTTTACAATTTCAAATGATTGTAAGAAAAACAAGAATATTTTAAGGTTCATAAATTTGTAGTATTGATATATTTTTTCCAAATTTAAATAATCTATGAAAGTTTTTAATATTTTAAATTCTGCTTTTAGATAATTTTGCTTAGTAATTAATATTAAAAACAATTAGCTAGTGAAGAGAAAAATCTGAAGCAATATTTGAGCGTGAGTAATTTAAATTTTTGATGGCTTTTAAAAGCATCCTGGGAGATTGAAATGTTAAGATTTAGCCCAGTCTCAAATGTACCACTTCTGCATATAATATAATAATATATAAGTAACTTATTCTAAATGATATAAACATCTTAACTTATTTAATCAAATATAAGGATTTTATTCTTCCAAATTATAGGAAATAAGTCCTGGAGCCTTACTAACAAAAATAAAAGCACTTAAATGATTTATTTTAAATGCTCTGTAATGTTATGAAAATAGAATGACAGCAGTATAATCTGACCAATCACTACATTCTTTAGTTTTATTAAATGAAATGATATTGAATCTATAATTTCAAGGGCACATCTTCATCGACATTAGGCCCATTAAGTGAATGAAAGGGTAACACATTTTGTACAAAAAAAAAAAAGAAATTTCATGATAAATTCGAACGTAATATTTATGAGAGAAATAGAAATTATATAATAAAATTAATTTAAATACATTTTAAAAGTTGAAAATATAACATGAATAATGAACTACAATTGAGCAAGTTTTTAAAATCTGCATATAAAAAAAAATAGATATAGAAAATATTCAAAAATAACATCTATATCACAAAAATTAATTAAAGGGCCAGGATATGATATATATATAACTGTATTTAGAGTTCACAGATTGATTTACTGTCATCATAAAACATAAATTTGTCATTAATTCTTTATACACTTTTTTAAGAGTTAGGATGGTTTTATATATATATGAGTTAATGCTGATGATACCCAATATATATATGTCTTTAGCACATGTATGTAAATTTGCATAATAAAGCACTTTCTATCATATTTTTTTATATCATAAAGCTGAATGCACTTTCCATGACGAGCATCATAATCATAGCCCTAATGTTAGCTGTTGTTGCTGCTGTATTTATACTTCTATTTTGCACTTTGTTACGTATACATAATTTGTATGCTAAAAAATTACATATAAATAAGAGAAAATCAATATTATTTATATATTGTTTCCAGTCTTGATTAATTAACTAAATGCTGAAAAGCAAGACCAAAAATTATATATTGTTTTAGTTATTAATTTTGTAATTATAAATTTATTTAAATGCACATTGATTACGTAAGTAATATACATTAAGGCTGTAGCCTCAAGCACATGCGTATAAAAATGCGATAGTAGGGACCTCTAGAGGTTCCTACTATTGCATTTTTATACGCATGTGGTTCCTACTATCGCATTTTTATACGCATGTGCTTGAGGCTACAGCCTTAATGAATATTACTTATTAATTTTGATAAAGTTTATTCTCTCTTTCTATATATATACATTTATTATACTAAATTCACCTATGTCAAATGGTAACATTAAATGTAAATATGAATATTTTCATTTATACTTAATAATATATATATATTATAACCTTTTACTTTGTTAACTTTTTCAAAGAAGGATTTTTATTTTACATAATGGTCAAAATTTCAAATTTAGAAAGCTAACAATGTTATTAATATTAAATTTTCATTTATGTACTGTATTAAAAGCTTAATCTATATAGTATAAGTGTAAGATTCTGTCAAGTTAATCAACAGACGCCTTTTATAATAATCATACATATTTTAAAAGTCATATTTATTTCAATTGTAATACCATTTAATAGTTATAAGCATATTTTTGTCAAAATTTATAACATTCATCAAACTTTACAATAGCTATAAAAGAAAAATTTAGTTAATTTTTATTACAGTGGCTCTTTAATGATGTGAGTGTGGATGTGTTTGCACAATCTTATTGCACAAAAATAATAAATGAATTTCCTCCTTGTTGTAAAATAATATTTTAGTCCAGTTACGAATATTAAATATTTAATAGTACAATTTTTAAATAGTAATAATTATACCTTTAATAAAGTTATTAATTAAATTATTTTTGATTTGAATAAATAATTATTACAAAGAATAAAATTTATAGTGGTATTTAAATTGAAAAGTAATTATATTTATTGTTAAATGTTTAAATATTTTATTGCTTAAAATTGTAGACAAAATTAATTTATGCAAAAAATTTCTAGTTGATGAAAAGGTGATGACCAATGAATTGATTTAATTAAGGATATGAAATAGGGGTGAGGAACGTTTTTCATCAGTGGGCTGAATAAAATTTTTGTGTCATAACACCGCTAGAATAGATTGAACGATTTAACAAAAAAAATCAGAACCTAAAAAATGTTACATTACTTGAATTATCAATGTATTTTAAAATAAATATAATATTTAATGACTTAAATAGAAATCAATTATAGATAGGTATAGATAAGAATTAGCTTTTGTCACAGCTCTATCTGTATTTGATAAAATTTTCAAAGTATTTTGTTGCTTATGCAAACAACATTTTAATTTTTGTGCTTCAATTTTCATTTGTTTGGTGAAAATAGTTTATATTTTACGAATTGTTTTGTTGCAAAATGTCTTTTCAGATTATATTCTTTAAAAACAGCAATAGTTTTATTACAAAGCAAACAAACAGCTTTATTATCTACATTTGCAAATAAGTTATCTGAATGTCTAATGAAAATGCGGCATTTGGCATCAATTTTTCGTTTTTGGCTCATTTTATAGGTTATGAAAAAATTAAAAATTGTAATAATTAGAAAAGGCATAACCTTACTTATAAAATATCATGCACCAATATTATTTTTTTCAATAAGAAGTTAAACTAAAGGAACTTCATTCAATTGACGCTACAACAATAATTAGGAAATAATACTCTGATGTTGCTAACTGCATAGAATATACAATATTATTTAAAAACAGAAATTAGCATTATTTGTGACATGATTCCTCCAATATTTTTATATTTTGTAACATAAAATTGGTAGTTTAGAAGTTATAATTAAATTTAAGAAAGTTATGATAAAAATTTTAATTTTTATTAATAGTATTTTATATTTTTGATGGCATTAGGATAAAGTAAATGTTATATGAACATGTGAGTGATAGGCCTAGAGATTGCGGTTTACAGTGAGTATAATCAGGTGTGGATTTTCTATATTTAGGCATTTATAGAGTGGGCTGGATTTGACATCATCATGAGCCAGCTATTGCACATCCCTGGTCTACAATATAAAAAGGTAAGAGTAGATGAAAATTTGGGGAAATTGATTAGTAGTTCTGTAAAATTAAAAATTTTATCATGTTTTATTTTAAATAAGTTAAAAGTTACTTTCAATAAGCTGATTAATTATATAACAAATGTTTTAAAAGGATGATAAAGGGATAATGGAGTAAATTAAAAATTCTTCATGGGGACCTAATTCAATCTTAAACATTAAATTATAATCAAAACATGGTTGATATTGAGGGTGTAAAGAAACACTAGCATTATTTTTGGGAAAAAAATGGAAAGATATTATGAACTAGTTCCAAGAGTTTGCAAATCTAATTGTGTACGAACATGTTTTGTTATCTCTTTATTTTTAATGAGTCTAAAAAAAGAATTCTATTGGATCGAATGACTGGCATGTTGAAATAAACTTAAATAAGAATAAATATTGTGTACTTTTAACAGTAATGAAGGAATTTAACTAGAGTGATTAATGTTTTTGTTGTGTTTGGTTAGGCTTACAAGTTCGATTCCAAACCAACAGACACAAAAGAACAACTACTCAGCAATTAATATGTACAATTTATTAATACTGAAAAATATACACACTTGTTAGTTAAACAATAATATAATATATTGTTATACATGTTAATGCTGAGGTAGTCGTGCCAAGTACGGAACTTGTTTCCGGCTATGATTAGCCTGCCTGGTGATCTCTGGTAAGACTCTTTCAGCTTTGTATTTAGCTTGCCTCGAGTTGAGTGTGGATGTAGCAGTTTCCAGTACATAGGTGGACTTGCCTCACTGTGTGGACATTGCAAAAATGAAAAGAGATACTACCCTTGCTGATGGAAGAGGGTTTAATAGAGAGCACATTCAATTGTTCAAGTTGACAGAAGTAATTGCTTTTTGCCTTGCCTCCAAAAGATTATTTAATGGCAGATCCCCTACCTTACTAGAAATGTGGATTTGGTGTGCAAACCTCAGTGAAGGATTTAATCCCTTTGGATAGCACCTGGGTGCTAGCCAATCAGATGAGGAATCTGAAATAATCCACTTCTAAAGGCAAGGTCAGATATGACAGTTTTTTTTATACAATACTAAAATGAATAGTAATAAAGTAACACTTATAATAAAGGATGTGTATCTTTGATGATAAGTTCAAGATTATGATAATTTATAGAAGGAATTATTTATTTCCATGAAGAATATTAAAAAAAATATGAATTATGATGTTTTAATAAACTAGAACCAATAGATATAAGTATAGCTGAATTATAAAATAGGTAAGAAAAGAATCAATAAAAGTTATTATGGATAACAGCAAAATCAGTTATATAATATGCTGCTAATGGATAATGAATATTATAGACAAATATTTGAAGAATTATTTAAAAAAATAGATGTACAAGATTTTAAGTGCACTAAGGTGAAGTTAAGGATCCTATAATAAACTGTGAAGAGTACTCAGGAATTTAAGAAATCTTTATTAATTATGGATTTTTTTCTTCATTTTAAAATATTGTATGTTAAACAATGTGTTATCAAGCGGGATGAAAGAAAAAACAACTACAAGAGAAGTTTAAACTGCCAATCGTCACCATGGTACTAAATGCGGAGTGTTTTGGGAAGTTAATTTTAAAAAAATAAAGTTTTCGATCTAATTTTTTTTATATTAATATGTATTATAAGATGTATTTTTAATATAAGAAACTATTTAAATAATTTATATCTTTGTTAATGTTTTTAAAATTATTAATTTTAATATATCATTAGATTTTAGAATTTAAAATGAAAAGTATTTTATGCTTATTTATAAAAGTGTTTCATGGACGAACCAAAGAGTTGAAAAATGGTAAAGGGTAATTTTAATAATATAATTTTATGTATTTTAATATGCATTAAGAGTAATGATTTATTTATTTAAAAAGTGGTCTACGTTGAATTATTAACTGATTGTATTGAAATAGTAATTAAGAGTTAATAAGCATTTATTTATATAGCGCGATGTTTATAATTATAATACATTAAATATCAGCCTTTTACAGCTATTGTACATGCGCTTTTACGAGTGTTAAATAATAAATGAATACTTTCACTGCCAATACAAGATATAGCATTTAAGAAAGAATAAAATGAATCCACTTTTTCTTTCCGAACCCAAATGTTTATATATGGGCAAATCTTAAGTACTGGCAAAGAAAGCGTTGTCTGACTGAATGACGTCGACGAAATTACTTAGAATTTACTAAACTTCACTTTCAAATGAAACTTAAACATATGTAAATTCTAAGTAATTTTGTCAACATCATTCAGTCAGACAATGCGAACTGTAATTTAAAGTGAATGATCTATCTTCACGCTTTCTTTGCCAGTACTTAAGATTTGCCCATATATAAACATTTGGATTCAGAAAGCATAAGTGGATTCATTTTATTCTTTCTTAAATGCTATATCTTGTATTGGCAGTGAAAGTATTCATTTATTATTTAACACTTGTAAAAGCGCATGTACAATAGCTGTAAAAGGCTGATATTTAATGTATTAGAATTAAGAGTTAAGAAAAAGATATATTGATAAGAGAAATATTAATGTATAAGAAGTGCATAATATTTTAAGTGAAGTATGATATAGAATGTATGTATATTTAATAATATTAAATCATGATCTCAACTATTATAATGTATTAAGTATATGCTATGACGTTTGTCATAAGGGTAAATGTTATTTGTTTTAGCAAATGATCTATTATATAGATTTATAACGAATAGGAAGATAAGAGTTATACACATGGATTGAGAAGATAATATATGTTGGTGCTAAAAGTTTACAAGTGTAGAAGGGATGTTTAAAATGCCAGGATAGTGTAGTATCATCCTAAAGAACTAATATGATATGTAATGGGTGTAAATCCAAAAGACATATTATCTTAATGAAATAAGTGAAGATTTACAAGATATAATCACCCTATATTGTTAAGTGCTTCAGAGTAAAACCAGCATTAGGTGTATGATCACTGAAATAATGATTACCCCAAGGCTATAATTATAAAGGAAGACATGTTAGTTACCTTTATTCTAATAATGTAAGGTTGTTTATTAAATTAGTTTCTTATCCTAAATAATATCTTTGATATTGAATTACAGTTAAGCATCGTATGTAAGAAATTTGTCTAGTTTATGGTTTTTTTTCTTATTGTTAATAATGATAGTTTAAAGAAGAAAAAAGAACCATATACAAAACAAATACAATTAGATTTTATGAAATTAATGATAATGAAGATTATGAAAGAATTATATGTGATAAGTGTGAGAAATGAATATATAATATTTTTTATATTTAAAAGATAAATATTCTTGATTTGGTTATTTAGTATCTTGTGTATATAGTAGAAACAATATAAAAGTATGAAAAATCATATATTAAATAATAATTGGTTGATATAATGATTATAAATCTGTAATACATAGTATTTGAATAAATTTTAAAAATATAAGTGTAAAGTAACTGACCACTAAGGCATTTTTGATGTAATAATACCATTACTAAACTTTATAAAAATATGAAGTAATTAAATTTGTAATATAAATAGTAATATTAATAATATTGAATAATTATCATTTAATTCCTTAAATGATATTAATCTAATGATAAGATGATTGTATTTATTTTTGTTTTGTTATTCTAATGTATAAATGTAAATATGTTAATTATAATAATGTAAGTTGTTAAAAATAGTTAATTTTATAATGTGTAATCAAAATTGTTAGAACTGCTTTATTGTTGTATATAAATATATGTTTTTAATTTGAACTAAGCAATTAGTGTTGTTTTCTTTATGGAATCATCAATATATCACAATGTCATATATTTAAGCACATAACACTACAAAGTTCTCATATAAAATTTATTTATTGGATATTTTATTAAGAGAAATAACATAAATAATTTGAACTTAATAAATCAATAATATGTTAATTTTAATGTATAATTAAATAAAAATAATATTAATTTTCCTTATTAATTTATTTAATGTTTAAATATCTGAATAAATATTTGAAATTAATCTTGTTTAACTATCACGTAAGTATTTTAAAGTTCATTTAAAATATAATAAAGATAAACGATCATAAAAGTTTCATAGTTTATTTAAATTATAACTATGGTATTAAGCTATATGGAATTAATAAGATAATCCCTGATGTTTATTTGGAAAGAGAAACAGAATGGGCTAAGTCTAATGACAATGGTGATTATTTATCTTTTCAGCATATATGTGCTTGAGTGTATCGGTGATATTAGATAGAGTGGAGAGTGATGGGTCGTCTGAAAGTCTGTGTTCATATACCCTATATATTACATATATAGACACAGGTATATATTAAGCCTGTGTTTCAGTTATTACATTGTTGAGATGTCTGCCCATCCTTGCATATGTATTAAATGGATTATGTCCTGTACATGTGGGGTTCAGATTGACCTTAGGTCAACATGGGTGTGACAAGAATCTCGGCCTCAGGATGGCCTTCGAGCATTCCATCATCAGATTTTCAATTGGATGGATGGTTGAAGAGTGGGAGTGTGTAGTAGATTGGAGCCTGTCCATTAAAGTATGAAGATTGTCTATCTTAATATATATCTGAGCACTTATAGTATATATGTGTAGGAGATGATAATCTGGACCAACTGATGATTGCTGGTTTAGCATGAAATACGTATATTGGTGATTATTTATCTTTTCAGCATATATGTGCTTGGGTTTATCGGTGTTATTAGATAGAGTGGAGAATGATGGGTCGTCTGAAAGTCTGTGCTCATATACCCTATATATATAATATATTGAGTAATGAAAAGAATTTTGATTACTAATTAGTGATTATTCTGAGTAATCGTTATTATTTGTATTAGACAGGGGTAAATAGAAAAATTGTTTTCATGAATTATTATTTTAGGGTGGTTTAATAATTTATTTATCAGTATTGATATAATACTAAAGTTATAGCAATTATTAAATAGTTGTAGTGATTAGTATTTGCTAGTAAGAGTGTGATTATTATTATTTAGATAATTGGATTTCAATAAAATCCCATTTACTATTCAATTGTCTAGTTGTTAAAGGAATAATCAATATCCATGAGATATCAATAGGATAGCTCAATAATCAATTAGACTAATTTAATTTGTGTCTTCCAGATTATGTTTATAGTTCATTATAGGTGCAATAGAATAAACAATGATTTAAATAGTTTTGGTAATTACTTAGCATGAAATTATTGTTAGTCATTGTGCATTATAGGGATTTTCCTAATGATTGTAGCATAATAATAGATGAATTTTTGTAATAGCAATGCCATTGTAAAATATATTTCATGTGCTTTGCAATGTTAAAGTCTGTTTTTGTGACCATTCCTAGGGTCTATCTTAGGTTAGGAAGTGTTAGAGTCTCAGTTAGGTTATTGTTTATTGTTATTATTATAGAGTAACGAGTTTCATCTGTGATTTTAATTTTAGGAAGATTACAATATATATATATATAAACATTATAGTGTATTATGGCTCTTTTATGTCTGCAACAGTGTTTAATTTCAGTAGTGTTTAATTTTTATTGATGTATAGCTAATTTTTTGATCAACAGACTTTGTGGCATGTTTCAATTTATGTTAATAAAAAATAACAATCAAAAATTAAAGAAATTAAAATATTTATTGCAAAATAAAGTTATAAAAATACAAAGTAAGTACTTACATTTACAACCTTAATGTGAAAATAAATCAGATCCCAATATCAAACTCTATTAAGTAAATAATAAAAAAAAATATTTGCTGGAATTTACAATAAATTTTAGCACTGGAAATGTCAAAGTTGGAATGTAGATCACCTTCTACCACTGCATTAATCTTAAACTCTATTGCTTTTCTATTACAGTCTTACGTATATTCAGGAAACTGTAGTTATTGTATACGAGATCGGATAATCATGATATCACAGTGATGGGAAATCGATCATTGATTTGAAAAAAAAGGTAAGGAGTGTTTAATAATCAGAATAAAATATTTAATGAAAGTTGTTCTGGAAGAACTGCTAAGTTGATTTTTATTAGATGACTAAAAAGTTTCTTTGGCTGTAAATCATGTATATCAAACTCAAAGGTTAATGTGGGCCAATGACAACAAGGTTTAAGTTTATGTGGGTTGCAAAAAAGAAAAATTCAATTTTCATATGAATACATCTTTATTTTGAAAAGTATAGTACTGTCTTTAAAAAAACAACAAGAACAACAATAAAATCATATTTTCTTCCCAACACTTGGCATCTCTACTCTGCTTCTATCAGGGAAAATCTAGTTCACAGTGATTACTTTCATAACTGATTCAAGGTAAATGTCAGAATACTTATTTCCTTTCAAACTTATCACACCAATAAGTACTTCCAAACATGGAAATAGTTTCATATGTGAATTTTCTATTTCAAACTTGGCAGATAAATATTTGTAAAATCCAAGCATGCCAATTTCACTGAACCTTGCCTTCAAATCTTAGCATACTAGACCTCAGTTACTTCTATTTGCATTATTTTATTGGGTAATAATTCTATATTTATTGAAAAAATGAAAGAAAACAAATAAAACTTGTTTTCTAAAAAATTAAAATAAATATTGTTTCAAATTCAGTTCTAAGGCTTAAATTTTTTTATGTTTATTTTTGATATGATGCAGTCTAACTAACCTTGATTTGTTTATGTTGCATGTTGGAAAGTGTTAAATCTTCATTTTTCAACTGCTTAACTTGATCACACATGTTCATAATAATCTGATCTTTCCTTGCAGTTTTAAATTTAAATCATTTTAAGTATTTTATTATATCAATCATGAAGGATGAATTATGTGACCATACTGTGTCAAAACAGGCTTGTTGTAATGCTTAATTATTAAGAACTGACATATTTCTTCTTTCAAGAACCTTGGAGTAGGATAGCCAAGTACCTCTGTATAGTAGACAAATGGGAATATTCACTGATTCACTTAAGAAAGCAGAAAATTGTTACTGATTTAAGCTTGTAGATCTTATGAAACTGATAACTTTTTTTGATAGAAGTCAACACATTTTTCATGTTTATTAGCTTTTCACATATTTTGTATAATGCAACACCTATGATGAGTCATAAATTTCACTTTTTTTTCCAATAATGCTACAAAATCATTGTTATAGATTAATTGAATGAAACCATCATTATGGGTCAACTGATATTAAAAAACCCAGTAAAAATTATTACTGATGCTCATATTAAAAGTCAAATAAAAAACATTCCCTGATTACATTTGTATAAAATGATCAAAGGTGACCTCCAGTTCACCTTATAACTCATAAATAGGCATTGCCCCACCTTGTTTAGTTCCATGTTCGAAGTCTGCTTTTTCCTCCATTATTTCTGGCTCTTGGAGATATTCCAAAACAATAGACCATTCCATTATTCTACATTAATATGCATTTATACATGGTTTCATTTTGAAAAAATACTATCTTTAGAAACTTAAGATGTGAAAAATCATTTAAATATTTCAATTTTTTAATAACACAGGAGAGAATACTGCATTACAAAGCAGTTCCAGTGAAGTTATAAGATTCAAACTTTCCTACTATCCAGAAAATATAAAGTTGATATTGAATTCTATATAAATGGCAAATTGTATAAGTTTTGAAATGAAAATGAGATATCATAGAGAAATACTTGCAAGAATTATTATCAGTAGACAATATATATACTTAGTGTTTTCCTGAAGGTTTGTGATGATGGTGTTTTATTTGTATCTATATGTTGGACTATTTCCATCATCTAATATGAGCATTGAATGTCTTTAGAAAAATTTAATTTAAATATTCCAAATACATTTAATTAGTAGTAGCACTTCAAACAGATTAGTATATGCACAATATTTTGAGAGGTATTATTCTCCCCTCTCCTACAGGTGTTGCTGGACTGACCAGTGATAGTACTAGCATGGAATTCAAACCTGGACCCTTAGATTCTTGAGGACTACATTTTAATGTAACACTCTAACCAACCGAGCCTTTGGGGGGATGGCTCAGTTGGTTAGAACATTACCGTAAAATTCAATACTCAAGAATCTAAAGGTCCAGGTTTGATTCCCATGCTAGTACTGTCACTGATCAAGTCAAAAAAAATTGAAGAAGAGGGGAGAAAAATACCTTTTGAAATGTCATGCATATAGTAACTTGTTTGATGTGCTATTATTAACAGTTGAATGTATTTGGAATATTTAAATAAAATTAAGTTTTCCTAAAGACATTCAATACTCATATTAGATGATGGAAATAGTCCAACATATAAATACAGGCAACATATATGTCATCATTATTGTTATGAACAAAAAGGTTTAATCTGCAATATAAGTAAAGCTTTTGCAGTTTAAAATGCACCTCTTTAAAACGTTTAAACTCAGCATCACAGAAATTAAAAAAAAAAAAGCAGAAAAAAACTTTTTAATTTGTTTCTATTAACAGCAAACCTATATTAAAAATTGTAAAATGTCAAGCATTGGTGATCTAGTGGTTAGCATAGTCGCCTTCCAAGCAGCTGGCCCGGGTTCACTTCCAGGTCAACTCATTTGACATATGGGGGGGGGGAGAAGAAAAAAATTGTAAAATGTAGCTAATGCCTGCTAGACAGATATAATTTATTAATATTTTATGAGAAATTATTTCAATATAAATTTTGTTATAATATTGAGTTTTTAATTAAAATTAAAATGAATCGCCTCCCAACCTTTATGTCAAATGCTTCATAATATACTATTCACCTTTTACCTAAATCACATCAATTTTTTAAATAAACCAAGATATATTTATAGGTAGCTTAATGAATTAGAGATCAAAACGCAACCAGCTTTAGGAGTGAAATTTAAAATTTTTTTTTCCATACGCAAAGCATTGTCCAGGAAGCGAACCCGTGACAACTGTCTGCAAGCAACTGCTTGCTTGCAAGGCAGCTGCGCTGACCTCTCGGCTACCAACGCTTGACTGAAATTTTAAATTTAAATCTATTAAAATCAAAAATAAAAATTTCACCTTCTTGGATTCTGAAATTCACAGTATACTATGTTGATGACTGCTTTATTTTTGCCATTTCAAAATGTAATTGACAGAAATGCACTTAGTATTTAAATACAACATATCAAGACACGGTTTTAATAATGTGTAAAAAAACCTCAAATTCTTTATTATCCAGTGTTCAGTAATTTTTGCTTTGGATGCTTATCAGTGTAAGTCAATTTAGCTGTTATTTTTATCTTGCTTAATCACTAAATATAAATAAATATTAGTTAAATTATTCTTTTTATACAATTATTATTATAATAGCTTATCTGCTAAAATTTTACTAAATAAATATTAATTTTGATACTTTAATATTAAACCTGAGGTGAATGAAATTCGACATGAAGATCTAAAATTTTATTTATTTATTCTCAAAAAACAACAACAACAACAAAAAAAAATCAGTATTTATCTTATAATGATGACCACATTTATTCTAATCAAAATAATGAGCAATCACTTGAGTGAATTGAACTTTTTTATATCCTCCAAAATAGAAATAAAAGCGACTGTTTCTTTGTGCATTCTTCTCCATATAAATTCTGCCAAATAGGAATCGAGATGCCGAGACGCTCACAAAAGCAAGATTTTCGGTAACAAGTTTATCCCAATCGAAAGATTATGTAAGACAGGTAAAAAAATAATTTATTTTCCTTTTTAGAAGATTGTAAATGTTTTTAATTTGGTCTTAATATATAGATTTGTTTTTGAGGTAGAGTTTCATTGCAGGAGGTCGAATACCAAAGTACCGTAATTCCAAAGTAAGTATAAAAAAAATATACAATTAAAATTTTACATATTTATTTTTTTCATGATAATTTCCACTCACCTAAAAATAAGTAGATTTAATCAATGTTTTTACAATTTTTTTCTTCAAAATCAATTTTCTCTTTTTATTTATCTCTGCATACATTTTTATATTATTACAGGTAAAACAGTATTAATCTGAAATCCCTGATTGTTTTTTTTTAATTTGTGAATTTTTTAGATTTTAAAAATAGATCTTATACTCCCACATATTAAACTCAAACTTCGTTAAAAATGTAAACAAGTACTCAAATAACTTTATGGTTCAGGAGTTTGCAAAATTCGAACAACTGGAGGAAATAATTGGGTGCCATCAGCATTTGACTTTAAGTTCCAAACACACCCGTTATCAGTGCACTAAACCAAGCAGAATAATTTTATTATTATAATGTTGTTTATGTATTTGTTCATTGCATGATTAAAGATTATCTTTGAAATTTTGTTGGGATGATACATTTTGAATAAGAATTCAAATTAATTATATTACACCTGGATTAATATTAATAGACGCCATTAAGTAAAATTTGGCTCTGAGCAATTACGTGAATAGCATTTTTTCGGAATGACTAATCACCGCAGATTCATTTTTATGATAAACCTCATTGCTGGTCAGTCTTTTTTTGTGTGTGTGTGATAAGATTTCAAAGCATTGTATATCTATATTTAAATAATAAAAATACAATTTTAATTTGATCATTTGTGCTTCAAGTGAGAGGTCAAACCAGGTTTAATCAACCATTTACATATTCATGATATTCTCTTTGCAAATATCACTGTTTAATATTAATTCTTTATTTTTCCCCCACTGTTCAACTTTCATATCCATAGAGAAACACAATAAATGTAATTTGAACAATTCTGATCTTCATTGTTTTAAAAAAGTATCTTTACACCTAAAAATATTTTTTAGATTTTTTAATTGCTACTATATTCTATTGTTAGCCCGTAATAAGTTTCATGGTTACCCATTCTTTATTATTGATAAATAGTTGAAGAGAAAAGACTGGCAATGTCTTCTACATTTTAAGCCAATAAACATCACATGATCTATTGATTACTCTGGCTTGTACTGAGTGGCAATACGTATAGAGTTTTGCCTGTTTTAATGACTTCTACATTTTTTAATCATCAAATTTGACATCAGTAATGTCCCTTCTATCATAATCTGTGTTTTTTAAGGTTTTATTTTTTTTTACTAATTTTTAATATAAAAATGTTTAGTCTTTTAATGATAAAGTAAATAATAAAGATTTTATCACAGTGGTTTCCTTTAATGTTTTATATTTCTTATACATTAACTACTTTATTTCTTCAAGGATCATCAAAGTTCTAAAAATTCAGATATTCAAATTTGTAGAAAAGTCTTTCAAATGTTTAATATATTTAGGTAAAGATACTATAAATGTTTTGCTTTAGATATGATTTTCACATACTCTAATTTTTACTGATTAGCAAAAATTCTTTGTCAGTGTTGAAAATAATATTTGTTTTGCCTACAAGAGTTGCAAAAAAAGGCAGTTGTTGATGTTATAGTAAGTAAATTAAATATATTTTTGTCATATATTATACTATTTTTATCCCTGCTCATATATAATTTTTCAGGCTTTAACCATTCGTTTTCTTTTCTCCCTATATACTAGCACTGGAAACTTTCATTATTAATATTTTTTATCACAGTAAATAAATGTAAGGCTATCATTTAAATTTATCCATTTATGATGATTTGAAAATATTTCCATTACAACCGTGCAAATCATTAATTGGTACTTGGTATTAAGAATACTGTTGTAAATTAAAGTAGGTTTTACAGGAAACAAAATGAGTTTAAAAACAATTTAAGCTAACAAATTTCAGGCTAATAATTAAAAAAGTTAAAATTTTTTATAAATAGGGTCAATGATTGAAGTCAATTTTAAATCAGAACTAGGGTGAGGTGTTAATCTACATAAAATGACATTAAAAATCAAATAGGACCTGCTAAATAAATGTATATATATATTATTAAATTCACTTCGTATTTTATTTTACAAATGTAAAATGTTTTCTATGTAATAACATCTCCGATTTTTTTATTTATTTAACGGAAGTCATTGATTTTCAATAAAATATGATTATTTAAGATCTTTCATTGCTCCCATATTGAATATCATAACTGATGACTAGGAAGTATATGATGTGTATCAATTTAAATAATGCCTTCAGATGTTTAATATTTTTGTAGCTAAAACACCGGGTAAAAAGGGCCAGTTTAATTGTTGACATATATTTTTAAATAGAAATAAAGAATTTTATATAAAAACAGTATGCTGAAATTAAAACCCATAATGTGCTAGCCCAAAGATTAAGTGAAAGTCGTGAAGCATGTGTCAATGGCACACTCCAGCTGAAAGGAAAAAATGATCCTAAAACGTCATGACCAACATACACCAAGATAGAATTCATTCCTAAAAAAAGAATATATATATATAATAAGTAAATATTGTAAAAAAATAAATAAGTAACAATAAAATAGCAAAAGTATAAAATAAACATGGTAAACATAAAATTGATGTTTATAAAAAGATACATAATGGAGTACCTGTCTGAATATTTGTAATGATGGCATTTTAGTTGTAATTATATGTTGGATTATTTCCATCATCTCTTTACATAAATTATAACCTTTATTTAAATTTTTCAATTATATTCAATTATTAGTAGGTTACTAACCTGTGTACTAACCTTTGTGCTATTACTAATAGTTGAATGTCATTTGAAAATTTAAATAAAGTTTAAACATTTTCCAAAGATATTCAGTATTTAATGTTAGACAATGGAAATAGTCCAACATATAAGTATATACATAATGCAATGTTTCACAAAAATGAAGAATCAATTTTGGAAAAGCTTTATCATTTTATTAAACCCTTTCCAACATTGTCATTATTTTTCTTTATGAAAATTTGCTCAAGGCATTTTAATATATATATTTTTCAATTTTTATGATACAGACTGGTGGAAAGCAGTAACCATATCAATTTTTGTTACAATAATAAATTCTTTTTGGTATTTTAGACTCATTTTTGGGGGGAAACATAAAGCAAATAAATATATTGTTAGCATAATACTTCTGTAGTGTAATTTTCACTCTACCACTGACATGCAAAGGAGGGACTGGTTTGTATCTGCTTTTAACATCTTGTGGAGAAGTGTAATCATAAACATATGACCAAAAACATTAAAAAAAATGTATATTCCTCGAAGATGTACATTTTGTATCAAAACAGCACTCATCAATTGACTCATATAGCAATCTCTTACACATATGATACATCTTTTTTACATGTCTTTGATTATATGTTTAAAATTACAACCCTCTATAAGGTGTTAAAAGTGGATAAAAACCAGTCCCACCTTGCATGAGAGTGGTGCAGTAAAAATTAATTACAGAATTATTATTCATTAAGTGGATAATCTCTAGTCTAATGAATAACTAATAAAAAATATTAATATTGTTAGCATTTCTCAATAAGTCCTTTTAGCTTTCAATAAGCAACACACATAAATTTAGGTACTAATTACTTAGCCAGTCTTGGCCACCTGTTGGTGTTGTTGCTAATCCAAATGCCATTTATGTAGTCTACACTTATGGCTAAGAAAACAGTTGTGTTTATCTTAGCCATTGCAGGCCACTTGATGGCATTGCACAGAAACATTACTGTTTTGTGCTTCATGACACTTTATGCAAATTTGCACAATTCACTGGTCACTATCATATTGTCTGACAGTGTTTGGATTTCAAGTGGCCACAAGTTTTGATATCTACATAGACATAAATCATGCAGTCTGACTCACTAAGAATTGTCATACTGTCTCCACCCTTCCCTACACAACTTGGAATGTGCAAAACATTGGGAAAGGATAGGTGAACACGATTTGGCTGAGCTCATGCGAAAATTCATATTTTCGTGAGAAATTATACGAGACAAATAAAATGATGCACAAACTGTGCCACTTACCGATGTCAGGCAGGCTCCTGCAAATGAAGGTATTCGATTTCTAAAAATAAAATATTAAAGACGTAGTAAGAAAAAATAAAAGGATCAAAAAATGTCATTAATAGTAAAAGTTTTTTTTAAAAAAGAGCAAAATAAAAATTGTGTAATACAAATCGCCGTATAGCCAAAACGGTTGCCATATTTTAAATATGAGAAAAGAAAACAAAACTGTAAAAGTCTGAAGTTTTGATGTTATTGTAATTTTTGGGGGGTGGTGTGTTGAAAGGATCAAAAAATGTAATTAATAGAAAAAGTTGTTTTTAAAAATGGCAAAATAGACATTGCACAATACAAATAAAGCGCCCCAAAAGTTGCCATATAGTCGCCATCTTTAAAAAAAAGAACAAAAGTTAAAAAAGTCAAAAGTTTTGACCTTATTTAAATTTTTTTTGGGGGAGTGGATTGAGAAATACTTTGTCTTCACTGAGACAAAAGATAGAGACAAAAGTTATTTTTGATTTGTTTTTATTTTTTAAAAAAGGTAATAAAAATTGGTTTTAAAAATAAAAGTTTTAGAATATCAGCAGTATACAAATAAAGCCAAACAAAAAAAGCTGCCATATAAGAAAAAAAAAATCGCCGTATTTTTTTTTTTTTAAAAAAGAGAAAGTTGAAAAACTCTAAAGTTTTGATCTTATTTTAATTTTTTTTGGGGGGGGGGGAGGGGAGTGGATTGTGAAATACTTTGTAAAAGTTAGAGACAGGAGTTATTTTTTGTTTGTTTTTAATTTTAAAAAAAGATAATAAAAATTGATTTAAAAAGTAAAAGTTAAAGCCAAAAAAAAAAAAAAAAAATCGCCGTACAGCCAAAAAAAACCCCTCTAAAAATGAAATATTAAAGACAGAGTAGAAAAAATTAAAGGGATCAAAAAAAGTCACCGTATTTTAAAAATTGCAACCCAGTAATGTTGCATTGTATTGTTTTTGACTGGCAACAACACTATCAAGCGACCAAGCCTGGCTAAGTAATTAGTACCTAAATTTATATAAAATAATTATTCTGTCATAGTAATGCAAGTTGACAGAAAACAAACAATCTGAAAATTATATATTGTACCCATTTTAATTGAGCCTTGTGCCCTAATTAAAATAGTTAGATGCACAAAATGGTAAAAATTTTAATTTTTAGATGAGGGATATTCTTTGTGACTATTTAAGACTAAAATTAAAGTAATTATACTTAAAGTTACTTTATATAATTTTATCAATGTATTAAATAATATTTAAAATGCATGTTAATAATCTATTAAAAGTCAAAGTTTTAATAGTAATATGTTCAAGAATAAGTATTATGCTGGTATTTATAAAACAATATAAATTACACTTCAAGTAAGTTTAATTTTAATAATGATAAATTAAATATGCAAAGTTAGTTAACTTAATATTTTAAATTAATCATTAGGAAATATTATGTAAGGAAAAAGCAGGGCCCAATGAACACATTTCTAATTATAGATGTGTATGTCTGTGTGCTTACATGTGTATTATTTTACAATATTTAATTTGATAATGCTAATAATTATCTTTGTTAAAAGATATTAAAATGAAATTTGACTTGTGCTTAATATGTGATAATTAAATGTATGAGAAGAAATTTGTTTATTATATAATGCTAGTTTAATAGTATTTAGTTTATTAAATAATTATCAAAAAAGGGTATTTTATTAAAAGTTCAAATATTATGTAATTAAATTGCTATTTTTAAAATATTTTTTTACTTTCTTTCTTTTAATTAAGTCTAAAAATAGAAATTAAAAGAGTGAAATTGATTTTATTGATTGAGTGATTTTAGTACATCAGCTGATCAATTGGATAAGTTATAAAAAGAGAAAAAATAGGTGTGTGTGTACAGAAATTATTAAGGAAATGATAAACGATTAAAAAAATGAATTTTTTTTTTTTTGCTTAAAGAAACAGTTAATTTTTTTTTTTAAAAAAATGCATCTAAAATTTTGTCTTTATTTAAAGCAGCATTCATATGGAATAGAAAAATAACTAGTCAACCCATAAGAGGGCCACATTAATATTACTTGTCACAACAATAAGAGAATGGGAAAAATACATAGAATGGCTTTGACAAAACTGCACTATTGCTGGTATTCTTGCTTATGTCTATGGAAAAAGTTTACTCGTATCAAAACAATTGACAAATGGTGTATTACATAAGAATTTGTTTGCTATATTATATAAATCTTTCTCTCTTTGCTTATAAACTTTTACATGATCTTAGAATAAGTTAGTATTAGATCTACTGAATTGAACTATTTAATCTTCTCATTAGTGTTTTAATATGAAACTATTATTATAATTATTTATTCCTGCTACTATCAATGTTTTAATAACTAACAATATGAGAAAATATTTGAAACTTAAATTACTAATTTATCATATAATATGATAAGATATTTATAATGGAATGGCTAAAATATGTTATATTTAAATCAATATTATAACAGTGTATCTCTCTGTTTTAAAAAAAAAAAGAAAAACAAATGTGGAAATTAATGTTAAGCTTATTGTTGGATAAATAAAATATATAGCAATGGAATACCATATAAAATTTAGCTCACTCTCAATTTACTTCTAAAAAAAGATTTTTTTTTTACATAATCATGTTTCTTTTTCAATATAATGATTTTTTATTATGTTTTCATTTATTATTGAAATGTATTCTAATTTACTGTAATGATGCAATTGTGATTGAAAAAACATAAAAGAAATAAAAAGCAAGATCTTCAAATATATTTTAATAAACACAGTTGTTTCCATTAGAAACCAATCAAAACTTAGACAATCCCAATAGAGATAACAATCAACAATCTCAAACTGTGGCAATCTTCTTTTAACAATAAATGTTTTATTATGAAGCTTCAGGTGGGGCTCAGAGTTTTTCTTACAGGTAGGAAGATAATTTTATATATGAAAGGATTTAAATAAAAATGAATTTGTGAATAGATTACAAATTAAAGATTGATATTTTTAAGTGCATGAAATATCAGTTAATATTAAATATTGTAATTACTAGAATAAAGTTAATGTTAGTGCAAGAAAGATGTATGTGTAAATGTACTGTATAATGCTGAATTCAATTTTTTAAGTGCATGCTTTGGAAATGAATTGAGTTATTAAATGTGAAAATTTATATCAATATTAGAAATATCTGAACTTAGTTATAAGCCTGTTTTACTTAATTGGAATAAGTTTAACCACATAAAAAGTGTTGAGTAATTAGAATATATTGCAAGCAATTTAGGTTAATAATGCTGAATCCTAACAGAAGGATTTGGATAGTTAAATGCACATATGCATTTAACTTAGGAAATAATATTATTTATAGGATAACCATTTATTATATATTTGTCAGCTAATGTGAATTAAGAAAAAGTTTAGTGTGGATTTATTTTTATGTGATTTTCATGAACAGTTAATGTAGCCCTATATCATAAGCCCTATATAGATGTTTGAATAATATATGTATTAATGAAAAGGTTATTTTTATTTGTCATATGAAATTAATGTGGTCTTGCTATACATGCTCCATAGAAAAGATTAAATTCTTATTTCGCATGACTTGCATTTTTGATTAAGGATTTAGAATTTTCTTACATATATTTGATTATATTTAATGAATGGTGATTGACGTAATGAACATATATATGTCTTAGTAATTTTATAATTTATACCCTGCAAGATATTTCAATTCTGGTATCTTTTAATTACATTATACAATGTCGACAATGCTATTAAGTGACTTTAAAGCTTTTATCAAGAAGATTATGCCAAATAATGAGAAAATGTGTAAAATGTTGGGGATAAAATTCATTTTCAAAATAATGTACTTCAAAATCATGAACATGCACGCATGCACACACACACATATATATATGTTAAAATTACACTAGTATGCATAATGTGCTTGCAATTATGTTAGAGTTAAATTAGAATCAACAGTATAATGAGTGTTACAATATTTAAATCAGAAAATCAATTAATTAAAGAAAGAGATCATTTGAGGAGTACAAAAAAATAAACGTTAAGCTCATTTAAAATACCTGTTATAACTAAATAATGTCATTGTGAATCTGATAGAAGCAAAATAACTCCTATAAAAAATAACTAATGCTGACACTGCAAATAGTTTTGCATAAAGTAAATATATTATGATCTTTATTATATTGTTTTATTAGATTTATTTTTTTTATTGGTGTTTCAATATACAGATTAGAGAGAATCATGACTCCTGACTTATGCTAGAATTGAGTTGTGTTGTGGTAATAGATTGAAATGGAAAAAAGATGAGAAGAAGCCTTTCATTTGCTTTTTATCATCAATTTATTTATAGCTTTAAAAGTGAATACCCTGGCTATATTGTCATTTATTACATCAAGAAAATGCAAAACAGAAGGGCACATGTCTAATAAGATTGGAGATTTAAACACAATATAAATCATCTTCCAGATTCTGGTAGAACCTGGAGACATTCAACTGAAATATCAAGATCACTATTTCCCATGCTTGCTCATAACTGTTGTTAAAATAGGCAAACCTCTTTCCATACAGTAGTGCCACTTAAAGCAAGACAAAGTAATCAATTGACGCCAGAAGGCTTGTGCATAAAATCCCTATCTAGTGCCTACTCATCCAATATCCCCAAACTAGTTTCTGGCTTGTGGCCTTCATCAGTGAGGAGCCTTGGATCTGAGAGCACTGCACCTAGATCTTAGGATCTAATACAAACCTCCAGCAGCCACTTTTTATCTCTACATAACTACAAAACTATGAGAATAAAATTGAAAACACACAAATAGTGACAAGCTAGAAACTAGTTTGGGTGTATTGGATGAGTAGGCACTAGACAGGGATTTTATGCACAAGCCTTCTGGCATCCATTGATTACCCTGTCTTGCTTTGAGTGGCCCTACTGTATGGAGAGAGTTTTGCCTATTTGAAATATCAAGAGTTATCAAAATATGAGATAAACATTAAAATCAATAGCATTTCTCATCTCTGGCATTTAAAATCTCAATGGTCATGATTAATTGGGATAATTGAATACTCAATTGGTTTGAAAGATTATAAAAATGATTTACTTATTGATCTGTTTTCAAACAATTTGTATTTCTTTGATGAATGAAGTTTATTTAAAATTTCTGGACAGTTTTAATCTTAATTTGTTTCAATTAGGGTTTTCATCAATATTCATTTAAGATTTTAGATCAAGATAATAAATAGATTTCTATTTATTATAGGGAAAGAGAGAGAGTCAGATTTTGGAGCATAAGATCCTCAGATGACTCCAATTCCAATGTTTCTGGCATTCTAACTTTTCATGATTTCAAATGATAAAGCATTTCCATTTAGATTATTTATTTATCACATGACTGTTGCTTTGATGACATACTGATATTTTATTGGCTTATTTAATCATTGCCTATGGTGGTATGACTTACAGATGATAACCAATTAGTTGCTAGCACTTACAGTTTATTATATTTAAGATATTGGATATAATTAATTAAAGAGAACAAAATTATTATTATTTTTAAAAATAATAATAATGTGATTATTAAAAATGAATGTGAATCTGATTAAAGTGAAATATATCTAATAGTTAATAATAGTAATTAAGTTCAGTTTAACCAGTGAATAATGATGCATCTTAATTTGATGGGTTATTAAAAAACCAAAGACATCAAAATGTATAGATATTGAACTGAGTTCAGATCTATATTATACAAGTAAATTAGCTTAATTTGAAAATATTATCCATTTTCATGTTGGATTGAAATCCTTATAGTTAACTTAAAAGATAAAAGATGGCTACTAGAGGGTTGCATTAGATCATAAGATGTAGGTATGGTGCTCTCAGATCCAAGGCTTCTCACTGATGAAAGCCATAAGCTCAAAACTAATCTGGGCATATGGGATGGGTAGGCATTAGATAGAGATTTTATGCACAAATATTCTTGTACACATTAGTTACTATTGCTAATAATGAGTGGCACTACTGTATGGAAGGTTTGTCATTGTTTCAGATAGACTAAGATATTTTAGAGAAATAGTTAGCAAGAATCTCGACAGTGAAAAAAGGGAATGATCTAGAAAGATTTACTTTTGAAGGGTAAAAGCACATCTTAGAACTAAAAATTAGGTAAATCTAATTTTTATTATGATTTTTTGGTTGGCTTTGGAGCACATTTAGTTAAATATTAATTTAACATTTATATATGATTTATAGATAATCGTTTGCAAATGGAGTGGGGATTTCATTGTAGATTATAACTATAATCTGAATTCATTGATTATTCTAGAGTAGATTAACGTTATTAATACAGATGATGTATGTAAACTAGGAGAATTATATAATGATTTAATTTTTATTGATTTTGTAAAAATACTATTTCACTAATAATGATAGTTTATCATTATGTTCCACAATTATTGTACTTAGTGATTTTTATCATTTCATATAGTAAATTAAAAAAAAATTTTTTCGATGAAACCGTAATTAAGTTATATAACTTACCAGGGTATACAAATGGCTGTCCATTCCACCACTGACGAATATCAATAACAAAATATAGAAAGGATAAAATTAAGAAACTCATTCCACTAGTAACTAACACAAAGGAAAGTGACCTACAAAAGTTTAAAATAATCATAAATTTTATAAATAAAACAAATTGAGTCTTAATTATGATCACATTTGTGATCCTCTCAAGAAAAGAAATCTTGAACAATAAAGCTATTCCGATATATAATTTTGAAATAATCTATGTAGCTTAGCATAGTAATAGTGTACTGTATTTAAAAGCTAGTGTTTCTGGATTGATTAAAATCTTAGGCTATTATATAAAATTATAATGTTCAATTATCATTTTATTGCTTGATCGTCTATATGATTATGCTGTGTCTTATGACCAGCAAGTAAATAAATGGACAAAGGCAGAATTGAGATGGTAAGATTATACTTTAATACAAATAATTTTAACTATATACATTGCCTATTATAAGGCGTAATAAAATAATAAAAGGTCGTGGCGACCTGCATAAAAATACCCTAGTCCTGCTTTTGGACTTACAGAGGCAGGAGTCTCTGACTAAATTAAAACTCAGAACGTACTCAGAACAATTAGATCAGGTTATGGGGGTTTATATACCCCTCAAGACTTCTGGAGTCTTTTACATTCTTAACCATATATGGTGTTTTCACTTACGTTTTCACATACACACAGTATTTTCACGTTTCTCACCATATATGGTATTTTACATAGTTTTCTGACCCTATAAGGTCAGCTGGGCTTTCTATTATTATACAACTTTCTATGATTTAACAACATTGCAATTTTACACAATCGTTATTCTTAATTACTATACAGTTATTTTACATATTTATTATACATTACAGTTATTACTTTTATTCTACATTTATACAATTATTATTATTGTTTTACACATTCGTTATATTTATAACAATTATTATTTACATATTCATTATACATTATATGTGTTTATACCTTGACCGTGAATACTGCAGATTTACTTAGCAATAACCAATTAACCACATGATTATTAATCTCTTTATTTTTAAAAGTTATAATAATTATTTTTTTAATCTAGAATTTATTATTATATGTATTAACAACAAAATTTATGTGCATTAAACCTGTTATATAATATTAATTATTCTTTTTTTTTTTTTGAAGATATAAAAAAAATTGTATTATGAAATTCTTTTTTAAAAAACGTAATAAGTCTATATAAGTTTTGTTTTAGATTGTATTTGTAGTATATAATGATAATGTTTTTAATGGATGTTTAGATGAAAATATTCGTCTAGTGAAACACCTTTAGTCCTAGATTACAATGCGTGCAAAAGCACAAAGTAATAGACATTGCTAATCTCTGTTCATGAAAAATCATTGGTGTCAATTTATAAACGTGAAATAAAATACGAGTGCTCATTTATTTCAATATATAAGACTAAGCTCTTGAACGTTAATCAAAGATCCATCAAAACATCAGGGAGCTTCCACTCAGAATTTAAACGTTACTCCAACAACTTTATCAATTAGGCACTAATTCCTATAAGCTCAGATCTTGCAGCAATGGCTAACCCCAACATAATTAATAATAATCTTTAATATTTAGTAAAAAAATAACCACGCACCGCATCTTATCCTATTAGAAATAATACTTTTATTTCCTATTTAAAGGCACCTTGCAATAAACAATCATTACAGATAAATATAATACTTACATAAATAACAATGTGGCACCTATAATGATGAATATTAACAAACAAATAGATAAAAAAAGTGGATGCCAAATGCTGTAATCAAACATTATTTAAATTTTTACTAGACCGAAAAAGAAGCGAAAGTTCTCAAACCAGGAGGCAAATTTCCACAAATAGCTTTACTATTGTATATTACATATTATTTGTTTATTTATATATGCCACATATATATGCTTAAAGATTAATACAAGATGGTTAAGTGAAATTGCAATAATTACTTCTATGTACAAAATTTGATTGACTTTGATGTAGTGCAATCATATTTATTTAAATAGCATTTGAATAATGGAGTATTTTAAAACATCTTCATCAAATCTTCATAAAATATTAAAGATTATTGAATTAAATGGAGTTTACTAATAGTTGATAGATGGATATTGTTAGGAATTGATGCCTCAATAGTGATATTATTTGTATAAAAATTCAAACCTTAAAAAGGGGACTTTTGTTATTTTTTAATCTATTACTTTTGACATTGTTAGATAATGCTACCTTATTATTGTATATTTAATACATTTCATTCAATATAATAGTGCAGGTTTACTGTAATTTACTATGGAAAATTTTGAACTAATATAGTGAATATCAAACATCACATATATCTTATATAACTGAGCTAAAAAAGACCACTCCATAGTATCAATGTTTTTGGAATGCAAAAGCAAAATGGTAATTGCTTTAATTATCAGAAATTAAAGTAATGAGGTATGATGTGAACAAGTAGCATACAATTTAAATCCATATTGGAACATATAGGGGGGGGGGAAATCTATCTATCTATTTAGATTTTCTAATAATGAATAATAAATTGGCTTTGTCATGGTTACAATGCCCAGTGTTGAAAATGCGTTTGTCTAGTTATTAAGAATTGGAAAAGTTATTGATTCTCTATTAAAAATATTATAATGCTAGACATTATTAAAATGCACATGAGGAATTTATTCTATACAAATTCATGTTTTTTGTTTTATTAGCACAATCTTTAATCTTAGCTCTATCATATAACAATTATCCATCAGCATACGAATCAGACTGCCCTTTGATTTTGAAACAACCATTTCGCTTTTTAAGTTAGTATGACATACATAAAACATATTAAAAATTGACTATATATATAATATTTAATGTTTTCATGGTTGTATGATATAGATAATTTATTATTTTTTGGGTTAAACTGTGTGTTATTTTTCGTTACATACTGATATTTCGACAAAAGTTAACTTTGACAATGGTGGATGCTAGTTTGTCGAAAGATCAGTATGTAATGGAAAATAACACATAATTTAACCCAAAAAAATAATAGTTTATATATATGCTTTAAATACTGCTATAGTAAATAATACACCCTCCACATTAGTACATTATAATACTAAAATAAGAAAATGAAACAGATTGTCTTTTATATTTAAGGTAGAAGAAATGAATCCTAATCAATCTAATTGTGTTATTGTTTTTAAATTGATCTAGCAGATTGATTTTTTATTAACAAAATAAAGAATTTTTTAATTTTAACATTGTAATAAGCATTAAATGATTCATATATGCAACTATGTAATTATAGAACCACTTTAAATGCTGCCACTACTGCAGCATTTCTATTTAATGTTGAATATATTCATGTTGTGAATTTCTTTGTTATACATATTATATTTAATGTTTTCATGGTTATATGATGTAAATAAAGTAATTTTGGTGTTAAACTGAGTATTTCTAAATACTTCCCATCATTTCAATGAAGTAGTATCCACCGTTTTCAAAGTTAACATTTTAAAGAAAAACCATTAGATCTCAAATAGTAATAAGATTGAGTGTGAGGTGAAGAATGAGATTGAACATAAAGTAGTTGAGTTTTCAAGGGATGAGATTGAGTGTGAAATACTTGAGCAACTACTTCATGCTCAATCTAATTCTTTATCTCTCACTCATCCTCATTACTATTTGAGATCTAATGGTTTTTCTTTGAAAAGTTAACCTTCACAATTCTGAATGCTCAACTACTTCACATTCAATTTCATTCTTTACCTCACACTAAATCTCATTACTATTTCAGATCTAATAGTTTTTCTTTGAAAAGTTAACCTTGACAATGGAAAATTCTATTTCATCAAAATATTGGGAAGTAATCAAAATTAGCATATGGTTTAACCCAAAAACTACTTTCTATATATACTGTTTCTTTGTAATTAATCAGAGAAGTAAGAATGTCATTCCAAGAATTTTGATATTATTGCAAATGGATGGAATCAATATAGATCTAATTATCAAAATATAGGTTAGCATTTTCTAAAAGTTAATTGTTTGAATATTATACTGTGTTACTGTCCAATGTGGTCTACAAAATTTTTAAGCAGGGTGCTTTATTACAGCATCACTACTAATAAGAAAGGAAGGAAGGAAAACAAAAAAGAGCATTTTTAATTTTGAAAACACACAATCATTTTATTTTCCCATACCAGTCATTGTTAAGAGATCTGATATATTTTTTTATTTTTACTAACTGCTGATTGGCAAGCAATAATATCTGGAAAAGAGTGAGCTTATTTTTTATTCCAATTGGAAAAATATAATATTTTATAATTTCAACACTGACACTTATTACTTAAAATAATATTTCTTTTATTATTTTGTTATATTTTTCTGTAATAAATATTTATATGTTAATTGATAAATGTTAATCACCAAAAAACAATATTTTATTGCTCATCCTAAATAAAAAACAAAAAAAAAATATTGTTCTGAAGAAAAACCAGAAAAGATAAACATATCACTCTCAAAAAATAACAGATGCTGACAAACTCATATATCACATGACTCAATTTTTAAGCTTGTAAATAAAAAATAAAGAGCTCTGCTAATTTGCTCTAACAAGCTTTATTGAAAAATGCTAGCCAAACAAAGCATTTAAAAATCTCTATCTTGAAAACGACTCTTTAGCCTCATAAAGAAGAGTGAGGCGCTAGGGCAATTTCAGACACTAGATCTAAAAATACCAAGCTAAAGCCAGCATTAATCTAAAAGTTAACTATTAAGTAGAAAATCTGAAATTTGTAAACACCTAAATGTCTTCAAACCCAGCTATCTAACTTAAATAGCTATATGGGGCTGAGAGATCTTCAGCCAAATCATATATTAATAACCTTAGAAATGGTTTTCAAGATAGAGATTTTAAAATGATTTGTTTGGCTGGCATTTATCAATAAAGCTTGTTAGAGCAAATTAGCAGAGCTCTTTATTTTTTCCACTGGTCCTAGTTTTGTGCATTAATAAGATCAAACTAATCTCAGCAGAATTTACTGAAATACCAAATTTGACACTTCTGACATTCCTATAATTAGAAACATATTTTAATAGAATCGAATGCATAGATTAAAATAATCTTGTTTAAAAACTTTAATTAGTTGTATATAACAATTATGCAAAATATTGAATGATTGTTAATTATTGATATTTTCAAGCACCAATTTAATAATTATGTTTTTCTGGGGATCCTACAGTATTGCAGTGCATAGTCCAGTTGAAGATATGAATTTTAAACCATTGTATTTTGAATTACAAAACCATGTAGAGGTTTTAAGACATCCTTATTATTATGGAAACTATCATTAAATTATGATTTGTAATCTCATATTATCACATGCACTCACTTAATCATCATTGACCTAAAATTATTTTTGGAAGATATCAGATAATGAACTGAAAATAAATTAATATATCTCTGACATCATTTTCAAGTATAGGATTTCATTTTTCTAGATATTTTCATCATTTCATGCACATTTGCATGATAGCTATTATACATAATGAGAGATCTGTCTCACGTACACAAGTGGATAGAAAATCATCCATATTCACCACACAAATTCACTACTATTATTAATATTAATTAATTAGAAACTGAAATTAAAATTTATTTAAAAAAAAAATAGAAAAATGAATTATGAATTCTCTAAATTTTAAAATAAAAGGGTATATACTAGAGAATAGTCAAATAAATCTGTACTTCTTATATAAGTAGAAAGACAAAACAAGAAGGAAATAAGAGGAAAAGCATTTAATTATAAATATTGTACATAGTTATAATAAGATTATTAAGTTATTGTTATAAAGTATTTTTCTATTTTTATTAATTAGTTTATTTTATAAATAAGCTTATTTCTTTCTTAAGCTCATAACTAAAATTAATATACAAGAGCATCTGCCCTCTTCTGATTTACAGGAATAGAGGGAAAAAATCTGTATAGTGACCAGATTTTTCAAGATGAGACAAATCGAGCATGAAGATAGTTTTCACGTTATACCTATTCAGGAAATAGGCATGTGTTATTTTGATTTAATTCATTATATGTTTAATCAGATGTTTGTAGAATGTATTCATAAGCATGAATATGGACTTATATGAAAAATAATTGATTACTCTCCCCCCTTTTGATTTAGAAGCACATAATGGCACTCAAAAATAATTATAATTAATAATAATTATTATTTTTAATACAAATTAAATATATTTACATGACATTTCATTTTTCTCCTACTATCCTTAGTTGTGTTTTTATTGGGAGAAGTTTATATACTTACAATTAATTGCTTTAATTTTAAATATGATGCAAATCATAATAACAAAGTAATTATATTTCAATAATATATTAATTATATATAATAAAACATTGAATGCAACATTGATATTTATTAAAATATTGTATTTTATTTTTCTTTAATATTCTTTTTAATTTGATTCTTTATTTCCCTATAACATTCTTACAGATTGACTATTTATTGAAGAGATATATTTTTTAAAAAAAGTTCAACTGATAAAAGTTCATACTTTCCATGAGAGATCTTGGTGATTCTGCCAGAATTATGAAATCCATGGCTGATCTTATTATTTACTAAAGTTTCTTAGGAGACATCACTGCTACAAGCCATTCATTTGGTCAGGAACTGTCATCGGGAGGCCTCAGCTAGTGCATGCAAAGGAAATTCATTTTTATTGCAAAACCCCTACATCATAGAGTCCACAATATCACTACAGTTCATATAAGATCAATAGTCAGAATTAAGCAACAACAAATACAACTAATGATTTCAATTATTTTGGCTTTTATACTTTTATTAGCCTCTTATCAGCATTTTTACAGATCTATCAAACATGACATTTGTTCTTAAAGTCCAGATGTTTTTCTTTCTGGTCCATGTTGTGGCTTGGTGCTTGCATTGGTCAATGTAATTTTTTTATTCTCTTATCTGATCTTTATTATTTAAGTGCCCCAAGGGCTAGTTGACTTTACATTTAATTAGTAAAACAATCATTTCCATTTTCTAAGATTAAACCTGATTCTCAAAATAAAAATTCATTAACATTTATTTCTATTTTCTTTTATATAATTTAAAACAAAAATATTAATCTATCTTTAGATCTTTATTTTTTTTACAAAAAAGTACTTTTAAATACCTTTTTTAAAAAAAGTTTTCCATCTTTGTGATATATATAAGTTAAACATAACTTAATTTTCTTTTAGTTTTTAGTAAATCAATTTTATTTAAGATTTATTTCCCCCTTTATTTTAATTTTAAAATAATGTAATATGTATATTGTTACAATATGTGTATAACTTTGGCATTAGTAATCATTAATAAGTGAATTTGGAAATAAAAAATAAAGCAAAAAAGAAAAGATTGAAACTAGACATGAACACAACCTGCAATGCCTACAATGTAATACATAAACATACAGACTACAAGTGGCATCTCATACCACTCCTAAGAAAAGTATTTGTTTTATACAAATATTTAAAATTTGATTTTTTTTATTTACAATAAATATTTGTATAAAAAGTTAAAAAAATATAGTCATAAAATTTCACAAACAGAAAAATAAAATTATATTTGTTTAACTGGATTCAGTTGATTGCTTTCTTACAATCAATTATTATAATAAAATAAATTTGATTTTATTATTGTAGGCATTATTTACAATAAGTTTTATAATATTTGTTCTAAAAAGTATAAAAAATAGTGATCATTTGAAAAAGATGAAGAAAATTTATAGCCATTTAGACTATAAGTGATATGAAATATAGTTAAATCAGAAAAAAAGAGGGGGTTACAATTTATATGACTTGAGCTTATTCAAACTAATATGATTTTTGACAAATAGAGTACACTTAGAAAGGGACTGAGATCCATATCTGTTCAATTTAACAATAATATGAAATTAGGCATTTGAAAATTTAACCCAGTCCTACTTACCAGTTAGAGCCATTGTGGGTTAATTAAATATGGAAATGCCTTATGTCTGCATTAGTGTAGAAAGATCACTGATGACACAAGAGATTCATACTAATCTATTGTGAAATCAATAAGGCAAAAATGGGGAAAAAATAATAAAGAACAAAGCATATTACTATCTACTTTGTATATATTGCCAGAAAGTCTTCAATAAGTTTTGACAGGGCTGTTCCTATAAGTGAAATAAAGAGGCAATTGACTCCAAAATGAATAGTGCACAACATAATATCTGCATGCAAATATATTAAAATTTAAAATAGAAATAAACTTTATCAACATAATTATTTGGAATAACAGAAATATTTATTAATAAATTTCTTGGCATTTTTGAAATAGCATAAATTATTTTAAATTAAACATAAAAATAATTTATTTAATACAAATATTTTATTTGATTTATTTCTGAATTTTATAAAAATCTAAATTTTCAATATAACAAAATAACTATTGTTGCATAAAAAATGATTTTTATTTTAATTAAGATACATGTGCATATAATTATAGAGTTAATTCTGTTGGTTTTACTTTTTGACTTAGAGGATTGAGAAGGATTTTTTAAAATTAAAACATATTTTAAATTTTGATGAATGAAAAACAGAACAATTAAATTTAGTATTTAAGGAAAAAATTTACTTAACTTTCTATTTATAAATTCTATTATATTTGATATAAATAATGGACCCAATTTAACTGATGTGATTATTATAAAATAGTCTCCATATTGATTGAGTTTGGATCGTCAAGAGATTTGGGAAAGTTTTTCTATGATGTTTTATAATCCAATAT
Organism: Epiperipatus broadwayi; assembly: GCA_028023455.1. NCBI lineage: Eukaryota > Metazoa > Onychophora > Udeonychophora > Euonychophora > Peripatidae > Epiperipatus > Epiperipatus broadwayi. The sequence goes on along the minus strand of JAQFVV010000551.1, from coordinate 243,925 downwards.
GAGTATAATATATACTGCTTGCCATAATTGAAGTTTGGATATTAATAAAGACTAAACTGGGTTAAGTTATCTTCAAATATCTATTAACCAGGACATGTCAAACTGGAAGTATGTATAAGAAACTAACCTACTGTAGGTTTCAGTTGTACACAGACTCTGCTAGACACATATAGAAATACACATTAAGTTAAATTTTCTATCACATAAGTGTAGGCCAAAGTTAATAATACAGTCATTCTTATGCCACTTATTTTTTATATACATATGAAGCAATGGAAGAAATTGTCTAGGAAGTAAAATATGTGTTAATAATGACCTATTATTTCAAACACTACCTCTGCAGTTAACAAAAATCTAGCCAAAAGAAAAGTATTTAATTAACTGTAATGTTGATTTGTTTTAAAATAAACAACTTTTGCATTAGGCAAATAAATTAACCAACTAATAAAAAAAAGTATCCAGCACAAGACTGACCAATAAAGGTCCAGATAAATTTGAAAGTTTCTAGATATATAAATTTAGTATATTTTATTTGAATTTTTGTTATGTCATATAGAACGAAATTGCCAAAATGGTTTCTTTTTTATAATACATAAAACTTCAGATTTTAAATTGAGACAATATAAGAAGTTATTAAAAATTATTTCAAAAGTTAACATTAAGATTTTATATTAGAATATGCAAATGTGTATGCATTTCTATATTTATTTATATATAAATGTTATATAAACATTTAACATTTAATTATTTATATTTTGTTAAAATAAAATAATACTGGCTTATTAATGATTGAAATATTTTGCATTATTATACACCCATCTGTGTGCTCTTATGAATATATATAATAGTTAAGACCATTTATAATTTATGTTAGCTTCAATAATGTTACATGTATAGTTTTGTTGTTCAATACCTGCAAGTCAAAATCAGAATAATGTACTTGTATTGGAGTATTTATCAGACTTTTCATTTTATAATTATTATTTTACTTCTAATTAGTTAATACATTTATTAATTATTAGAATAAATGTTTTATATATTTGTCTCTGCCCTTGATCACATGTGTTCAGCCAGGAAGATTGTGATCCATAAGCTAACTTTATACTACTGATATATGGGATGGGTGTATGGACACCTATATAATTTTTTAAGAATTTATTATGGGACTAAAATAGTGAAGATGACTTTTAAAGTCCACTCACTGAGGTTTTTTTAAAATGATTATTACTAGTTAATTCATTGATTGCCAAAAAATTCACAGTACCTGATATAATGATCTCATAATTTTTGATATAGTATTGGTTTTAGTTATTATTAGCACTTATATATGTGCATGCAGAAGAAATATTGATGATTCCTCTTTTATAATATTAATCCCCATTATCGATTTTGGCTTGATAATGACTAATATAAGATTTTATATTAGATTTTATACTTTAAATTCAGCCTGATAATTGCTGATAATGATATGCCTATTACTTATATTGGCTTGGATGATTGCTTGCTCTGCTCTTATTCAGTAAAAGTAATGATGACATTGAGTATTATTATATACTCCCATATAAAAAAAAACCCATTTTTCATTACCCATACATTAAAATATATAAAAAATTAAATACTACTAGTAATTATAAATAAAATAAAAATTCATATAACATTATAACACAGATAATCATCTGAAATCCAGGCACAGCCGCTTGATGGCATTGTTTATGTGTCAAAACAGTTTGTAGTGGAGTGACAAGAGATATGGATGAAAAAATAGGTAGTGCATTGGAGATGCCTTTTGAGAGTCCACATACTTCAGTGTGAAGAAGTAATCAATTAAAGTCATCATTTTCTTCTCACAACTAACTGCTCAACAACCTAGAATTTAACATGTTGCTATGAATCTTATTTACTGCTGTTATGATGAATTAGAGATTAATGCAATCTGGCATTTAGATTTTTAGCTATTAAATGTTGTTGGTAAATGATGCAATGAATTGCAAATATACCAGATACTTTTTGTTTTAAATAGTTTAGAAAACCATGAGAGTGATCAAACATGGTTAGTGCTCCATCTACTGCTACTGATATTATATTTGTTAAGGAGATCACTTTTTTTATGAAATAGTATTTTAAAAATTAAATATGCAGATTTGCCTTTAGTATCTGTTGTCAAAATTTTCACAAAAAGCAATTCTTGATGGATTTCTTAGTCCATAACAAAACAAACATATGCCATTAATAGTGCTTCATTACCAGTTAGAGTTGACTTGGGTCAACTTGAAGTGAAAATGTGTTGTTGCTCAAGGGAATTTTTTTGAATATATCATATGCAGGTTTATGTAGAACAATTTTTAAAACCTCCTCAATGGCTGACAAAATCAACTGTTCTCCACTAGTATGAGGCTTTCCTGATTTTTCTATGAATAATTAAAATATTGTAAGATGCCAGCAAATGATCATCATCTCTTTTTGACATTGAAGCAAATGTACTGTCTAGCGTGATTCTCTTCTGTTTTAAAATATCAAATCTTTACCTATGTTTTTCAGGATGCAACCTTCTCAGATGATCCTCCAGCTTAGACAGTTTCATAGCGTCATTGCTTAAAACTTTGTTGCACAAAAGACACATGGAGAAATGCTTGTCTGAGTCACAGTGATGGAATAAAGTCAAATTTCAAATAATCACTATACTACCTACATTTTTTTAGCCTCTGCTATGTTGAGTAGAAGATATCTGTCAACAAAAAACAAGCTATTTAAATCTCATAAGATAAAAAATTTAAAATTAATTGACTGGAATAAGTCTCTATTGATGCACTTACATTAAAACTAAGTATAATGAAAATTGAAAAAGTATCCGAACAATTTCTACTCCTTTAACAAAAAATCTTAAAAATAACACCTACACAAAACAAAACAAACGTTAAAAAGTAGGAAATAATTATTTTTTACTATATTTCAAGCATTGACTATTTCTTTGTTTGGATATTTAATTTTTTGTTTGAGCATGCAATTAGAGTTTTTGGTCATATGTTTTAGCAGGTATTATCTTTATTTGAAATATTTAACTAAAAAATGCAGCTGAGATCTCAATCTGAATGACTAACTAACTAAAAATTTGTACTTACTTTCCTTAGATACTCTAAACAAGATATTTTTGATTCCCTTTGATTTGCATCTGTATTTTGCACTAAATAAAGTTCATATTTTTCAACCACTTTCTCAAAATTTAGAATAGATATAATCAATGTTTGATTCTAGCACTTCTATTTATAATTGCCTAATTTAATATATCTGTGCAAAAGTTTGGGTCTGAACAAGTCTGAATAAACTTTTTTCATTGCGTGCGGTTGCTCGATGCAATGCTGGTATGAAAATTTGTAGAAACTTGTGAACAATAAATGAAGCAGATAACTAAATAATCTTGTGAACCAATAATTATTTGATTTTGTCATATTTTAATAATATGCAGGAAAAATTAGATTTAAATATCAGCAAGAAATACCATGATATAAAAAAATTATAACTTTCAATAAAAAAACATTGTATAAACTACTATTACCTTTATTTTTAAAAACTATATTGTAATTTTCAAAAATTATAATAACAAAATCCAAAACTTATCGTACCTATTCATATAATTAATTATTTAAAATATCTACTTAAAAGTTTACGAAATGCCTGAAATAATGATTTCGGTATATGGACCCCCATTTACATATTGTGGACCCCAAATTTTTTTGTTGCTGTCATAGACCTCCTGAAAGTGGAAATTGACCCCCTGGGGGTCGATATCTACCACTTTGAAAAACAGTGGTTTAGCATCATAATAGATTGAAAAATTTAAGACCTAAAAGATTTTAATCAGCTCAATCTTTCAATTTTGATGTTGAAATGTAAATGACCGATCAAGCAATGTACGATGATGATATTATTATTATTATTTAACAAATTTTTTAACTGGTTGGAACAGAATAATCACATTTTCATATATGTTAGTTCAAAAATTTATATCTAAATATTTTTACTGATAATGAGTTTGATATTAAATAATAGTTTATTTAAATGTATTTGCTGAAAATAGCAATAATCTTTAGATTTTAATGAAATACAATCATCTCTTTTATCAAACCAGATATATTATAACTTGGATTATGACTATAAAAATAACGTAATAGATCATAAATGTATTACCTGCAACAATAATATATAATAAATATATTTTAATAAAATTAAGAAGAAATATTTACCATAAATTTTTATTAATAGGAATCCAGCCATCATTTTTACTTGCACCACATAAAAGAAGACCAAGAAAGCCCTAAAAAAAACCCATACATTTAAAAATAAATTTTATTGTCATAAAAAGACCAAAAATAATATTTATAAACTTTATTTACAATTTTAATCTAAAATTAAAATTAAATCGTAAGTTCCAAAAACATTAATCAGATCACATTTAAAAAGATATTTAGAAAGTTTTTTTAAGGATACTTTAGATAATATCTTTGATTTTTTCCCCATAACTCTCCAAAAATGGATAAACAAAGTGCATGCGATTTTTGAGACGAATTTATCAATAATTCTAATAGTTGATCTTGAAGTTTTGAAGCAAGAATCATACATTCAACTGAAGGAATTATAAAGAACATTGTCTTTCGCAATAGTAAGATTGGAATATCATTTAGATATTTTTGCCATATTCTCACATTAAATGGCAATAACATTTACCCAAGCACAGCAATTTTGAAGTTTATTTTATGAATTTATTGAGAAGTAGTAATTAATTTATATAGCGCACAGAAAGCTTATGTAAATAATCTGACCAGGCATTAACCTGTATTCAATGCTTGATTATTGCGAATTTTTAAGCGCATTGAATATAGATTAATGTCTGTCTGTTCAGGCTATTTATGAATTTATATAAATTTGTTATTAATTATCGATCTTGGAATATTTTTTTATGTGCACATTATATAATTTACCAGATCAAATTTAAACATCTGAAAAATATATAATTTACCAGATTAAATTTAAACATCTGAAAAATATATAATCTATGATTAAGTATTTAAAATATATTATTTAGTATAATTTACTCTTTTTATGAAATATTTTATATAGGAATAGAAAGTTAAAATTAATGAAGTTATATTAAAACAAACCAATTTTACATTGTCAAAGAAGTTAAGAGTTATTACTAGACAATTTGATTTCAATTTGTGGATACCAATTTTAATTGTTTGTTTGCCCGATGCATCATAGCTGAAATTATCTAGAAAAATACATACACCTATTATAATATATATATATTAATTTGAATATATTGAAACAAAATATTATTTGCAATTATTAAATTCTTATATATGTGATTTAATTCATGCATGTAGCTTTTTTGAGGAATGCTCTATTTTTCTTTGGGCTGCTTGACTTTGACTTTTTTCAGAGCTTTCTCTTTTTCAAAAGAAAAAGGAAACACAGAAGTGATGCTATGCAATGCACTGTGATTTCTCCTTATATGGAGTCAGGAATCTCTCAGTCACTATGCCCAGAAAAACCCTGTTAGCCACTTTACCTTCCTTTTTCATTCCCTGTCCTACGTTTTTTTCATATTCTTCTCTATTCTGCTTCATAACATTTCCACAACATAATATTTGTCAACTACATGGACTTTATAGCTAAATCCCCCTTATCATTTCCCAAACCCAGCATAAAAACCAATAACACACTTTCTGTATAATCACTTTGTTTATATTTATTCTTCCATAATTTCATTATTTTTTACCCTTTCTGCCTGCAGGCATTTTCATTTAATTAACAAATGCCTAATATTTTCTATGTCTTCCTTACACAACTTCCTTGTTGCTAAAGATTCTGCTCGAGCCTTAAACAGTAAACTACTTTCCTTGCTAAATTAACTTGCACTCCATATTCCATTTACTTCTATATATATTTAAACTCTTTACTCTCCAACTCCCTATTCTTTAATAATGAATCTATTCTTTTATTCCATTCCTTGCTACTATAATGACAATTCTCCTAATACAATCATCCCACATTTTGTATAAAGTATACTGACATAAATTCTTTATCCAAATCTTCTGCATATCGTACTACCTTTCTCACCCATCTTGTTGCCTACCCTTTATTCATAAACCAATTAAATACTATTTTAGCTATTCTCTTATTATTCATAAACTACAATATACTGAACATTTTCATTTTGCTGTTTGCATCTCTCATATAAAAACTTGACCATGTCATTTCTCCTTGCAACACCTCCTTTGCCATCCACACATCTGCATCTAATGCATGTCTTCCTATTTCTCTTTGCACTTTTTCTAAGTAATCTAACACCCCTTTACTAACACATAATGCATCATTTCCATATGTTAACCCTGCTACAGCCACTCCTTTCCATATAATTCTAGCTATATCGTATTTATTATATGAAAACACTGTTAATTTCTTTATCAGTCACTTTCTTTTCTTTGCTTCATTAATCAATTTTTTCTCCCATTTATCCAATTTCTCTGATTATTTAAGATGATTTCCAAATATTTATACATATTCACCACACTTAACTTTATATCCCCCAATAAAATTTCTTTGTCTTCACTTTCCCCAATATTAATCATCATTACTTTTGATTTTTCTTCACTAAATTTAATCCCCATCTCTTTACCCACCCTTGTGCATGTCCTCAGTATAATTTCCATATCTTCCCTTCTTTCTGTGCACAAGAAGACATCATCTGCAAATAAAAGATTTGATAATGTATACATTCCCTTGTTACCCGTTATACAGTAGCACCACTTAGTGCAAGCAAGAGTAATCAATGGATGTAGAAAGATTTGTGCATAAAATCCCTATCTAGTACCTACCCATCCAATATACCCAGAATAGTTTCTAGCTTATAAGCAGCTTGTGTGAGCACAAAGAATGGTGATCACATGATGTTTAATGGTTTAATAAAAAAAAACCTTGAAGAAGGTGACTACTAAGGTAAAGAAATATTAGTTTCTTTTAATTTTTTTTCCTCCATGAAACTATTTTATTTGATTGTCAGCATATACTTCACAAAAAATCTTTTCCATCATATTCAAAGAACATAGTGAGTAAATAGAGAAGACCAACGTTTTCTAAAAAAGACTTTTTGCAAATCTGATCAAAACAGTTTCAATCCATAAATCGAAAGTTTCTATCAGGTAATTAAACAATCATTTATATTTATATAATTACATGTTAACTAAATTATGTAGATTAAACAATTCCCCTATTAAACATTAAAATTTCCACTTAGACAATCAGTTAAACTTTAAATTTTCTATTCAGACAATCAGTTAGTAAAATCTCAAATAAATGTATAATTGAAAAATTAAATAATATAAAATAGCGCTATTAGATAAAACAAGATAGAACACGTCTTTAAAAAATCTAAAATTACAAGACCAGAGAAAAATGAAAAAGACAAAGCAAAAAGATATAAGTATCAGAAGGAAACATGTGAAAACAGAATAGAAGAATTGAAAAAAAAAAACTCTCTCAAGATTAAGTATAAATCTTTGACTGCAACAATAGAATTTTTTGTAATAAAATATTATGGAGAGAGAAAAATTAACAAGAAGAAAACAATATTCGGAGTAAGTAAAAAAGTTAAAAAAAGTTAAGTGCATAAAATATTTAACTGTTGATTAAAATAAGTTAAACATGAAGTATTAAAGTTTTTAAAAATAAGATTACAAATTTATTACTGAGCATATAAAAATAATAACCTAAATAAAGCATGATTGGAATTTACAACAATATAAAGAATATAATTTCTCTCTCTCCCTCTGTCAAAACAAAAAACAATGAAAATAAGGATAAACAATGAAAAAGTAAGAATGTGGTTGCTTAAGAATAGCAAAAATACAAATATAATATATGCCATTTTGATCAATAGAAATAATTAATATTGGTAAAACAATATATAAAAAGAGGCAAATTTGTTAAGTTTTTTTATTGCTAGCAATGGATATTATAATCAGGCACTGACATTTAACAAAATTAAAACAAAACAATTGAATCTCTTTAATATTCATGTATATTGTGACAAAAAGTTATTTCCTAGAACAACTCTGAATGTAAAAATAACCAGGGGTGTATTCACATACAATTTGTGCTATAATGGCAAAGAAGAAATGTCAAGTAGTTACACTATTTAGTGAAAAAAAAAAATGTCAAAAAGTTAGATTTATTCCAGTAAATAATTATTTTACTTAAAGTATTTTAAAATATATTATTTTAAATAAATAATTTAAATAAAAAAATCTGTGCTAAAAGATAGATAGTTTAGTATGTATTTAAACAATTTAATGCATAAATTATTTGTTTGTTTTTTTAACAGAATATATATATTGTAATGGTATATGTCATGATGATGATAGAAACTTTATTAGGCCCCACAGATTTGGGCAGCAAAATTGTAATGGAACATATGGTGTGAGGGTGAGATGCTTTATTAAGCAGTATATAACTGAAAATGAGAGAGAAATGTATAAGTTGGTTCCTTAAATCAGTGTATAAGAATTCTCTTATTCAAATGTCTCATGAATTACAGCACAAAAATTGTAATGGAACATGATGGGAAGTAGATTCTTTAAATGCTCCACAGTTTGCCACATCCAAAATTGTAATGGTATAGGGTGTGCAAGGTTCATCTTATTCAACATGTCCTCCAAGTGCTTCACACCTACATTATTTCACATAAAAAGTGGACTTTCAATTAAATAGTAATATTTGTCTAAATCGCATGTTGTTAATAAATTAGAAATAATTGAAAGTTTGCTAGTCTTTCACATGTGCGATTGTCTCTCAGACAGCCAATCAGATTTTAAACAGCTGTCTTAAGAACGATCAGGCTTCGATACATGATAGAGATTTTGATAAGAAAAGGATGATACCAACCTTTTCTCAACTTAACTTTTTATATATATAAGCCAGTCTTAAGCATCTTGGCCTGAAAGCTTGAATATATAAACATATACACTTATCATTCTTTGTGTTATTAATTTAAGATATTATGGAACGAAATCTCAGATTTACAACACTGCAATTTTCTAGATGTTAATATAATTTATCAGCAACATATGTAAATAATATTTGTCTAAATTGCATGTTGTTAATAAATTGGAAATAATTAAAAGTTTGCCAGTCTTATCAAAACCTCTGTCATGTATCGAAGCCTGATTGTTCTTAAGACAGCTGTTTAAAATCTGATTGGCTGTCTGAGAGACAATCATGCATGTGAAAGACTAGCAAACTTTCAATTATTTCCAATTAAATAGTAAGCAAAGAAGAGAAGAAAAAGCTCTCAGTTATGTATAAGACTTTACTGACAATTAATATGATAATAATTGGCTTTTGACATGATACCTTATAACTAAAGAAATTAAACACATAACATAAACAAAAGAATCAATCTGACTTTATTATCTTTCTCAATGCTTAACTTATCTACTCTCAGGGTTTAGTCTTAAAAATAACTAATGAGACTCAATTACTTGCCAGAATATAAAGTAGAAACAGAGGGAATATTTTATTGAATCTAACTTATACTTACAAACAGTTAAATAGAAGTAATTTATTTAATGTTTCTAAACTATAAATGTTAAATAATGTAACCGCTTATTAATATTTGTGCAAGTGATCATTAGCATTTAAATATTCCCAATGTAAAAAATAATTAAGTTATCAAAATGAAGTATTGCAACATGAACCACATGGTGATAAGTGATGAAATTCAAAACAAAAATTTTTTTCCCACAAACTCACTTTGAGTATAAAACAAATAGTATATCTTTTATTTATGAACTACATTTTTCCTATCTTTTTTTTTCAAGAATAAAAATAACAACAAAATAACAAAGCTTCATGTTCATTTTTATTTCCTAGGTTTTTTTAAAAAATTTCTGCGACATTCATATTTGTGTCATTTGTTAATAATGCTATTAAGTAATATATGTTTGAATGAAGACCATTCACTCCCTAAAAATAGGTAAGGTATAGCAATAACAATAATGATAGTAGAGTTTTCTAAAACCACTGAACATCACATGATTATCATTTCTTATGCTTGCTCATATGTTTATTAAAACAGGCAAAACTCTCCATACAGTAGTGCCACTTAGTGCAAGTCAGAGTAATCAATGGATGCCAGAAGGCTTGTGCATAAAATCCCTATCTAGTGCCTACTCATTCCAAGATCTAGGTGCAGTGCTCTCAGATGTAAGGCTCCTCACTGATGAAAACCACAAGCTAGAAACTAGTCTGGGGATATTGGATGAGTAGGCACCAGATAGGAATTTTATGCTCAAGCCTTCTGGAATCCATTGATTGCTCTGGCTTGCACTAAGTAGCATGATTGTATGGAGAGTTTTGCCTGTTTTTTTTTAGAAATTTAAAGATTATTGGTTTAACATCAGAGATTTGTTTTTTAGGGTAAGATTATCTAACTCTGTAATCCAGATTAAAAAAATATTGAGTCTTTTTAAGCTATACTAGACATAAATACATGTTTTCTAACCATGCTTCCCTCTTTTAGGGTGACCAAATGTAGACTTTTTAAATTAATCTCCCAGTAGCTATCCATATTTTATGAAAAAAGACAATAATCATTGTACAGAATTGTGCACTTCACAATTCCAGTGACACATTATTTGGCTGTTGCATGAATGTGCAAATGTTTAAAATAAGAAGCTGCACTTTAGGTGTAAGTAGAGAGAATACTATCACTAGTGCTGATCTTCTCCCTATTTTTGATAACACGAGTCTTTTTCTTTAATTCTTTCCTTATACTGGTACATTATATAATCCTTAAGCAGTAAAGTAAAACAAGAATAGATTTCATTTTTAGATGAATGAATCAAACTTGAACTATAACAATTTAGGCTATTAGTAAGTAAAAAATGTAAATATCACAACTGTATTCATTCGGGTGATAATTATTCTAACTTTATGATCTCGTAAAATAATGTCTGCATGGGATCTTCGATAAATGACCTAAAGTTTTATCAAAAAAAACAACAACATGCATTACCAATGGCTTGAGTCTTTGTAGTGTGTCATCCACATTCTTCAGCTGATTGATTGAAATTTTTTCTTTTTTAAAACTATAAGCACAATGTCAATAAAAATCCCAGCATTCATTGCTGCTTGATTCCAACTTTAAAATGATGCATCACACTTTAAAATCGGATAAAATTTGATTTTTTAATTAATGTTTTTATTAGATAGGTGCATTTAATTTTTTAATTTTCTGGTCACTTTACTAGTTTACACAGGATAATAAAGGCAGAAAATCTTTATCAGCCTTATAAGCTAATATAATGGATTAAAAATACACTGATAATTCAGATATGAAGGCCTTCAAATGCAATATAAACATAATCGTATAATTGCAGAATATTGTTTAAGTTATTTTAATTTTTTAATTACTTGAGTATTTTAAATTTTTTAAAATTATTTGATAAGCATTATATTAATTTGTTTGCGTTTGTATTGGTGTGTGTGTAGTATATAAATTATATAATATTAAATCATTTATGCTCTTTATTATACAATATATAAATTTGTATTCAAATATAACAAAAGTGGATTTTGTACAGTGTAATTTTGGGTCTCTGATCCAAGTTTGAGGCAACCTTATTTTATAGACATAATGTTTCTCAAAAGGTTTAATAATTTATTAGTATGTTTATATTTGTATTGGTGTATTTTCTCTTTGTTTGTTTGTATAACAAGTAATGATTTATATATATAGAGCAGTGCAATGTAAATTTTAAAAACTGATAATCAAATGTACAGAAAGGTTGCAGATTACAGTTGATAAAGCAATCACAAAATTTACTGGGCATAGTACCATGTGAAAATATAAACACTTAAAACCAATAAAGAGAGATTTCAAATGGTGTGTATGTAGTGGTAGCCACAATGGTTATGCGCATATACCACATGGAATTGTATGCAGGCAAAGAATCAAATTCTGATTCTTGCCTATGCCTTGATACTCATGCTGTGGAGTCAGCAGTTTTGCCACATCTTGCATCACATTATTTTCAAGTCTATAGTTAGCAAATGAGCTATATACAAATAAATTATATCTATGTGGGACAATAAATATAACAAGATAGCATCACTGGTGTGCATAAAGAATATAAACATCACTGATGTACACAAAAAAATATAAAATGAAGAGATGAAACTCATTTTATCAGTGATACAGTCAGTAGCCTACAATTTCTAGTTTTAGATAGACAAGAAGCTAATTGCTATGATGACAAATGCATATCCATCTTCTGAAAATGATTTGTTTTTTTATCTTTTATTAGGATGAATCTTTTTCTTATAGACATCTTTAATGAAAATTTGTTTATTAACTTCTCATAAATTATATAATATCAATAATTAAGCTTTAAATAAATTATTAATAAATATAACTTCTTTAACGAGTGTTAAAAGCACATAATTATTGATATTATATAGACATCTTTGAGATTTGTCAACTTTTGGGGTACAAGATAAAAATGAACTCTTATGCAAATACTTTTGGAGATTCTGAAGCTATGGATTATTTTAGGTAAGAAGTATTATATATGATTTGAAAAGATAATTTTGTGAAGAATACAAAGAAATTATCAATCAAGATGTAATTTAAACTTAGTTAATGATAAATTAGAAATTATGAACAAACAATAAATTAATAATTATGTCGGATGTTGAAATTTCTTTTTTCCCTTATTTTTTAAATGGTTATCACTATTTGTCTTAGACTTATTGTTTTCCTTAGTTTTTCTAGTTTCTATCAATGTAAAGTTTTTTGCTCTAACATTATTAAAACTGAAGTTATTGTGAAAATTGTGTCTCAGGTCAGTTTTTTTTTTAAAATTCAATATGGTGCCTGGAGGCTATATCAGTTATAATGATGACCATATTTATTCTAATCAAAATAATGAATAACCACTGGGGCAGATTGAACTTTTTTATGTCCTACAAAATAGAAATGAAAGCATCTGTTCATGTCAGCATTTTTGCATGACATCACAGCATAGTTTAATATGTCAAATTAGCAGCTAAACCAAGATTTTCAGTAACAAGTTTATCCAAATTGCAAGATTATATAATATTGAGGTAAAAAAAAACAATTATTTTCCTTTTTAGAAGATTGTAAATCTGTTTAATTGGGTATTTATTTATAGATTTGTTTCCAAGGTAGAATTTCAATTACAGCAGGTCTAACACTTGTTTAGGATTTTATCAAGTTTATGTATAAATTTTCTTTTTTATATGTTTGTTTCATTTTAGACAATATTAAAACAATGGCTAAAAATCTGAAGCAGCACCCTCAACAAAAACAAATTTTAATTACGAGTCACCACTGTATATAGTTAATTACTAATAAATCTAGCAGTCATAGCAAATTAAACAAATTCAATTAAATTGATCTCATCACTTCTTATTTTATTTGATTCAATTGACATTCAATTCAGAAATCTTTACTTCTGGAATCAACTATATTATCACTGCATCAAATTGTACAGGTAGATATTTTTAGGGATATATAGTTTATTATTGCTTTACTTCTAATTCATAATACAAATTGTTATATAAATATGATTTGTGCTAACAACACAAACACAATACCAAAGACAGATTACCACCCTTACAAACTCTTCAAGTGGTATACAACATTGCCTGCCCAACAGCAAATTGTTGTGCCTCATATTTCGGTGAAACCAGAACTTTACTATCTATGTGGCTATCTCAACATATATATTCTCACAATAAAGCAATAACAGACCTAATGTTCACCCAGCATCACAGCTCAGGACATGATTGCCAACCACAGGACCCTGTAGTTGTTTTCAGAGAATGGCATGATTTAAAAAGAAAGGTAAGAGGCTTGCTTTATTGCTAGGGACAATCATACCACCAACAAAAAAGACACATGCTACAATATATCCAAGAAATGGAATACAGAAAGTCATTTGCATAAATTTGCATTGTATTTAACCACTTTCTTCAGTTACAATATTGCTATGACTAAGAGGGTTGTGTCCCTTGAAAGCACTCAGTCACACTTATACATATTTATTTTGTATTATTTTTGTATTATTGTAATATATAAGGAATTAAAAAGGAATTCAGCTTTGTGTGTGTATGTGTCATCAGTGCAAATCATATTTATATAGTAGTATTTAAGCACAAAGTTTAAACATTTCGCTTATTTCAATACAAATTATTGCAATATATAAACATCAGATGATAAAGAAAATATTAAATTTTAATATCTTAAAAGATTGATTATAATACTATATATATATTGTAACGATATATAAATATGTCGTTACATTAATTTAAAATAAAAACTTAAAAGTTCGCAAATAAAAGTAAAAAACTAAACGCTAAAATTAAAATGTTTGTTAAACGTATATACATTCGCACAGATGCCAAACTTTAAAAATATTTTTTTTGAAAAAAACAAATAAATAAGTATTTGAACGTACAAGATTTAAAAATAAAAACAGGTATTAATTAATTCTTGTAATCTGTAAATGGAAATGATTGTTTATAAATGGTTTGAAAAGCAAGCTAGCCTTGGGCTCTTGTATAATTAAAATGATGAGATGAAAATTGGATAAGAGAATAAAGAAAAATTAGTTTGACCAATGGAAGCACTAAGCCTTGGCTCGGACCCTAATGAAAGTGATGGATTAGTGACGTTTTGTTGATTGAATCCGTGTGGATAATATAAAAAGGGAAATACAGTTTTTTCGGACAGTTCCAGCATTGTGTGTTTGAGAGTTGTGGTAGGACGCACATACCACACTCTCTATTTAAAAAAAAAAAGGAAAAGACTGTGATACCTTGAACCAGCTATTGCCATCTCCAGAACATTATCTTCCAATGGAGGCGTCACGGGAATTAAAAACAGGAACCTGGACTCTTCTACCATAAGCTATATGAAATGAACAATTATTAAAATCAATTAAGAACTTTCGTCAAGTTTTATAAATTGATAAACAAGCCAACTTAAATGTTAAAAACGGACTCTTATCTGACTTTTGTAAGTTTTTAAATCAAA
Organism: Epiperipatus broadwayi; assembly: GCA_028023455.1. Lineage (NCBI taxonomy): Eukaryota > Metazoa > Onychophora > Udeonychophora > Euonychophora > Peripatidae > Epiperipatus > Epiperipatus broadwayi. Next base: position 228,810 of record JAQFVV010000551.1, on the reverse strand, counting down.
TTAATAATGTTTAATTTTATATGTTTTCCGATTGATAAAAATCATTTCCATTTTTTTTTCTTATTGTATAAATTATTTGTTGTTTAAATTTTAAATGATGAAATTTAAGGTTGGGTATAGACGTTGCATAGATTCGTTAGCGGTTGATAATGTTGTGGTTTTCACATTCGATTAGAATATATGTCAACGATATCACTGCAAGCATCTTACGATGAATGCTAATGGGATTTGTATATTCCCTATGCAAGTGACGCTTATCGATGACTTTGTATTTTGATCGGTTGTGTTTAATTTGGGATGTTTTTGACCGTGGAATCTGTGCAGCTGATCTATACTCAACATTTTAAAACAAATTTTATAAAATTCATTTGTGCGAACGTATCTAAATGTTAAATTTAAGTCGGGCGTGAATGGCTATATAGTTTTGTAAAGTTATATTAAGGGAGGGTAATCTTAGGTTATTCGTTTCGTAGTTGAATTGGCTCAATGGATTGGATATATTTGTGTAAGTAGTAGATGTAGTATGAGGTCCGCTACGGGCAGGATTATATATATATACGCCACACACCTTCTGTTTGCCTATGGATGGGTTTGTAAGTCGGCAGAAGACCGCAGTCCATTCCTATGGAGTTTTTTGTTTATTGTTCTACTTGCCAACAGATGTAACATCCCTGTTGGTGGAGAGTCAATGTCTTCTCTAATTCTACTTACTGTTCAGATGTCCATTCCTGACAGTATAGTATTTTGTGTTGTCGTATCATGCTACATTGAATACATGAATGTATCAGATGGATTGGCGCCAGTTGATTGTGAAATTTGTTGCCTAAGGTTAAATCAGGGAAGAATATTTTCTTTTCAAATGCAGATCTATGTAGTCTATTCATACTTGACTATCTAAATAAAATATTAAACTCATTGAAACTTAGTTAAATGTAAAATTAAAAGTTAATATAAAAATCTAAAATGTTAAATTTATTCCTCAAAATTTAAATGTTATTTTATATGTGCGTAAATAAATATTTTTATGTGTTAATTTCTGGCAGTGGCTTTTATTTATTGATATTTAAGATATAAATTAAGATATAGATTTTTATCTCTGCGTCTCCGCTGAGCTAGTGACTTGGGCTAACGATCGGAATATTTAAATAAAGTGGAATCTTAACAGCGCATATCTGCCTACTCTATAAATTTTTCTAGGCTCAAATGCCTAGATGGCATTCTGGTAGTCGCAGATATTGTTTTTGCGGTTAGTTTCGATCTCCATGTTCATTTCGATCGTTATAATATATAAGAAATACAAATTAAAGTAAAATAACTTTTAAAATAGTAATTTGCAGTACAAATTTCTGACCAATAATCCTTAATATAAGAACAGTGAAAAAAGACTTTATTTACTGGGATATCACTAATTGCTAAGTAGTTAAGTATGACAATTTTTCACATTTGTTGTATCCACTTATTAAGAATAATTAGATACCAGTGTACTAACCAGTATTGGATGCTTATTAGAGAGTTAGTTGGCTTTCTTAAAAAAAAAAAAAAAGCGAAGCCTTGAAATCAATTTGTTTACCCCAAGTTTTATTTTGGCCATATTTAAACATAAATCTTAGATAGGTATAGGGATGCACTATTATTACACCAAGAGGTTGTAATATATATATACACAAAACAGAAAAATAAAAGTGTAAACTTTCAAATTAGTAAAAGATCTAACCAAAAAAAAGAAAATAATAATAATTATATTATTTGCAAGAAAATGAAATAAAATTTCAAAATCATAAAAAGCCAACTGATATAAATAATAAAAATTGTATATAAAATACTAATGATTTAAAAAAAAAAGTAGAATTATTGAAGCAAAACTAAGGTTTACAAATCATCTTCATGTAGATTTTCAAAACATGATTTAAGAAATAATATTCATGAGGGTTGCATTAGGACCAAAGATCTAGGTGCAGTGCACTCAGGTTCAAAGCTTTTCATTGATGAAGGCCCTAATCTAGAAACTAGTCAAGATATTGGACAAGTAGGCACTAGACAGGGATTTTGAGACACCAACCTGCTAGCATTCATTGAATGGCATGCACTGGGTAGCAATATGTATAGAAAAAATGTGGTGTCAATTTTCATTTATATAGTAAATTTTCAGTTTTATTGTAATGTAATGGATATGGGAATATATTAAATAATATATTACAAAGCCTTTAAAAATACTATTTTTTTTAAAGGATGCTTTTAGTAATAATTCCTCTTTCCCCTAATTGTTGCAATAAATAATAAAGCTTTTAAAATTAAAAACTAAATTTTCCAAAATTTAATTACATACATACTCTCTCCACATATATATTTAATAAAATATTTATAAATGAATTACCGTTAACAATGACCAAATAATCCATCGAATAATTCGATTTTTCCAATCTTGATATATTACAAATATTTTTCCAGCCTATAAATGTATAATAGATAATAAAAAATAAAAAAATTAAACAAAATAAAACATTTTAATTTCTCTGATTTCGATTATGGGAATTATATTATTAGATAATAAACATCAAATTTTAAATTTTCACAGTGTTCTTTTAGATGAGATCTTGTTTGATTTTATGAGCTAATTCAATTGCTACTATGCTAAGAGATAAATAGACATATAGATAGATAGATTTAGATAGATAGAAAAATCGATAAATATTGCTATATAGATAGATATATAGATAGGCGGATGGAAAATAGAAAATTTTAAAGCCTTCATCAAATTAATATTTTTGACAAAAGGGATTACCTATTAGCAATAAGTATCTCATATATTGAGGATTATAAAAGAAATTATAATTTATTTTTTAAAAATATATTCATTGTATTTTATAAAATTAAATAAATATTAAATCATAGAATAATCGTTATAAATATTGTTTTTTGAATAAAATAGAAAAATAACTAAAATGGTCACAAATTGAAGAGCTAAAATATTACTAATTGATAAATAAAATATGGATTTTGAACTATGATTGAAACTGATAGAATACTTAAATTTATAAATTTAAATGCATTAAATTATTTTATATTTTTGAAATGCAAGCATAATTCATATACTTGGAGTTTAAATGTAATATAGGAAATTTGAACACAGATTTTCAAGCTTCCTTTGGTTATCCACTCTATCTCATATAACCGATAAACTTGACCATACACATATGAAAAAGATAAATGATCTCTAATATATGTATTTTGTGCTGAACTAGCATTCATCAGTTTTCCAGATCATCATCTCCCACACATATATTTAATCAATACTTGGTTTTTGGTATGGATAGATGAAAAGTTGGAGGATGAAGTAGATTGAAGACTGTCAATTGAAGTTTGAAGATTTGATGTCTTAATATAAACCGAGCACTGATTATATATATATGTGTGTGTGAGAGATGATAATCTGGAATAACTGATGAGTGCTAGTCCAGCATGAAATATGTTCATTGGAGATCATTTATCTTTTTTACATGTATGTGGTCATGTGTATTGGTTATATGAGACAGAGTGGATAGCTAAAGGGACCTTGAAAGTCTGTGTTCAAATCCCCTATATTAAATTATTTTATGTAAATACAAATAGGCTTTTATTAAATCAGTGAAAATGTTTACAAATGATTAGGAGGGCAGGTTCAAGTAAGTAATTTTATTCAGCCATTTGTCTAATTATAACATTCTAAATGTTTTATTTAAAGCCTTAAATTTCTAGAAAAGAGTCTCTTTAGAGTCACTTTAAAATAATCATTAATGCAGACAGAATGTCTTGACTATCCCATTAAAACTAATTCTTTGTTAGTCTTATAAAAAGTTTGTTATTTTACTTCTACTTCATAAGCAGCATGATTGCAACAGTAGATTCTACAACATAACATTCAGCAAGTTGAAATATATGTGTTGTACCATTATGCTAACACATATTTAAGAGTATTATAGAACATTCTAAAATGGAAATTTACAGTTTTTTACATTACATTGTATAATGAATTTGCATCACATTTCTATACACATATTTGGATAGGTAAGAGTTTTATATACAACTAATTTAGTTTAGATGATACTTTAGTATTAGACCTGTTGTGATTAAATTCAACTTCAACCCTAACCCTGACCATAATCCAATATGACTAGAATATTTCACAGCAACTCTAATACTAAAATACCATTTCGATATAGCTGTTGTAGTAATGAAATAATGTATCTTTTAACTTTATGATACTGAAGTAGCAGGAATCTGTAATGAACTTCAATATCTAAATCCATTATTCTACCTAATAGCATTCTAAAATATTTAATTTAATCCATATCCTAATACTGATAATCTCAATCCTTTTATAGGTTCTTCCAAAATACACACTATAATCAAACACCAAGGCGTTTTTCTCCATATATGTTTTAGTCATTATGTTTTGTAGACTTTTACATTAGTAAGTTCATGTGATGTTCTGCTGTTTATGGTCTTTCATTTTAATTAAACTGAAATGTTTTATCAAAATAGAATATATTTACTATAATTTAAAATGCTTTGCTTAATTTTTTAAATTAAAATTATTTTAAATACATTATTTTAAAAATATTTAATATGAAGTTTAAACATAAGCAAATTATAATTTTATTTCTTGATCTTATCAAAACCTCAATGGAAAATTATTTTTAATTATTATTTTTTAAATCTATATGCACACATCATTGACTAAAATGACATAATTGAGTTTGAACGTGAAACTGGAATTTAACACGCATGTATATATCCAAATTAATGAGAATAAGGCAAATAATTATATATTTAATTTTAAATAATATAAATTTAATTTTAAATAATATAATCATTTTATTAATACTTATTTCTCCCTTTTCTTGATAAATAATCAAAAATTTAATGGCATATTCCCAAGATAATAAATTAGATATTAATACAGTTTCAATAAAGAAAATACGAGATACATAAAAAATGCTGACAAAATAATTATTAAAATTGAACATATTTATTTTCCAAAAAAAAAAAAAAAAAAACTACCGTAAGATGCTGCCATCTCTTGAATTATTTTACAAGTAAAAAAATCAATAAATATAGGCGTTCTAAGTTTGAACAAAGAGAGCAGCCACACCTTTGTAAATTCTGATTGGCTGCTTCGATTTTTGCCAAATGAAACTAATTTTCAACGCTCCAACTTTTGTTTTGACTTTGAAAACGAAAATTAATGTCTTCGAATGTCTTTTTTATTATTTTCCTTACATATTATGAATTATTTTCATAAAATATACTGAAAATATAGTTATTTTAGAAAAATAGTAGGATTCTAGTAAGAAATTGTATACGTTTTCACGAACGTAAATTGAAAAAGAAAACATCGCTGAGAACAATTTTCACACCTGTCAAAAGTTTAAATTGCCCCAAGCTTTTTATTTGATTTTCACACCAAAATTAATAATTTAGAGTATTTTTCTGGCATATTGTAATGTATTTTGGTAAAATATGCTGAAAATATAGCTATTTTACAAAAATAGTAAGATTGTATCAAAAAATTCTTTGCTATTTCACAACATAAATTGAGAAAGTTGATGATGTATGCAATATTTTCTTATTGATTACGGATGTTGTTTTTAAATTTCCCGCTATAAAATATTTTTATAATAAAAAATAGAAAATTATTTTTGAAAAAACTTTAGTTCATTTTCATAATCTGACAAATTATTAATATACTTTTTACAAACGAAACTAAAATGAATATAATATTAAAAATTGAATACAATTTTATAGTGTGTTCAGGTGTATCAGTGTTATGAGATAGAGTGGAGAGTTGTGAGTCATGTGAAAATCTGCGCTCATACACCCTATATATTACATATATAGACGCAAGTATATTATAAGCTTGTGTTTCAGTTATTATATTGTTGATTCTGTAATTGACCAATCAAAAGTTTAGAGTTTTAAATCACTCGGCCAACTAGATTTGCAGTGTGCTAGACATGTTCTATTACAGTAGCTGATTAGCATATCTTTTTTTAAAAAATCAGACCTTTTTATTGTCGAGCAATTCAAATGGCTATATTTCCTGCATAGATATCAGATATTTCCTTCACTTATAGGACTACTATTAATGAGATCAGCTCTCTCCATTTTCTTCTTGTTTTTTTTTATTTCAGAATCCAGAATAAATTTATTACCAAAATTATAATTGTCCTATTTATAGATTTTTTTATTACTTAACAATCTTGTTTTATAAAAAGCAAAACCTCAAATTTTACTTTTAATTGATTCTATTTTTGTACTACATTATCAATTAACTTTTAGTTAATTTCTTAAAAATTTGATACGTTTTGAAATACAATAACAACAATAACAAAAATCTTTCAGTCTAAAAAATAATTTTAAAAAGTGTTATTTGAGACTACAGATAAAAATATAGGGGGGGGGGGTACATATTGTAAAAGTAAAATATTTTGTTTTTTCAGAGTATCATATCATCATCATCATTATCAACCATTATCAATCCACTGCAGGATGAAGGTCTCTCCAAGTTTAATCCATCTCCGATCTTTAGCTTCTTTTCTCCACATCACCCCGGCACACTTTCTTATTTCATCCATCCATCTCACATGTGGTCTCTTTCTGGGTCTTTTACAATCTCTTGGAATCCAGTTTAAAATTTCAATTGTCCATCTATTATCATCTCTCCTAACAATATGTCCAGCCCAACTCCACTTCAATCTTTTAATTTTTTCAATGAGGTCAGTAACACCTGTTTGTTCTCTTACCCATACACTGCATTTACGATCTCTTCTTGTTACTCCCAACATACATCTCTCCATACTTCTTTGAGTTGTCTGAAGTCTCTGAATTGCTCTTCTATTAAGTGTCCAAGTCTCAGATCCATAAGTAAGAACTGGTAAAACACATTTGTTAAAAACCTTCCTTTTCAAACACATAGGCATATTTCCTTTTAGTATCAAGTTATTTCGACTAAAAGCACTCCAAACCAAGTTTAATTCTATGATTAATTTCCTCCATTATGTTTCCATCTGTATTAATAATCTGACCAAGGTATTTGTAACTGTTAACTTCTTCTAATTCATCATAACCAATCTTTATTTTCATATTTTGAGCAAATCGATTAAACATTACTTTAGTCTTTTTAACATTTATCTTTAGTCCTACTTTCCTACTTTCATCTGATAATTCCTGCAACATTTCCTGCAGATCTGAAGCATTATTTGCAAACACAACTACATCATCTGCGAAATCTAAATGACTTAAATAATTACCATTTACTTTCACTCCTTTAGTTTCCCATTTTAATCCACAAAATACTTCTTGCAGCACTGCTGTGAAAAGTTTTGAAGATATGGAGTCACTTTGTCTTACACCTTTCTCAATGTTGACGTTCCCAGTGACATTATGTAATCTAATTGTTGCTGTTGCATTTTTATAAATATTCTTTAAAATATGACAATATCCTGGATCTATACCTTGATGATCTAATGCTTTAATCACTGAAGAAATGTTTATAGAATCAAATGCCTTTTCATAATCTACAAATCCAAAACATAATGACAACTCATATTCATTTGTCCTTTCTATAACTTCTCTCAATACCACTTTTAAATCCAGCTTGTTCTCTTGGTTGGTGGAAATCCAATGTTCTCTGTAGATGTGTTGTAATTATCTTAGTAAATTTTTTTATATAAAACTGATAAAAGGCTGATAGGTCTGTAATTTCTAATATCTTCTTTATCACCTTTTTTAAATATTAATATTATTACTGCATTCTTCCAATCATCCGGTACATCTTTATCATTTAGACATTTGGTATATAACTTTGCTAAAAAAATTTCTATTTCTTCACCTGCTTCTTTTAATATATCAATTATAATTCCATCATTACCTGGAGCCTTTCCTTTCTTCATACATTTAATTGCATGTCTCATTTCTTTATTTAAAATTCTGGGCAATTTGGAAGATGTAATAGATATAGGAGGTACTTGTTCTTTATTACTATATAATTCTTGATAAAAATCTTCTACCAATTTCATGATGTCATCTCTCTTTTTAGTAATAATTCCATCTTTTTTTCTTATTGCAGATATAAACTTCCTACCAATACCAAAATGTTGTTTTACATTCTTAAGACCTTTATTTTCTTCTACAGCTTTCCTTGCTAGTTCACAGTTATACTTTCTTATATCATTTTCAACTCTTTTCCGCACCATTTTACAAAATTCGAGATATTCAATTCTTTTTAATGCACCATTTTTGTATATCTTCATATTCCTTCTTTTCTTCATAAATTCTCTAGTCTCAGTAGAAATTTTATTGGTCAATTGCTGTTTTTTTCTACCAGCTATCATTGTTGCAGTTTTCAAAAATGTATCAGTTATTTTCATATTAATTTCATTCAAATCTGAATCATGTTCAAAATCTACTAATACTTGAAACCGATTTGTCAGTTCTAATTTAAATTCATTAGAATGTTTCTGAAGATTAGGAATATCAACTGTAAATATTGTTTTTCTTAATAATTTTTGTCTCTCTAGTTTTACATTAACACGTATCTTACACCTTACTAATCGATGATCACTTCCTGTGTTAAATTTATTAAGAACATTACAATCTTGAAATATGGTTTTCCTGTTAGTCAAAATATAATCCAATTCTGCTGTACCTTCATTCGGATGCTTCCATGTCCATTTACTTTTAACATTTTTCTCAAAAAAAGAATTCATAATATAAAGTTTTTCTTTTTCTGCAAACTCCACAAGTCTATGTCCTCTCTCATTTCTATTACCATAACCAAAATTACTCACAGCACTTTCATCTTTCATTTTTTTTAACCAATTCTAGCATTAAAGTCTCCCATAACAATTTTAAAATGGTATTTACTCTGATCAAAAGCCTTTTGTACATCCATATAAAAATCTTCTACTACTTCATCACTATGAGAACTTGTTGGGGCATAAACCTGAATTATCTGCATTTGATATCTGCTATTAAATTGTTAATGAAGGCCATTATGCTATTTCTTTTTCATATAAATTTTGGTAAATAACAAAAATATCATATATAACAGCGCTATAAATAAATATATATTATTAATTATATATAAAAAATCTTTTTCAGCACATGGTTTTATGCCAATTTAAAATGTCAAACATCTACATCAAAATAGATGTTTAACGTTTGAAAAGGGCATAAAGCCATGTGCCGAAAAAGACATTTTATATGTAATTATTCATATATATGTATTTATATAGCTGTTATTATGTTATTTTTTGTTATTTATTATAACTGATATAGATATAGTATTTTTAAATAATAAATGTAATAATGCTCAAGGCTAAATGGGTTTATAAGTAATCATTAAATATCAGTCAACACTTAAGGTTGTTTTTACAACAGTTTGAGATTGTTGATTGTTAGTGATATTGGATTGTCTAAGTGTTGAGTGGTTTTTAATGATATATATACATTGATACACACACATATATATAAATCATATAAAGTGTTTTATTAGCTAGTGGGTATATTAATAAAATTATTCACCAAGCCTTAATTCAAGCCCAAAATAATCAAAACAAGAAACAAAAAGAAGAAACAACTATTAGAATTTGACTTACTTATATAAAGAGAACTTTAGACAGTATTGGATGTATACTAAAATACTACAATATAAAAAACAGCATATATTACTTATCAAAAAATTAGTAACATCATAATCAAGCCTAAAGATTTGATCCTTCTTGGAGCTCATGGAATTTATGAAATTTAATGTGGCATTTGTAAAGCTATGAACAATCATTACATCACAATTAGAAAAGATGAATGCAATTAAACAATACTCATTATCATCAATGCTCTCACACGATGCTACAGATTCAAGTCACAATATTGATTTTTCTTATACTAGGATCCTATCAAGATATGACCCTCTCTACCAATATAGGAGTAGAGAAGCCATTGAGATATTAAAAAGACCATATTGTATCAATAAATGTGATGACATACAAACTTCTTCCTATTTGAAAGTTTTTTTTAAAAAAAAACATTAAAAAAAATTTGACTAAAAGTTTTTCTTTTGGTAGAACTTTAACATTGTTATAAATCAATGTTTACAGTGACTCTGCAACCATCTTTATAATATTCTATTCGTCACCTAATTGATGGCTTGTGTGATTAAGCTGAAATGTCATTATAATCAAAATCATACATGGATGAACTCGCAAAGTTATCACACACATGTAATATCAAATGATATAAATATAATAAACAAAATACACTAGAATAGGAGTTATTCTAGTGTTTTATATATGTATATATTGTAACCAGTTGGATTACATAGACACACTAATATAGTGTGTGTGCATAAATATATATGTAAAATTGAAAGGAAAACTAGAAATAAACACAGACAAAAATATAGTAGACATTTTTCTACATTTACTAAAATAAAATAATAACAAGTAAAGGGTTAAATAACTCTGGGTTTAAAATAAAATTTCATTATGAAATTAATGTTTTAAAAAAGGTCTTAATAAATATAAATATTGTATTGTTATTATTATTATTCTGATTGTGAAATGTAAAAACACAATACTTGTTTTTGAAATTTTTTTAATTAATTAAAACATATATGTTTTTAAAGGGATTAGAGAGCTAAAAATAAAAACTTTGTTTTCAATGAAGGTGTTATTATCACCTCAGATAATTTTATAAAAAGGGCTGATAACAAACTAGCTTCAGTCTGGAGAGTGATTTTAAAGAGAACAGTTTGGCTGGCAGTTTTGTAAGAGTTAGCAGAAGAGCTACCTGTAAAGAGTTGGTATCTGTAGCAGAAAATGGCCATAGTAAAGCTAGCTGCAAGGATGGCTAGTATAATTATCAAGAGAACTGCCATGAGGATTTAAGAATACAAGGAAGTGGCTGCTCTACATTTCACTGGAGGAGTTTGAATTTACATGGAGGAAACGGGTCAAGATTCTTTGTAATTCATAACCTTAAAAGTGTTCTGGAAAACAGCTTGCTGACCTGAAGTTAAAAAAATCCAAGTATAAGTGGAACTGACTACAGAAAGGAAAAAAGCCAACCATACCTGAATTATGTAATTTTTCCTGATTATGACAGTCACTAAAAAACCAAACTCATCAAGAAAAATCTTCCAGCTTGCTGAAAGGCAGAGAAACACGGATAAACGTATATACAGCTGGTGGTGAGTAGCGTTATATATGATAAGGAAGTTTTAAACAATTTCCTTAGTAAAATGACATTTTTATAACTGATAGAAATATATAAAACGATATTAGTTTAAAATCGTTTATTAAAGAAGAAAAAACTGTTTAAAGTTATATTTATAATTTAAAAAAAAAAAAACTCCAAAGAAAGTTATAATTAATAATCAAGAAAAAGATTTCCAAAAATCTTTTAGACTAAAAAAAAAAAAAAGAAAGACATTTTAAATCAATTAACTGTCAAAAATTTGGTATTTCTTATTTTAAAGAAAAAGATTATATTCAGCAAAGAGAATTAAATTGCGAAATAATCTTTAATAATTTTATTGTGATAAATACAAATGTTATGTATATAAATTAATGTTTCGCACGTCTGTGCAAATTATATATACGTGTTTCAGTAAACCTAGTATGTAAAATGTATTTCATTTAACTGAAACTTCAATCATTTATTGTATTTTATATAATTTAAGAATTTGATAATTATTTTGTAACAAGTCAAATAGGTTATTTCACGCACACACATATGTGTGCGTATATATGTCAATTGTATTGTAAATAATAATGCGTGTCAGATAGACACTTATGTGTAAAATTTTGATCATTTTTCTAAATTAAATGTTAATTCAAACGTGTTTATTTTGTATCAAGCCACATGCCTGTGTGCTGAATTGGTTTTAAATAAACCTAATTTATTAATCATGTAACTCAATGTATACTTTTCAAAATCAGAACCCTTATAAGACCTTAAATATCATTTATTTTTTTATTGTTATTAATAAACTTTTATTTAATTGTTAAAATTGTATTCCATCATCTCTTGTTCACATACAGTAATAGAGCTTTATGTTCTCTGAGCTAGATTTCGGACACGGATAAATGGGGATGTGTTTAGTGCTTTGGGCATCCAGTGATGATCAACCATCATCCTGGTTGGCACAAAAGAGGATACTCTTTAAAGCCCATGCACAATTTTTTTTTTTATTTTACTTTAGTCTTATTAAAAATTTAATTTTATAGTTGGCCAGTACATTAATGGTACTAAGTGGCCAGAGCATTGATGATGATCAGCATGTTTTAAATGTCCCAGCATTATTGTTCTATTTCTGATTATTGTGTATTTTAATGGATGGGCACTAAGCTGGTGCATCCAAGTTATGTTTATATAATTGCCCAAGCTGGCAAAGGCTCAATAGTTAGCCTGGTCTACAGAAGACCCATTTTCAATCCAGTCACAAGGTTGACTGTTGATTTATATATTTTATTGTACTAATTTGTTTATTCCCATCAATGATGATGATGGATGGTTATTTCTCTCTAGTATTTACTTATACTGATATTTACTTTATAATGCTGGTTGATAATAATTATGCTTTAGTTGCTCTTATGAGTTAACTGGTTGATCTCTCAATGTTCACAGAGATTATAATCTCATGTCCCCTTAAATATATTTACTTATAGATACTTTGTAAATTAGTGATATGTGAAATATTTCATTTTAAATGGACTGGAAGTGATGATGTTTTGCCATCACCCAGTTTCATTTACTTTTCTTTCCATCCACTTATTACCCCACCCCATCCCGTTACAATACATATATATATATATATTGCATTTATGACAATATATATATTTGATGGTAACAATTTTTTTAGTTATTATTTGAAGGAAAACTTTTAACACTGTTATTAATATTTTCACTATAGGTGTATATGCATAGCTATCAAAAATCTTTTTAAAACTGTAAATGTTTGACAAAAAGACTCTAATTTTTTTATTATAGAAAATATATATAATATAAAAATGTAATATGTTTCTGAAATAAATTCAATGTCAGTCAAGAATACTTAAATTTAAAATCAATAAAATAGATGTTTGTTGGTTTTTTTAAAAAAGCACTTTTATTTAATTCTTAATCACATTAAGCAAAAGATAGATAGACATTTATCCAACATTACTGAAACAGAATAAATAATTATTAAATACATGCAGGACTAAATTGCACTTATATACTAATACATGAAAAACTTATTAAAATCATAATACTGTCAATATGATATATAATTTTCTTTGGGCTACTTTTGAAGTTTAGAAGCAGCTAATTTAAAAAAAATGTCATAACTATTTCAACCCTGCATTTTTATTTCTCAACATCTATTCCATAAAAAATTAAAATAATCACTTTATTTCGGTTTACCCTATTAGTAGATTCTTTCCTAGTCTGATTGATGATTAGCCTCTAGAATAATAAAATATTTCTGTTGAATCTTGTCACATAATACTATACAATATACTAAATTATTTAATTCTAAAGGTGATAAGAAATTTATTTTAGATATTGCTAAGGTAAAATGGGCATAGCAAGAAAGTAATAAATGTTTGTCTGAAAGATATGCTTTAGAAAATTGTAAAAATGTATAGGTTAAAAAACGTCAAAACAATTTTTTCAAAACTGATGAATTGGCTAAATGCCTTTATTGATCAAATATGATAAATGTTCTAATTATTCATGAAGCACACAGGCAGTATGTAATTATAAAGAGAAAGTCTTTAATCTTTTCCACAGGCACTTTAAACATGTATAATAGCCAAACGATGTAGAGTTTTTGACTATAGAAGGAATTTTCAAACCTCGAAACAAGATAGTCCCTATCTTATGTCGAGGTTTGAGAGTTCCCTCTATAGTCCAAAAACTACATAGGGACTATCTTGTGTTGAGGTTTGAGAGTTCTGTCTATAGTCAAAAACTACATCGTTTGGCTAAGGTTAAAGCCTTTATAAGCAAATATAATAAAATTTTCTAGAAATCGGGATTAAAAATCAATGATTACTAAGAGAGAAATGATTAAATATTATGAAAAGTAGTGGCTAAAAATCTCTATAAAATTGCATAAGTACAAATCACTGAAAAGATTAGCACTTCATAAAAAGAATACTTAAAATCAAATGACTATTCCAAAACTCTTGTTTTCTGAATAAAGATAATAGGACAGGGTTATTTAATTTTTTCTTCCAGTAATTGGAAAGAATAATACTAATGTCTACCAACCAATCAGATCAAGAATAAAACATAGTGTTGAAGCTGTTATGATTTGGGCATGCATTTTGAAATCAAGCACCCCCCCCCAATAACACCATTATCTCAAAATTTATAAAGCCCACACAATCAATATCATTTTAAATAACATGATAGTGGTGTTATTATTTAGATCAGTGTTTCTCAATATTTTTGCCATGCGACCCAATAGACTTCATTGAAATTGTTCTGCATACCAAATGTTTAGTACATAAATTATAATATAAAATAAAAGAGATATTACATCAGCACGGTACTGTATATATGTATATATTTGGATCAATTTTATAATATTTATAATGAACAAATAATTTGTAAGTTAAAAGTTGAGTTAAAGTTAAACTATATATTTTTAATTTAAAAGCTTAACACATTTTGTTAATTACCAAAAAAAAAGTGTTTTCTTTTCAAATAAGGTTTTATTTATATACGAAATACAAACAGGCTTTAGTTGCATTATTTTTCCACCACTGGTGCTGGTTGACGCTTTGGCTGCATTAATTTTAGTTGCATTTTTGGTTGCAATTTTTTGAACAATTACATTTTGAAAATAATCGCAAAATTTAACATTATGATTATTTAAATTCAAATTTACAATTGAATTTGAGAAAACTACAAAAAGCATAGGTAGTATTTAATTTTTTTTATATTAATACTAATATTTTCTTAAAATGTAAACATATTTTTGCTATCAGATATTTGTTTTTATTTCTTGGTGCATATTCGCGACCCATTAAAAATTTAACGTGACCCAAAGGTTGAGAAACTCTAATTTATATGTTTTTATGCTTCTGTGGGCTAGTTTTAAATAACCAACAAGAATTCAATATCTTTTACTGATATCTCTTCAATGATATGTAATTCCATTATGCATAAAATCCAAATATTTCTAAATGCCCAAATAGTTGCTCTAAGTTAATTTTAATTTTTTTTTAGAAAATGAAATTAATTTGTTTTACTTGCCCAATAAAGTCCAGCTACACTTTAGATTCCAATATGTTAAGCAATGGATAGAAGTTAAATGTTATGAAAATAATTTATTTTTCAAGTAAAAATTTAAACTAATGCCATTAAAATTAATTATATACATAATTAATACATTGCACAGGCTTAAACCTGCATTTATATATGTAATATATGCGGGATTCGAACTCAGACTTTCACACGACCCACTACTCTCAGTACCATCTCATATTGCTGACCCACCTGAGGGGTCAGAATGACTAATATGTCAACATGGGTAGGATGACTATCTTAGCACTAACAAGGGCTTTGAACGTTCCATCATCAGATTTTCAATGAAATGGAAGGCTGAAGAGTTGTGAGTTGGAATAGTTTGAAGCCTGTCCATTAAACTATGAAGATTGACTATCTTAATATAAAGCTGAGCACTGATTATATATGTGTGTGAGGATAGTAATCTAGACCAACTGATGATTGCTGGTTTGGCATGAAATACGTATATTGGTGATTATTTATCTTTTCAACATGTGTGTAATCAGGTGGGTCAGCAATATGAGATAGCACTGAGAATGGTGGGTCGTGTGAAAGTCAGAGTTGAAAAGTTTAATGATTTATATCTCTAATCCTCTTTTTAAAATATAATATTAATATTCGGATTAATTTTTTTTTCTTATCAGTGTTAACATACTCTTGCCTATATTATACTTTAACTATTTTGCTTTTTTGTAGTGTCCAGAAGAAAAGGAGTCTAATAATGTGTCAGTTACCTAATACATATTTCTACACTAAACTTTGCCAGTATACTATAATTAGTAGTGTTCCTCCATATCATTGATTTTTCGTATATAAATTAATTCAGAAAATGAATATTTTTTAATATTTGCAGTTGATATTACATTATTTACCTATTAATAAATAAGAAGATTAACAGACACGAAGTAGTTAGTGAAATAGTAAAAATTAAGAAAGCGGATATAAATCGTATATATTCTTCCTGTATTTCACAATATGTTTAAAATTTTCAGACATAATTATAATTTAAGAAAAACTTCTACATTCAGAAATGACAATCATTGATTAATACATTTACATACATATATACAAATGCATATATATTTATACGCAATCATACATATATTACCTGAATCCCAAGAAAAACTAAAAATATTGAATTGGAACTTCCAAGAATGCCCTCAGGGTCGTAAGGAAGTAGAGTGTTGTAAATAAGCTGAAGATAAATAAACATAATATTGAGATATCTACAATATACAACATTAAATAAGTTTTTGAAAACTTACACTATAAGTTTTTAAGCACCCTCCCCCCCTTTTTTTTTTTTACTTCGAATAAATAAACAAAATTAAAAAACTACTCATGTAAATATATATTTTACAAATTCTCAATTTTTTTTTTTTTTAATTAAAATCACTTCTTTTTTTAATTATTTTTTTTTTCTAAATAATTTGTTGTTTTTACTTACAATTCTATAGTTCCACAGTTTGTTTATTCATACTAGCTAAAATCGTTTTAACGATAAATGAGAAAAAATTAAAAACGATATTAACTTCTAATTTTGCTTTAATTAAATTCACACATTCATAAAATTCAAAAATAGGTTTGCAGAAGGTATCAATTTCGTAATTCTCTATCAGGTTGAAGTCATATTTTGCGCTCTTTTTAAAATTGGAAATAAAAAAAGAAGCTGTTAATGCTTGAAATATATATTAGATTTTTAAAAATCTGCTTGACTGAGAAATTAGTGATTTACAAGCAAACAGTAATATAATACTCGATAAAAATGACATAATTGCGATAACTATTTATATCACATTTTCTTCTTATTAGGTAGCTTTGCATGATTTAGTATAGAGGGAGAATGACAGACTCTGGAACCTAAGATCTATGGATCCCAGACCAGGAACTACTGAGCAATAAATCATTCTTTTTCTCTTCTCCTCCTCCTATTCTGATGCTGCCACCACCACCTCTATCACTACTTCTACCACCACCACTATTACTATAATTGTTATTATTGTTGTTGTTATTATTATCCTTTATTAGAGTAATATATTGTTCACATTAGTATTAACTGGGTTTTTTTTACATTGCTATTATAATTTTCATTCTGTAAATAGCCAAGTATGATATAATTACACTTTTATTTTCTATGTCCATATATTTAGCAAATATTTATTTACAATAATGATTGTGATTAAACAAGGCAAAACTCTCTCCATACAGTAGTGCCACCCTGTGCCAATCAGAGTAATCAATGGATGCCAGAAGGCTTGATTGTGGAGAATTGCTAAAAATGTGGATGTCTAATTTAAATTTATACTTTTCATCAGTAAATACAAACCAGCAGTGTGGGGCATTTGAAAAGCTATGCAGAGCTTGATATAACTGGGGAAAAAATTCAGTTAGTTAAAAAGCATTTTAGAAGCCATTAATATATATTATTTTAATATCTAAATTTGAATGAAATATAAGAATCTTTAATTGCAATTAAACACATGGAATGTTATATGATAGAGCTTATCATGCACCTACATAAAGAATATTATAGATATAATTGAATTTTATTAAATTTAAATCTGTACTCAAGGTTAATGAAATTTAATAATGATAATTTTTTAAAGTAAAGAATAATCATATATGTATTTATTGAAATGTGATTTCTACGAATATTTGAAATGTGTTGCAAGTTTTTAATTAACATGTGATATGATTTTAAATAGTTAACAGACTGTTATGTAATGTAGATATAATACTAAATGGTTTGCAGATGGAAAACCAATGATATTAAGGGTAATGTAGCATTTTAGACTTTTAGAATATTTTTTTCTGCTTTATTTAATAGTAATGTAATTTTTAAATAATAGATAGATTGACACATAATCTAAATATAAGTATTTAGTAGATGAAAAATCTGTGATAATAGTTTGAGAATTCTAAAATGATTTTTTTTGTCAATTTTGCTAAACATTTTGTGAAATTTAAATTGTTGGAAATATCCATTTTTCATAATTTACTTCCTGAAAGTTTGAACCTGTTATTTTTTAAATCAATAGATAACTCAAAAAATTTGATGAGAGAAATAATTGATCTCTTAGATGATAATATTCATATATATATATTGCTTATAACAGTTTTTTCATATACACTTCAATGCAAACAAAATTTTTTAAAAACTTTTTTATTTTCCTTTATATTCTAAAGTCTATTCAACACTATGCATATTTTTGTTTTAATAATAAAAATGGATATAAAAATTTATTAGAGCAATAATATATTTTTAAACATTTATTCCTACATATTCTATAAAAATATATAGGATAAATAAAGATGTTGCTAATATTGACAAAGGCTTATTTAACAAGTAATTATATCTATCAGCATGCTTTAAGTAAATATCCAGTATTTAATAAAAGAAAAACAATTACAAAAAGTTATTAATATTCTATTAACAAATGTAAACGCTTAACACATATATAAATGCAATAAATCAAAATATTGTCCTGTTTAATACAGTTAACTACACAGCTAAAAATTAATATACTGATTCCTAACTCAATATCTTACATTGGTATTCAAATATATGAAATTAGTCATACTATTATAATTATTAAATTTTTGGGGGGTATATATATTTTAACAGAATGTTTTTGATCATATATTATTTGCAATGCAGATGAAATAATGTTTAGTTCTCATCAATTGGCCAGCAGTCACTGAATAGATGCACCCAGTACACTAGCCATAGATCTACCCACACTTTGTTAACATGACATAAGATGGGAAAGCATGTTTCATAAGTGACATCCTTGACTTAGATGCAAAAATAAAGAACTTTATCCACAAGCCAATATAATTTATAATGCAAATAAATAACCAAGTTCTTTATGAGGTCAAATTAATTTTACAAATCCAGTAGAACTAATGGTTAATAAGAGCAAAACCATAAGTGAATGTGATTGTGATCAGCCCTTTTGTGCTAAATCACATACATTCTCTTTAAATCAAATTTAAGATTCCCCACACTTAATAATAAATTATTAACATCCTTCTTTTCCTAATAAATAAAATAAATATGTTTATTTGTGTAAGTGATTAAGCATATGTCTTGATGGTCTGATATCATTAACTTCCATTTGCAAAACATTTAATATTACTACACAGAAATAATAGTTATAATATTAGTTTTGTCTATGCAACAGCAAGTAAAATCATATAAATAATGATGATCTCAACATTTTTAACTTAACAAGTAAGCCTTGATTTAATCAGTCAGTAAGAAATCTAAGCTGTTAATTATATGTAAAGTGCACATGAATGTAAAACTAAATATTTTGCAAATAAGCACATAATAAAATAAGAAACCAATCTTAAATCACATTAGGAGTAGAAATTCTATTAATACACAATGAATTAAATTTTTAAATGAAGAACTACATATATATGATGAAAATAACTGCATGGCTACAATTTCCACATATAGAACTTACATAATAGTATTATATTATAATTAATAAATCCCGTGCCACATTAATAATGATCTGGAAATATATTAAATTTATTAAGCACTAGCAGATGATACAATAATAATGTGAAAGGCTAAAACAACAGAAGCACCTTAAAAATGCTTATGTGACAGCCAATCAGATGTAATAATGACTGCATGTGGAATTCTCAATTCAAGAACACAAGCCAGAACTATGAGAAAAAAATAGGACCCAATTTATTAAGCGCTAGCAGATGATGCAATAATAACATGAAAGGCTAAAACCTTCGACAGAAGCGTTATTATTGTATCATTTGCTAGTACTTAATAAATTGGGTCCTATCTTTTTTTCATAGTTCTGGCGTGTGTTCTTGAATTGAGAGTTCCACGTGCAGTCATTATTACATTTGATTGGCTGTCACATAGGCATTTTTAAGGCCCTTCTGTTGAAAGTTTTAACCTTTCATATTATTATTGTATCATCTGCTAGCACTTAATAAATTAGGGTCCTATCTTTTTCTTGTAGTTCTGGTTTGTTCTTGAATTGAGAGTTTCATGTGCAGTCATTATTACATCTGATTGGCTGTCACATAAGCATTTTTAAGGTGCTTCTGTCGAAGGTTTTAGTCTTTCACGTTATTAATGGCCTGGAAGAAATTATTTTTTCTTTGCCCTTGATAAATAATGTAAATAAATAACTTAAAGTTTATGCAATGTTTTAAAAGAATATTATTTTATTTAATATTCAAGCTTCATATACACATACTATCAAACTCTAATATTTAATTATTGTATACATTTTTCTTCTTTTTATAAAAAAAACATATAAAAATACAAAAATTCACTAATAATATTTCCCCCTATACTTCATTATAATAATGTTTTAATTATTATAACTGCAAATCAAATTAAATATTTTTTTGATATGAAGATTATATGAAAAAATACCACATTTTCCTTAATGCTAAAGTATAAGGCGACTATTTTTGATATCAATCCTTAATTAATCAATATTCTTTTAAAACAATAATTGGATTCTATGAATTCTAATGCAAGCAACAAACATTGAAATATCTATTCCAATAAGTTCATTTCTTTTTTAATATTGAAATATTATTTATATATCCAACTGCATGTTTGCTTAGAAATACACTATTATGCCTAGTAAATTCAGTGTAAGTTTCTTGGCTTATATCATTTCTTTTATTGAAGACTTGAATATGACTAATTGGAACATTTCATTTTGAATATGAAGTAAAGACAATTTTTAAAGAGAATCCAGTAGTAGGTTGATATATTCTGTTGTAGAAATTACATTGGGATTTACTATTCAACTATGCATTATGTAATGTTAATCTATTTTGCTATAATTATGATCCCCTTTGTCAATGGTTTTTGGATAAATACCTATTTAAACATGAATGATAATTTTTCCAGCATTCTTTTTAAAATAATAATGTCTATCATCCATGATTAGACAACTGATTTCTTACAGATCTTGTTTTACTTAGCACAGCATGTTAATTTATCTTATAAAGATATTAACAAAATGATACAATTTACTAGAAGTTTTAACATAAAATATTTTAGAATTTACATTTGTCTATAATAATCTGTAGATATAATTCTCTAACGAGTTAAAAACTGAATTGCCTTTCTCTTTTTTTAAATACAATTATCACAATCTAGTGAGATGTGCAAGAATTGGAAAATTTACTTTTTGTTGCACTTTAAAGGAAGAAAATGAAACATTTTTTCCTAATAATTTATTTTTAAGAATATATTAAAAACCAAGAAGCAATAAAATTAAAATTCTCACTATTGTAAAATGGATTGCTATTTTATTTTGTTTTTAAAATATTCAAGAATTATAAAATAACACATTCAAATACCTTATATGAATGTTCATATACGTTTTCATTTTTCATGCTTATCACATATCTAAAGAGTACTCATATTGATAAATAGCAAAAGATTTATAAATCTGACTACAGATTAAGAAAGAAAAGAAAATATTTGATTATAAATATGGATTAAATATTTATGTTTGCAAAACCTTTATTTTCCTGGATATGTATATATTATTTAAATATAAATCAATATTGTAATGGTAACATTATTACAAGAAATGTAAAATATTAAAGTTATATAATTTAGCCAAGATAAAGAAAAGCATAGAAATTGAGATTAAAAGAAAACACCCATTAAATATAGATAATAAATAAATAAATAAAAGATTGGATGTGTGACAGATTAGAGGTTATTACTGATTTCATATAAAAAATAATAAAATCGAGTATTGTAAAATTAAACTATGATACTAACAGCTATATAGTGTTAAAAAATATGTGATTGATATATAAAAAATCATTTTATTTGCTAATATGCAAAGAAATCCCTTCTATTTAAACACCTTTCTCAATAATTCTAAATCACTTAAATAGGTTCAGATTTTTGCTATAATTAATATTGAGTAAAAGTGATTAAAATATTATAAATCAATAATAATTAAAAATTAATATTTATTGTGGTGTAAACAAAAAAAAATCATATTGGATTTTTTTTTTTAATGGAGAAAAAATTTGTCAGTACCAAATGTGCATAAAATTCTTAAGTATTTCAAATATAATTTTATGTAATTAAATATTATTGAAATTAGTGTGAAAATTAAAATTTGGGTAAAATGAGGTGAATTTTTATTGCTTTGTAAATAATTTGTTTTTTATATATAGGTAATTTTGAAATTTATGAGTCAATTTTATAAACTTCAATTTTTATAAACTAAAAATTGTGATCAAAATCAAAAAAAGAAACATAATTAAAATTAAATTATTTTTTTTTGTATTCATTTTATTAATTAAAAGTATCCAAAAATTGATCTAGAAATAAACATATTATTTGACAAATGTCAACATATTTCTCAAACAATAACTAGTGTTAAACAATGAGCATTGTTAATTGCTCAACAAGCTAGCAATGCTCATTGTTTATATCTTACAAGCTTAAAAGAATAGGGTCATGTGATATATGACTATTTTTTTATTTGAATAACTAGTGTTATTTTCACTTCAGGAAAACTATATTGTCATCTGAAGCAAGTAATGACAATAGCAGTTGTTTAGTTGCAATTTTATTGCAATTAGAATTAAACCAGTAGAAAGTAAAATTCATTCATTAGACACCAGTGTTTGAAGGCATCAAACATATAATTTTTCTCTAAACACTAATAGAAATCACTATAAAAAAAGTTAACACCAAGTTTCTTGGTAAAATAAAATAAAATGATAAAATTGTTTGCTAATTGCTAGAAATAATGAATCATTATCACTAATCTAACAATATAATCACTGGCTGCATAATGAGTATTGAAATTAAAACTACTGTTTGTCCTACAAGATAAAACAAATCCTTAGTTGAAAGCATGTCTACCAACAAATAGCAGTGGAAAGCTAAAAATTATTAAAGTATTGATTGGTTTCTAAGAGAGACATGAATATGAGTATTT
The DNA here is from genome assembly GCA_028023455.1 of Epiperipatus broadwayi. Lineage (NCBI taxonomy): Eukaryota > Metazoa > Onychophora > Udeonychophora > Euonychophora > Peripatidae > Epiperipatus > Epiperipatus broadwayi. The sequence goes on along the minus strand of JAQFVV010000551.1, from coordinate 205,519 downwards.
GATTATGAGAAGAAACACTGAATTAAAATTTGGCTTATTTTTCATTTGACTACTCAAGCATTCACCATTTCTAATTATATTTGAAACAGTGACTGCAAAAGAAACCAGAGAGGATGGAAGAAGAAACTGGAAATACTAAATTAAATAAATAAAAAAAATAGAGAGCTTTGGATCTGGCAGAAATAGAGGAGGGAGATGATTTTGTCAAAATTTTGAAAATAATATGGAAAGTCAAAATTGTATTGAAGATATTATGGGGTGTTTGTTTGTGAGACTAATATCCATTATATCTTGTAGTTACTCTTCATGCAATATTCAGATGATAATAGCTGGTAAAATTTTCATCTTATCTTCACTTCATCAGATGCATCATTCCTAGTTATAACTTTCTAATTTAATGGTTTATGGCAGATGAGTAATTTTTAGATTTAAAAATAAAATAAAATTAGAGACTATCTTAATTTAGGTAGTATGTGTGTATGAGTCATCTTGTAATATCATACTCACAACCCAGAAGTATTATAAAATTGCCATAAGGAGATTATGACAACATAGCTCAATCAGACTTTATCACTCTAAGAAATATGGAAAGATTTATATACTTAGCTGTAAGAGAATAATGACCTTCTGTAACTATAAATATGTATCTTTATTCTTGCTATGATGTGTTCACTAAAATTATGTGTTCTAAATCACAAAAAGGCTGCTAAAGGGATTTTAAATCATTATGATGTAAATATAATGAGTAGAAATTGCTATAAGAATCTTATGGCAGATAACATACTTTTCTACTCATATATCGAGCAATTTTAACAGCAATATATTAGTCAAATAGATTAAACATTTTTCTTAGTAAAACTTCTATTGCAAAGATGATAATTGCACTACTCTTTCAATAAAAGAAAAATGCAGAGAAATAAAATGGATTGCAAATGAAATAAAGAGAGATTTCACTTGTGGTTTTAAAAGGCAGATTTAATTTCAAGGATCTGTTTAATAAAATAATAACCAGCCAAATCTCAAAAAACTTCATTGTCTATATGTGTTATATGCACAATACTGCTAAAATCTTAAAAGGCAAAATATAAAACTCCGGTATATATTTTAAAATGAGATCACAGTACAACAAAATTATGTCTTAAACTAGATATGGACTTCATAAAATAATATCATTTAACCCTGTATTTGGATTAGAAAATTATTAAATAGTATAAAAGTCCACAATATATAAGACATAAGTGATTTAAAATAACAAGCAACTTTTTTCTATTTATTTTTGAATAATATTAAATTAATAAAATAAAATTATGACAAATTACTATTTCATTTCTAATAATAGAAAATTTGGAAGTAAGAAATCTTTTTCTATTCATTTCTATATAAATTAATGTTTGCATACTACTAATTGAAAGTCAAATAAAATAAATGAATATAAACTAATTCTAGAATATTTTAACAATGCTACTTGTATTTAGAAATATGAAGACTTAACATAGCAACATAGTAAAAGTTAACATCATACCTATTAAACTGCAAGTTGATAAACATATTGATTTCAAGACTATTCTAAATATAAAGGGCAAATTTAAATAAGCTTAGATCTTCAAAGCATAAATTGATTATTTATTCATTGTACTTTGTATATATAAAACATGAAATATAATTGTTCCAAGTTTTTAAGATCTACACATCTGAACTTATGATTCATGCTTAGAAGTATTGAAATCAATATAGTAATCAATTTGCAACTTAATAGATAAGTGGTTACCTTTTACCTATACTGCTTGATTCGGATTTTGTTTTCCTAAATATAAGTAGTGATGTTGAAATATTATAGCACTGATTTGCATTCATTTACTAAATTCGAGTTTCAATTAGTGATATGCAATTATTGATTTATTCTTATGTAATTGTGCTTGGAATTTTTTTCAAAGTGTGAATTGATTATTAATTGGGTTTTATATATGGAATATCAAATATGTTTATTAGCCTTTACAGTCTATGCTTATTTAAATTTATGCTTTGTGTTTAGAATAGTCTTGAAATCAATATACTTACCAACATGCAAGATAATAGATAAGGGATTACCGTTTGCTTATCCTGTTTGATTCAGATTGTGTTTCTACATACAGGCAATGCTTCTAAAATATTTTAGCATTGGTTTGCATTCATTTATTATTTCTATATATATTCTTTCTAATATTTATATAAAGACTAATAAAGATCTTATATTGCATATATATGGGATGTGAATCTGAAAATATAATAAGTTGATTTGTTGTAAAATCTTAAAATTTAATAAACTTAAAGTTGTAAATGGTTATATTTTAAACAATAAATGATACACGCATAGAGATGGTGAAAAATTGTGCTGCATATAAAAAGTAATTGATAGTTTAAAAAAAAATCTTTATTAAAGTAAATACTTTGTTTTCCTAAACAGTATTTAAAATACTTATTAATTAACAGTGAATATAGGAAATTACATTGTTAAAAACAATAAAGTGGTTGATACAATCATTTTTACTATTTATTATTATTTCTTTTTACAAGCATTCTAATAAACATTGAAAAAGAAGTATGTGTTGAGATGTGTACTAAAAGGGACATTAATCCAATAACTGTAGCCAAAAAAAAATGAATCAACTACTTTGAAAGGCAATTGATTTCCATATTAATATTATAAAATTATATATTAATATAGAAAATTATTCTACACGAATAAAGCGTGGTAAACAGAGCTGTTCTGTTTATCATGTTTTATTCGTGTAGAATAATTTTCATTATCTGACAGAGTTTTTATATTATTTCTATATTAATATAGATTAATTTTTTAATTTTCAAGACCTAAATTGTTACAACTTTAATAAAAATCCAAGCATTTTGATAAAATATTTGAAAACACATAATATTCTTGATGAACAATTTTATCAGAAAAAAAAGAATAATATTATTTAATGCTTATAAATTGAAATAAGCATAAAATTAATTTAATAATTGATAGTGAGATTGGTTTTGACTAAAAAATGTTTGTTACCAGACAAATTATAAATATTTTGTTAGTTTGTTCTTGACTGATAATAGAATTTTAAAAATATATGTAAGAAACGTTATTTTTACTGCAGGTTAAAAGATTTATGATGACTTTAATTAAAGTGATTTAAAAATAAAATTAGAAAGCCAAGCATTGCAAAAGATATCTCTCTACAAAAAATTCCTAAATAATCTAACTCTTTTTGGTACTTTAATATTTCATACCTTACAAGTTGGATCAGAATATATATGATTTTCTCCCAAGACTATTCTGTCAATGTAACCAGCAGCACCCCCTGTGCAGTTAAAATATTTACCATTTTCATGCTCACCACCTGGACCAAGGTAACCTCTACATAATTAATAGAAATAATTACAATTTATTACAATAAATTAAAATTAAATGCAAAGAAAGCATTCTAGACTATATATTTATACATCATAAAAACTTAGAAGTTATATAAAGCATATATTTGAAAAATTATGTGAGACTTGATCTAAATGACGCCTGATTAGTCAAAATGCTAACCGGGGTCATTGATATGATATTTGAAAAATTATGTGAAGCTTGATCTAAATGACGTCTGATTAGTCAAAATGCTAACCGAGGTCATTGATATGATATTTGAAAAATTATGTGAGGCTTGATCTAAATGACGTCTGATTAGTCAAAATGCTAACCGAGGTCATTGATATGATCTCACCCCCGACCCACCCATCTCACACCAATATCTGCAGTTCTATGGTTGAAATCGAAATGTGAGCCATTAAATTCTAATAGGATCTTAAATAAAATGGAAAGTTAAAACAAAAGACTTTCCAACTGCTACACAACAATATTTTTTCAAATTTTTAAACCAGTACATCCTGTGACAAATACATTCAGAGCACCATTTCTTATTATATATATTCTTAATGAACAATCTTGATTCATCAGGTGAACTATAGACATGCATACATAGATCTTCATGTTCATATCGAAAATTTGATATTTTCTTATTACACTATTTTTTTTCATCAGGCAGATACTGTTTTCTATCTGCTTTTAACACTTTGTGGAAGGTGGGAATAATAATTTTACTTAAGAGATATTTTCAAATGTTCTATATTTAAATCTTATTAAATTTAAGATCTTTACTTAATAACAAATGATTAATAATGATTTTAGGATTTATTGATATGTAATTCATAAGTACTTCTTAAAAATATTGATAAGAAAATTTATATTTGCTTTAGTTTAATTGTATCATAACCATCAGTCTAGAGGTCAGATCAACCTCTCTCATTCTAAATGTTTTTATGCTGGGTTTGGGAAAAGATACGGGGGTTTTATATCTGAAGGCCATGGAGTTGACAAAGATTGTGTTGTGGAAATGGGATGGAGCAGGGTAGAAAAGAAAATGGGAAAACTTGGGTCAGGGAATGGAAAGGGGTTCAAAGTGGCTAACAGGTTTCTCTGGGCATAGTTGCTGAGAGATTCCTGATTTTGTATAAAGAGAAGTCACAGTGCATCACATCATATCACAAATGCATTTTTAAAATATGCTATTCAATTATATATATAAAACAATAAATCACTCTACCTCAGGTTATGGAATTAACAGCTTTTAAAACATTGAATAAAAGGCTGGAGACAGATCTTTCTTTTAGTCACCTTAATTTAATAATTAAATAATATTTAATAAATAACCATTAAATTAAAAATAAATCAATATATATGTAAAGAAATGAAGTAAATCACTTTCTCTCAGACTATGAAATTAACAGAACTCTAAATGTTGAACAAAGGATCAAGAATAGGACAAAGCCACTTTCTGTAATTGACTATTAATTTGATAACTTTTGAATATCATATTTCAACTGGCTGATTTATTCATTTTACTCTAATTTTTCAATAATATTGACAAGTATATACTTACAAACATCAGAGCTCCAAAAATAAGTGGATTCATTCTGTTCTTGAACATTTAGAGTTCTGACCTTTCATAGAATGCGGGAGGGTGATTTACTACCTTTATTTACACATATACATTGAGCTATATAATTTAATGTTTGTATATTATATCTCATTTAATTATTAAATTAAGGTGAAAGAGAGATTTATCTTCAGCCCTGTATAATATTAAATTTATTCTGAATTTTCAACAATGTTGACAAATGTGTGTCTATAAAAATGTTCCATATATAAGTGAATCCATTCTATTCTTGTTTCAACATTTAGAATAATATTAGTTTCATGGCATCAGGGAAGATAATTTGCTTCCTTTATATATATATTGAGCTATGTTTAATTTAATATTTACTTATTTAATCAAAGTGATTAAAAAAGAGGCTATGTATCTAGCCTTATATAATTGATTATTAGTCTGATAACTATTAAATGCCATCATCCAGCTATGTAATATATTAATTTCACTCTGAATTTTCAATAGTGTTGACAGAGATATGCTTATAAACATCAGAGCTCCAAGAATAGGTGAATTAATTCTATTTTTGTTCCATTGTTCAACATTTACAGTGCTGTAAATTTTATTACTTAGGGAAGGTGATTTACTCCCTTTATTTACATATATACATTGAATTATGTTAAATTTAATGTTCACACACACATACACACACATATATATATTACCACAGCTATTTTTTTAAACAAATCAATAAAATATTACAACAACCTGTTATTAAGGCAACTATACAGCAAAGTATAATATTCTATTGATTATTTAAGTAGGAGGTTTGTAGTGAATATATATAAACAAAAAATTCTGGAATAAATGCTACAATATTCAAAATACTAATATATAATAATAAATAATAGATTAAACACTACAATATTCAAAATACTAGTTTATAATAATAAATAAAAGATATAACAGTTTACACTAAAATAAAGAGTGTGCTAATAGCTCTAACAACCTTTATCAATAAATGCTGCAATAGAAAACATTTAAAATCTCTATCTAGAAATTATCCCCAGACTGGTTTCTAACTACTGGATTTTCTCAGTGAGGCTCTAGGAAATTTCAAACACTAGTTCCAAAATACCAATTCAAAGCCAGCACTTATCTGATAGCTAACTTTCAAGTAGAAAATCTGAAATTTTCAGATACCTATATGTCTTCAAATCCAGCTATCTAATTTGAATAATTATATGGAGCTGGGGATAATTTCTAGATAGAGATTTTAAATGCTTTCTCTTGTGGCATTTATCAATAAAGCCTGTTAGAGCTATTAATACACTCTTTATTTTAGTTTATAATTACAAGCTTATCAAATTAAGTCATGTGATGTATGACTTTATTTCATTTACTATAACAGCTTACAGTATATCAACCATTCTGAGTAGCTAGTTAAAATTTAAAAAAATCTTATTAAAGTTATACAATATTAATGTTTCCAAAAGAATGGCCATCTGGCCATAATTTATTATATTAACAGAATCATATTGTTTGTTTAATAAATTGCCACATTTATAAAATATACTTTCATTTTTATTTTTTTAAAATTAGTTATGCAAAATAAAAACACTGTTAAAATAAAAATTTCCATTACACATTCAATTGAATAAAAAAAGCATGTAGCTTTACTACTTGAGAGTTCATAAGAAGTTCAAGCTCCAGAACTGTGAAGCCAGAACCAATCCTGGACTTTCCAATCCCAAATGGGAAGATCTACCACTGTACCAAGTCATGCAGGAATGTTCTAGCAATACAGATTTAAAGTTGTCCATAGAATATCACAATTTATTATATAAAAGTTCATGTTCATGAACTCTCTATGAATGTTTTCCTGAAGGTTTGTGATGTTTGTGTTTCAGTTGTATTTATATATTGGACTATTTCCATCATCTAATATAAGTAATGAATATCTTTAGAAAAAATTAACTTTATTTAAATATTCCAAATACATTCAACTGTTAGTAATAGCATACAGGTAAGTATATGCACTAAGTTTCAAGAGGAATTATTTTCCCTTTTTTCAGGTGTTGCTGGCCTGACCAGTCACACTACTAGCATGCGAATTGAATCTAGACTGTTAGATTCTTGAATTTAAAATCCCATGACCCCATTTCCTTTCCTACCACATTATTTTTTTTTAAAAAGAGAAAAACCCCCCCTCCATACTTCCTCCTCTCAAAAAAAAATTAATGGTGGAAGGAAGGTTGTTATAAAAAACCTCCCCTACTCCCTCCTCCCCCATAATCCTCACTAGTTTTTTGTTTGTGGCCTTATTTTTTTTTTTTTTTAAGATAATGATCTAACCAACTGAGCCATCCTGCCAAAGGAAACAATGAGTAGAAATTTCATATACTTATCTATGAGGTTCCTCCTGATTTCTGCACTTTTTCTTCTTAAGGGCAAAATTGATTAGTGGTTTCCATACATTATGTATAGTCACCCTAAGTTGACTTATGGGAATGTTTGCCATTGTCATGTGAGCAGCTTCTTTAAATTTTCCTCTTTGTATCTTTTCTTCTCTATTCAATATTTTTGTGAATGCACATTTCAATTCACCCACGTAACTGGACCTACAATGGCATATGACATTATAATATTATATTTGTTGATTTTATCAATAGCATTCTTTTCATTAATCATTAATCTATTAATATTTGGTTCAACATTAAAATAAGAAAACAATGCAATAATGTAATCACATTATACACAATTATTTATATATGATAATAAAATCCATGTTTTTTTCTTCAATATTTTTCTTTCTTCATTTATATGTAAATTTATATAATATATATAAAATATCTTTCATATTATACCCTACATTCAATAATTCATTAGCAGATATTTAAATCACTTTGAAATTAACACAACATATTACTTCTTAATAATGTGTAAATTAGCTAGATTTAGAACTTTTTTATTTAGAAATAATATGGTGTGTAACTTTCAAAAAAATAAATTATGCAACACTGAAATATATGCTAATAAATTGTTGAATAAAAAATACAATAGAAAAGATATTGTATATATATATTATATAAATTTACACATAGATAGAGGATGAAAAACATTAAGGAGAAAACATGGATTTTGTTACCATATTTAATAATAATGTGTAGTATGATTATGTCTTTTTTTTTTTCATTTTAATGTAGCATTTAATGTTGAACCAAATACTGGTATATTAATCATTAATGAAAAGAATACTATTGATAAAATCAACAAATGTATATTATAATAAAGTAATATCCATTGGGTGTTCGGTTACATTGGTGAATTAAAATGTGTGTTGAAAAAGAAAACTTTTCTATGATAAACTGGATACTCTGTGGATAAATTTAAATCTGTATTGAAAAACATTCAATTAAATTTGTAAATTTTTATTTTGACAGTGTTTTTATTTTGTATACCCAATTTAAAGAAAATAGAAATCAAAGAGTCATATTTTATAAATATAAGTCAATTTATTAAATGTTAATATATATAAATTATGGAAGGTTGGTCATTTACATGTGAATGTTAATGCTATGTGACTTTAATTAGATTTTTTAATATAGTTTTTAAATTTAACTGTAAAATGCTAATAAGGATGGCAAACTTGCCATAAGCTGGCTAGAACAATGATTTATTATTATATATTGATATTTTTAATATTGTAGTGTTTATTCTAGAGTTTTTTATTTATTATAATTATTTTATTTGATTTTTGATATATATATATAAAATTAATAAAAAATAAATCACTCTCCTTCAAGTAAATGGCAAAGAATAGAATGAAACTATTTACTTTCAAGATTTTGTTTGCCAACACAGTTAAAAATTCAGAGTAATTTTAATATGTTAGCCAGAAGAAATACACAATTTATAATTTTTAAACTGATAATTAATTATACAAAGATAGAGACAGAGTCTTACTTTTAATAAACTTGACTTTATTAAAATTGCTATCATACATAGTGTTAGTTATTGATTGCTTTTGTGAGAAAATGGTTCACTTCCATTAATTACATATATATATATATATGAAGCTATACCCTTAACAGAAGAGCAATATGGAGACTTCAGACCACTCAAAAAGTATGGAGAGATGCATGCTAGGAATAACAAGAAGAGATTGAAAATGCAATACACGGATAAGAGAACAAACAGGTTTTGCTGACATTGTTGAAAAAATTAAGAAACTGAAGTGGAATTGGATTGGCCATATTGCTAGAAGAGATAATAATAAATGGACAGTTGAAATTTTAAATTGGATTCCAAGAGATTGTAAAAGATTCAGAATGAGACCACATGTGAAATGGATGGATTAAATAAGGAAGTATGCAGGGTGCAAGTGTAGAAGAGAGGATAGAGATAAGAGATGATGAATTAAACTTGGAGAGACCTTCTTCCTACAGTGGAGTGATAATAGTTGACGATGATACTATATTATAAAAATATAAATACAGTTTTCATGATTACTATACTTTTTATATTATTTAAAGTATATGGATTTTTATTATTATAGCAACATTTTAGTCATCTCAATTGTTTGACAGATTGAATAGTATTGTAATAGTATCTTACAACTCCAATAACTAGTGAGCCATTCTTAAAATTCTGCCTATGACTCAGTGATCTGACCAAAATGACAATGTTATAATAATAATAATAATAATAATAATAATAATAATAATAATAATAATAATAATAATAATAATAATAATAATAAGAATGCGCATGCGCGTGTATGCCTAAGTCATCAAGAACGAAGGTCTTATTAATAATCTTTTTTTTCCCATACTCTAATCGTTTTCACACTTAAAAACTGTGATATATATCTGTGATAGATAAAGACAGCGATGGCTGATTACTGAACAGTTGTTTTTCTAGCAAAAAGTAAGTACACGGTCGTTCATAACAAAAAATAATTCTAGCGTCATAAACAAACATGGCGTC
>JAQFVV010000551.1:0-195090 GCA_028023455.1 Epiperipatus broadwayi | reverse complement strand
ATGTTAAATTTCAAAATTTTCTAGATGTAAACTTATGTAAACCATTGAGATCAATAAAGCCTTTATTGAAACGTAATAATAATAATAATAATAATAATAATAATAATAATAATAATAATAATAATAATAATAATAATAATAATAATAATAATAATAATAATAATAATAATAATAATAATAATAATAATAATAATAATAATAATAATAATAATAATAATAATAATAATAATAATAATAATAATAATAATAATAATAATAATAATAATAATAATAATAATAATAATAATAATAATAATAATAATAATAATAATAATAATAATAATAATAATAATAATAATAATAATAATAATAATAATAATAATAATAATAATAATAATAATAATAATAATAATAATAATAATAATAATAATAATAATAATAATAATAATAATAATAATAATAATAATAATAATAATAATAATAATAATAATAATAATAATAATAATAATAATAATAATAATAATAATAATAATAATAATAATAATAATAATAATAATAATAATAATAATAATAATAATAATAATAATAATAATAATAATAATAATAATAATAATAATAATAATAATAATAATAATAATAATAATAATAATAATAATAATAATAATAATAATAATAATAATAATAATAATAATAATAATAATAATAATAATAATAATAATAATAATAATAATAATAATAATAATAATAATAATAATAATAATAATAATAATAATAATAATAATAATAATAATAATAATAATAATAATAATAATAATAATAATAATAATAATAATAATAATAATAATAATAATAATAATAATAATAATATCAACAGGCAGCTACTGCAACTAATTCAGAAAATGGTCATTAGAACTAAAATTATTCGATTTTCTACTTAAGCTTAATCTCAATGCTCTACCCACAACCCATTTCCTTAGATTTCATAGATTCTATACCAATATAGACCCCATGTCGGACTATGTCATAGAGAAGAAGAGACACAAGATCATTTTCTTCATTCCTGCAGTGCCCTAGAAACAATACGTCGCACAATGTTTACCACATACAGAAAGGCTATCATTTCAATAGATGAAATAATAAATACATTTAAAAGGCAATAACCCTGCTATTCGTGCAGCAACATACAGCCTTTATGCCTACTGGTGCACCAGATGCACTTTTGCACTTGCCAATAACCCTCGACGCCACCCAGCAACATATTCAATAAAACTAGAACTGTTAAGAAAAAGAGACAGCATCCTAGCTCAACCAAATATATTTGCAGCCACATGGTCACACTTGAAACAGAGATCCAGTCTATGAAATATAAAGACCAATAAGATAGATGATGACATTTTCAACATCAGCATTTTTTCCAACTTTAAAAAAAAAAAATGCAAGCATAAACTGAACTAGATAGAAGACCAAATTTAAAAACAAGAAGAAAAAAAAAGGATGCAGAAAAGATAAAGACTTATATACTGAAAGTTGTAATTTGTTTTTCATTTGTAAAAAATCAATATATGACTCTGTAACTTTTTAGACTCAATAAAGTTTTGCTTTGAAACATAATAATAATAATAATAATAATAATAATAATAATAATAATAATAATAATAATAATCATCATCATCATCATCAAACAAATACACAGAACAAACTGAAAACTGGATTTATATATATATCCCTATATATCATTGCAAATACAGTGTATTATAAATGAAAAAATAAACTTTATTTTCTCTGTTTTTTTGTGAATCAAAAATGATAGAAAAATTTTCTTCAATACTGTTTTATTTTTTTCCAATTTGCTATATTTTAATTGATTTGGTGTATGTGTGTATTAATAAAGAGAGTAACTCATCCTATCTCAGGCTATGAATTAAAATTATCCTAAATGTTGAACAAAGAATCAAGAATAGAATGAATCCACATGTTCTTGGAGCTCTAATGTTTATATGCATGCCTTTGTTAACACTGTTGGTAATTCAGAATGACATTAATATATGAACCAGATGGAATATGGCACTTAATAGTTATTAAACTAATAATCAATTTACAAGGCTGGAGATGACAAAGCTATGCTTATAAACATCAGAGCTCCATGAACAGGTAGATGCATTATATTCTTGATCCTTTGCTCAACATCACAGCCTGATGGAGAATGATTTATTCAGTTTATTTACATATACAATAAACTATACTTAATAGTACTCCTACTGCTGCATAAAATATATCAACTCATCAATAACTATGTAATTTTTCCAATACTGCTAGAATATTTTGGGTTTTCTTTCTGTTCCACTTTCTCTTTATATCTCCCATCCTCCTTTTTTAAAAACAAAACAAACTACTTTACTGCCTTTAGTCATTTAAATCGAAATAAGACTTGATCATCACAATCTCATGTCTTTTTTCAATATAATTGTAATAATAAATAGTGTGCTTATGTTACTATATTTCTATATAGATTATAAGCAGTATACGAAGTGTAAAAGATCTCACCATTGAGAAAACATTGCATGTGACATTTAAAAAACTAACAATTGAAATTTTGCATGAGGAAATATGAAAGCACAGTTCAATAAATTTTATTTGATAAATGATTATATGTTGAGGAAGACAGTATGGTCTAAAAATGATATATTTTGAAATATGTGACTAAATCACGAAAATGCTTGTAATATTAGTAAAGTTACCCAAATAAAAGTATATCTAAATTTAAGTACATGGAATGTGCAAACTTTGTATGATGTGGATAATTAAGAAGTTATTACAATGTTTTACTGAAGCTCCTGTTACTATTCAGGCAGAGAAAGTTTAATTTTTAAAGTTTATTGAGAGAACAGACATGGCTGTAATATTAGATTTACCATGAGATTTAACTTGACATTTTTACAAATATGGATGCCACCAAGTGCAGGTCTTAGTAATCAATGAATGCAAGAAGGTCTGTCCACAAAATCCCTACAGTGCCTACTCATCCAATATTCCCAGACTAGTTTCTATCTTGTGGTTTTCATCAGTGAGAAGCTTTGAATCTGAGTAAAATCTAGATTTAAGATCCAATACAATCCTTCAATAGCCACCTTTTACCTATTTAATTAACTATAAAGTTATGAACCCAAGATGAAATCACAATAATGTTTTAAATCTAAGCTCATATGAATAATTGTATAGTCATATAGATCTGAAACTAGTTCAGAATCTATACATTTTGGTGTCTTTGGTTTTAGTGGTTATATATTTATATTCATAGTTGTAACATTTAAAAGATAATAATAATAATAAAAATCATTTGGATAATAGTACCTGAATATATTTTATTAAAATTTGCCATTATTAAATTTTTCTACAGCACATTGATTATTACTAACACTTTGTTTAGACAAAAAATCCCTATAAAAAAACTTTGATGAATTTATGCTTAAAACAATGCATCTAATGAATCGTATTGTTTTAGGAATTAAATGTAAAAACCATTATGATTATACTCTCCAATCTGCATCCAAAAATAGGATTTATTTTAAACAAATTAATAGAAAATTTGCTTTTTTTTAAAAGATACTTGTGTTAAATTTTTGAAAACTATTAAACATCACAATTGCCGATTTGAATTTTCAAACTGTTTACATTAATGGAGCATGGAGTTCTTTTAAATAGTTTATTGTGGCTACAAATAAATTTGTTCTCAGCTCTACATTAAACCATTTAGAACAGTGACAGAATGGATGTCAGAAATATAAATTTCAAGATCAATTTTTGGCAAAGTAATATAAATAAACTCATTTTAGATTAACTAAATAGAACTGCTAAATATTTAATCTGTAGTCGCTAAGGTACTCAAAAATCACACGATCTTCCAATATATTAGTTTAAAATGTGCCATCCTTTTCTTGAGAGAATAATAAAATAAACATGCAGCTTGATAAATTATATAGAGATTTAAAGCTAGAAATTTAACAACCGATAGGAAGATATAAAAATGATTGGTGGATTAAAAATTCGAAAGAGATGCAATCATTTATTTGTAGTAATTACTTTATTATTATTATTATTATTGGTATTATTATTATTATTATTATTATTATTATTATTATTATTATTATTATTATTATTATTATTATTATTATTATTATTATTATTTGGTAATACATAGGGCATATGAGCACAGACTTTCACACTACCATCACTCTCCACTCTATCTCATAACACTGACACAGTTTTATGAGATAGATTGGAGAGCGGTGGGTAATGTGAAAATATGTGCTTATATACCCTATATATTACATATATTGATACAGGTATATAATAAGCCTGTATTTCAGTTATTATTATTTTGATATATAAAATATTTTAATGATTTGTTAAATAATAATACATTTCAGATTACTATAACTAATTATATATTCATTCTACATTTAGATTTGATGAAAAATATCCATAAGTTAAAACAAATTTGGTAGTTAAACCACCTATTTGTGTTTATTATTTCAACAATATCTAAATGATTTTTTTTTGTTAAAAAAAGTTTATTTTTTCTACAAATTTTCTATTATATATATTCAGAAAAACGGATGTATTTTAGTTTTAAACCATTTATTTTATATCTATCTTTTATGATTTGGACAATAAAAAGTTGTTTTTCATCTTTATAATTTGTTTATATATACATTCATACATACACGCACAAATAGGAATTCATCTAACATTAAAACTTCCAATAGCATTATCTGTACCACAAAGCTTAAATTAAACAGCTAGAAAAATATTTTTATTTTTTCTGACTATTTAATTTGAGTTTTGTGTCACAGACACAAATTTTAATGTTAGATGAATTCATATTTTTCTATATTTAATTTTAATATAGAATTAATGCTCACACACAAATATATATTAACTTTAGTAATTTACTAGTATGTGTGTGCAAATTAATATATTTTATTACATGTCTTCAGAAAAATGAAATAATAAACATATATATCATTAAAAGCCAGTCAACACTTTGACAATCCCAATATCAATAACAATCAACAATTTCAAATTGTTGTCAAGGCAACCTCTTTTTAACAACATAAGTTATAGATACTTAAAAATATTTTTACTAAGTTATAACATATATCATAAATGTAATAAAGATAACATTATAAAATTGTGTGTTTCCTATCTTAAATTATGTATAAAATAATTATATGCATAAATTATTTATTTATAAAATGATATATACTAAATATATTAGTTAAAAAATTACTTATTTTTTAGCTCTATTTATATTGTACTTGATAATAACACTACACAATGTAATGAATCCAAGTTGCTGTGGTAATTTGAAATAGTAATGAAATGTCAAGGAGTGATCCATAATTCATATATATGAAATGTTTGATAGAGTTGAAAGGACAAATAATTTATTATTAATAACAAGTAATAAAGAATGGGTTTTTGTTTGGATTTTAGTTCAGGTTTTATCACATTATCATAATTGAATAATTTTCTAATTTAAAATAATTATTAAAATACTTAGTGTAATAGAAAATTTCAGGTAAGAAATATGTATATTATATTGAAATCAAGAACAAGAGTCTCAAATGCAGATAAAAATGAAATTATGGTTGTTTTTAATATTATTATTAAGGTAAAATTATCAGATCCAAAGAAAGTTAATATTGTGATTATTCTATTTTTAAAATTGTAGAATATCCTGCTATAAAAATTATAGCAAAGCTTCCCTTTTTATTGTAAGGGTAGTTTACAACTATCCAAACTGAAACTAAACCCATGAAAAACATTAAACTGAGAGGATAATTTAGATATGTGATATCATTATTTTATATGCAAACAGATGTATAAAGGTATCCACATTTGAAGTTTGCTTCAATATGCATCAAATCCAGATAGTATTTTTTATTGGAAAATAAAAGCTTAAACAGAGAAAGCTTTCATATATATCTAGATCGATGCTGACTTGTTTGTTAATGTATAAATGTCAGGGTGTAAGACAGTGACTTAGTAGACATGATGACCTGAGATCAAGTCAATATCTAAGCAACCAAGTGTTAGAAAATGAGAGTGGAATTTTACCATAGAATTTTACCACGTAATTTTGCTATGTATATTTTGTTATGCAATTTCTATAACAACCATTAATTTGTGCAACAAGGCAAAACTCTCCATACAGTAGTGCCAACCAGAGTAATCAATGGATGCCAGAAGGCTTGTGCATAAAATAAAAGGTGGCTGCTGGAGGGTTGCATTAGATCCCAAGATCTAGGTGCAGTGCTCTCAGATCCAAGGATCCTCACTGATGAAGGCCATAAGCCAGAAACTAGTCTGGGGATATTGGATAAGTAGGCAATAGATGGGGATTTTATGTACAAGCCTTCTGGCATCCATTGATTACTCTGGTTGGTACAGAGTGGCACTACTGTATGGAGAGTTTTGTCTGTTCAAGTTGTGATTATTTTGAAAACAATTAATTATTTAATTAATTTAATTATATTTTAATTCTTGCAATTTCAAAAATAAAAAGGTTGAGGAACATGATTCTGAAGAAATTTAAAATTATGGTAGTAATATATTAGCTTTAAAAGCAATGCAATTTTTAAAGAAATACATAAATCCATCAAATTTATTTTGTTCCTAATTATAAAAAATAATAAATAAAAAAACTAGTGATTTGCAGAAGAAAACCAACATTCCAGATAATTCATTTCCTTCAAAATATATCTTATATGTATACTAGTTAGGCACTTTACTGAGAGATGGACAATAAGATAATATAACCATATGGGTATCATCACTGGTACTTAGTCATTGCTTGCTAATGTCATTTAAAATCTATATTTAGAGTTATATCATAAACTTTAAATACTTAATCAGGGAAAAAATGGTATTACAGTACAGTAATAGATGTATTAATATATTGGACTATTTCCATCATCTAATATAAGTATTTAGTATCTTTGGAAAAATTTTAACTTTATTAAATATTCCAAATACATTCAACTGTTAGTAATAGCTCACCAGTTAGTATATGCACAATGTTTCGACAGTATTATTCTCTCCTCTTCTTCGGGTGTTGCTGGTCTGACCGGTGATCTCTCGAAAGGTGTTTATACTAACCTGTGTACTATTACTAACAGTTAAATGTATTTGGAATATTTAAATAAAGTTAAATTTTTCTTAAGACATTCAATACTTATATGAGATGTGGAAATAGTCCAATATATAAATACAATTAAAATACCATCATCACAAATCTTCAGTGCAATAATAGAGTTTACATTAAGTCATATATGTTAATCTTTAACTGAGGATTAAAGTTATATCTAGGTCAGAAATAATCTCTGATTTAATAAATGTTTAGTAATAATAATTAGCATATTTATCTAAAGTGTTTAGTGTTAATGTTGTGACTGCAGAAAATTTGACACTTGTAAATCAAATATAATGATACAGTAATTATATAATTTCTGAGTAATAATTTTTTTACTTATGTATGCTCAACACACTTATTGTTTACCTTGGGCATCCAGGGACATTTAACATAAATGATATAAGCAAATAAATACAAATTATTATTGTTATAAAAAACCACGAAATCCAAAAATGAACAATATCAGCAAAAATTTTCACCATTTGCAGATTCTACAAAATAAAATAAAATTATATATATATTCATATTTAAGCATTAATCAAGTCAAAAAGTGTTTGTAAAATTAATTTAATTTTTAACTTAATGTAATCAGTTAACTGACCAACAATCCAAATTTCACTGAGAATCAGTTTTCAATAGCCAAATAGCAATAACTTAATGAATATGTAGATAAATTATGCAAATTAACAATGCATAATTTTAAACAAAAGTGAAAACATTATGTAATCACACATATTAAAATGCATTATATATATTTTAAATAGTAAGCTAAAGAGAGTTAGGCTATTTAGAAAATCTTATAAATTTTAAACTATTAATTTGTAGAATATTTAACCACTCGTAAATACAAGTATCAAATAAATGTGTAAGTATTAAATGTATGAAAAATAAAAAACCAACTATTAATAAAATTTAAATCATATAAATTTATGCATCAGAAAACACTGATAAGTATTTTATTTTTGGACAGAAACATTTGCTACTTAATGATGGTTCTCATTCTGAAAGAAATA
Organism: Epiperipatus broadwayi; assembly: GCA_028023455.1. Lineage (NCBI taxonomy): Eukaryota > Metazoa > Onychophora > Udeonychophora > Euonychophora > Peripatidae > Epiperipatus > Epiperipatus broadwayi. The sequence continues at coordinate 186,903 of JAQFVV010000551.1, read as the reverse complement.
GAAAAAAAACATATCGACTTGTTGATCAGTGAACATTGAAATGCGTACAATAGTATGATTAATATTAAACTGATGAGTAAATGGATTGATTAACTATATTATTCATTTGGTATTTATACCTTTTTATATAATTAAATGTTATATTCAGTATATAAATAAGTATCTTCATCATAATATTAAATTCGTATTAATCTCTTCTTTAAATTTCATTTCAGAACGGTAAACCGTAATATTTATCTAAGTTTGAATGGAAACTATTGAGAAAGAACGATGAATGAACAAAGAATAAAAGGATCTTCATTTATCATCATTAACCATATCTTGAATGAGATAATTGTATTTATTTTTATATATACTGTATCCCTCTTCCAGGTATATGACATATACTATAATTAATTTACATATTTTAATTCTAAATAGATTGTATTAAAACAACCACATAACTCCTCTCTAGCTTACATTTAATCTGCATTCAATAGCAACGATTTTTTTGTGATCACAATATAACAGTTTTAATCAGCAAACACTAGATGAGTGTTCAACATAACTTAAACAGTTTCTAGTTTACTTTTCAGATGAAACATTGTTTTTGCTTTCTACCCATTCAGTGGCCATTTGTTATTTATTTTGAGTATTTTCTACAGTGTGATTGGTCCAGAGAATGTTTCAAAGCTTAATATATAAATAAGTAATATATTTCATACAATCTGCAATGTTTATTTATCAAACTAAGCACCAAGTATTCTTCTTTCATATTTTTTTCTCGATAGGGTCAACCTTTTTATTTACTCATAGATAACAATTAAGCATTGATTAAGTCAATTCTGATATTAATAATTAGAAATGAAGAAAGAGTAGATAGAGAATTAGGAAAAATAGGTAATATGTTGGTAGATGAATAAGTCTACTATTTTTAAAGGCTTTGCAATTGTTGGACTAAGATCTATATAAATTGGCAGAAGTTTGATTAAAACATAAATATCTTCAAACTCTAATAATTCTATTTAGTGGTAAATAATGTTATGGAAGGTTTTCATAGAATTATTTTCATAATTACTTATAAAATAAAAAAATTGTAACCTTCTTCTTGTATAAAGAAAAACAACCAAAATTTTATACAACTTTATGTTTTCCTAAAGGGTTGTGATGATGGTATTTTAGTTGTGTTTATATATTGGACTATTTTCATCATTTAATATTAAGTATTGAATGTCTTTAGAAAAACTGAACTTTATTTAAATTTTCCAATTACATACAACTGTTAGTAATGTACACAGGTTAGGGTATGCACATTTTGAGAGGTATTACTCTCTCTTTTTCAAATGTTGCTGGTCTGACCAATGACAGAACTAGCATGGAAATCGAATCTGGACCCTTAGATTCTTGAAAATTGAATTTTAAAGTAACAATCTAACCAATTGAATCATTGGTTAGAGTGTTACCTTAAAATTCCAAAGAATCTAAGGGTCCAGGTTTGGTGAGTATGGTCACTGGTCATGCCAGCAATGAATGCCTGAAGAAGTGAAAATATCACTAGAAAAGAACTGTGTGCTATTAAATTGAAGCTTAAATAAATCATAAAAAACAAAAAAGTCTTAAATGCTTTTATGAAATGATGATACCAATTCTTTTATATAACAAGTCTAGATTCTTAAGATCTCCAAAATTTTCCAAGAATGGAAAACTAACAGAGATTCAGTTTTGTTCTACTTTTTAGTTGTATTATTTTGTCATTTTTCAACTTTTTAATTAGCTAGTGTTTTCATAAAAGCATTGCTTAAAAATAATTGTTTTTACATATTATTTTGTTAAAACAAAACAAAAAAATCTCAGCAAGGGTAAATTTAAAAAATGTAGACATTGAAAGTACATACACACATGGCAAGTTAATAAAAAAGCATATGATTAAACAAAATTAGCACATTAATTTATAAAACAAGCTGCAGAAAATCATAAGCAAATACAGTACTATGTATCAACATCAATGTAAAATAATGTTGCAGCTGAGAGTAAAATGCTAAACTTCTTGAAAAAAATTTACAATAAGTATCTTTTTTACAACAATGTTAAACTTTCTTAACATAAAAATTGTTTGATATTGATGATATCAATACATTCAGTAATATACTTTCCACTGCAATTCATTTTATTAAAAAATATCCCCTCAAAAATCTAATGAAATTAAAATATTTATTTATAAAATAAAGTTACAAAAATAAATAAATAAATGGAAAAGCAAATACAAGTATGCACTAACTTTATTATCACACTATAATCAGTTCAACTTTAAGATTGGTTTAAAATCAACCTTGAAAAATGATATGGGCACATAAGTGGATCATATGTAAACAGGAAATAGTATGAGATGCAATAATTTCAGAATACATAAAATAAACTCTACAAATAAATATTGAAAATATTATAAATAACAGCAATAAAAATTCAAATTCAATGATGTACAAAATTTTCCATAAAATTAACAATATTCACAATTTGGTTCAGTGGTAGAGTGGAATAAAGGCTCCAAGATTAAAGTACAATTCTGTCTCTTCTTGTGATTGAATCACATGATCTCACACAAACAATTTTAATTCTATTTTATGCAAGATGCTCAAGATAAAAATGTAAACAGTGTCCTGATTGATCTATGTGAAGTGAGATCAGTAGAAACTATCAAATAGATTTTTTGCAATAAAACGTCTGTAAAAAATAATAAATCATGGAAAAGATATTATACATACATTCATCTGTTGTTTTTAGGTATATATATAAGTTGTATGAAATACAGCTATAGAGCAGCAGCAGATTAGAAAATTAATTATCAATACTTAACTTGGACGTAGCTATAATTATGTTTTCAACATTAATGAAAAACAATATCCTCACTGACAAGTAAATCAGACTTACAGGACATCAACATATTATTATTAGATATCATCAGGTAGGCTTTGATCCCCAGAAATTGTGGGAATAGTATTCTACCTATTAATATAAAAAAAAAACAACTAAAGTTGTTATAATCAAAGTAGTTTGGCACAATCTTCATGATGTCATAGAAGGTCAATTTTATATTATACTGCTTTCTTTAGGAATGGAGATGTAAGACTCCCAATGCACGATGTTTTGCTTTTTGTAGTCTTCCTGATTTTTAGTCTGTTGTGCACATCCTGTTGATTTTGACAATTTAAAGTAATTTTGTCCTCAAAGTCATCCCCCCCCCCCCTTTGGTCACCATCTTTAATTAATGAAGAAATGCTGCGATTTTAATTTTAAGTACTGCTAATTGCTTTGCGATAAGAATTTGTTTTCTTATCTTAGCAAAAATCAAAGTACTGTAACTTTTTATTATTCACTTTATATCTTTTTTTTAAAATTTCTTTTAATTTAAAATATATATATAACCCACGTTGTCTAAAATCAATCAATCAGATATTTCAAAAGAAAAATATTATTTTCTTTTCAGGAATTTGGTAATTTAAACTTCTAAATTGCCAGTGCAACTTGTACTAAAACAAATACAGTACAATATAAATATTAATTTCTTTTTCATTTCCTAACTTGTATACTATTGCTATGTGGATGGTGGCTATATCCTGTGGTAACATATAAGCTTATTAGCACTGATTCTAGCATTATATTTTCTGAATGGAAGTATTTGCAAGAAATAAAAATCTTACTATATATAAATAGATTTAAAAGAGTTTTTTATTTTATTTAAGAAATTGAAAAAAATGATATGAAACTAGACAAAACTTAGAATGAACTTCTTAACATATGGAAATAATGGAATTTAATTAAAAAGAAAGAACAAAAGAGAAAAGAAAATAATAATAATAATAATAATAATAATAGAGTATTAACAAAAATCTAACATATATAATAGTAAATAGAGAAACTAGAAGTACTTAAAAAAATATAGAATCTGTTATTGGGAAGCGGATTTTTTAAAATTTTTTACATATACTATCAATGCTAATTGCTTTTTGTCTAGTTACATCATAGCTGAGATCTTTACATGTATAGATTCATGAAAAATCTTTAAATTAATATATAAATATAACAATATTAAATGCTAAAAGTTAAACTAAAAATAATAAATGCTGAAGTTTAAAATTAAGTAATTGATATTGTAAAGATTAAATATAAGTAAGAATTTTTATATAATTTTTTAGCTATGATTTTTAAACTAAATGTGACTTAAACAAGGTCTATTGTTATTTAATAGATTTTATGATTTAATCTGGTTCTTCCAGTTTTAATTAGTTGTGGTTTTGTTTATATAATAACCGAAAAAATAATACAGATTATTAAAGGGAAATTCTAATTTAAATTTAACAACTCATTTACATAAATTCTAAATCTTTCATTTAATGAGCATATATATAATAAACAATATAATATCTATATATTATAGATAATATATAAGAATATATTCTACAAGAATTTGTGGACAATTGTCAAAAATTACGATAATAAATCAACAATTTTTGCTATTTGCTGAGCTAAGCTTTCGATATAGAATATCTTTATCAAAGTAAGATTACAATGAATATTGGCATATACATTAGCATATTTACATGTGTGTTAAAATAACCCAAACCAATTGCTTATTACCATAGATATTACATTTGCATGTATAATGAGTGACTACTTTGGTTTAAATGTGTGCGCTATGATAATTAGTGTTTATTATAATCTTGCTTTGATAAAGATAGTAGGTATTGAAAATCTGGTCAGCAAATAGAAAAAAATGTTAATTTTTGATATACTTACATACATATAAATACAATATATCAAGATTTTATAAATTAAAAAAGAAAACGCTTACTTCATATTTCAGTAAACTTTTACTACAAAATAATTCAATCGAAGCAGTTATTAAATAAGAAAATGCAAATCTTTGTAGAACACCAGGGATTCTCATGTTTTCCAAAGAAATATCTTAAAAACATAATACAATAATGGTTTAATTTTATATTAAAAAATTTGAACTTTTATCTTTCATTTATATAGATTAAGCATTATTAATTTTTACTATCATGATCGTAGATGCATACATTTTTTGTGTATAGAATCGATTGCCATATTCTCTTGTCAGCAAATCTTAAATTATATACATATACACATACAAGATCTGTTTATTTAAATATTAAACTAAAATTAATTTATGTTATGTAACTATCAATCTTAAAAAAAAAAAAATGAAATAATTCTGAATCTACAGACTTTAATTTTATTTATTTACCTTTCATTTTTCAGAGATTGGCAATTACAAAAAATGTAAGAATTATTAAATATTACCATGACATGTGTGTATATATATGTAATATATAAACAATAACTAAACAATATATAATATTGATGTGATGTGGTGTGATGTATTGTAATGTGATGTATTATGGCTTCTCCTTAAAACGAAGTCAAGAATATCTCAGCAATTATGCCCAGATAAACCTGTTAGCCACTTTCTTTTACATTCCCCACTCTAAATTTACCCATAATCTGCTCTATCCCATTTCCATAACATAATTTTTGTCAACTCTATAACCTTTATATCTAAATCCCCCTTATCTTTTCCCAAACCCAGCATAAAAACCAATAATTCACTTTCTGTATAATCACTTTTTTCATATTTATTTTTCCACAACTTCATTATATGTACCCTTTCTGTTTTCAAACATTTACATTCAATTAACAAATGCCTAATATCTTCAATTCCTTCCTTACATAATTTACAAAATAAATCACTCATATTTTTCCATTTACATGTATATTCTTTTGTAGCCAAAGATCCCGTTCGAGTCTTAAACAATAAACTACTTTCCTTACTATTATCATATATTAACTCACACCTAATATTCTGTTTATTTCTATATATATTTAAACTCTTTTTACTCTCCATACTATTTCTACATCTCTCTAACTCCCTAATCTTTATTAATAAATTTATTCTTTTATCCCATTTCTTACTACTATAACACTCAATAATCCTCTTAACACAATCATCCCATCTTTTGTACAAATATACTGATATAAATTCTTTATCCAAATCTTTTGCATACCGCATTACCTTTCTTACCCATCTTGTTACCTGCCCTTTACTCATAACCCAATTAAATACTATTTTAGCTATTCTTTTATTATCCATAAACTGCAATCTACCAAACATTTTCATTTTACTTTTTGCATCTCTCATATAAAAACTTGACCATCCCATTTCTCCTTGAATTGCCTCCCTTGCTGTCCATACTTCTGCATCCAATGCATTTCTCAAGCGCCATCTATATTAAGTTTAATTGTATCTATGATCCTGATCTTATAAGGAAGCAGATTTAAACAAAGAAAATTGTGAGACAAGACATCCAATCCAAAATTATGAGAATAAACATCCATAACTTTCATTATCTAAATCTGCTTTTTTTAAACAAGATTATGGATCATAAACAAAAGCATATTTCATTTTTATCTGTTTTGCAATTAATCTTTGTTATTATAAGACTCTATGCTAAATTTAATATACACAATACTTGGAGAATTCATCTTTTCAAAATATTGCATATAGTTTAGCATTGTTTATATCTAATATTATATACTTGTGGTGAATTCAGAGTTTTAGGTATTAATAAAATAAATATTTAGTTAGTATTCCTTGTGAATTTGATTTAAACCAGTTTAAATGAGGCTGTGTTAATATCTTTATGGATTGGATGCTAGTTCCTGTAATCTTCATTATTCTAAATCTGCTTTCTTTATAAGATCACATGCAACTAAATATGGATTTATTTCCATCTACTTTGCAGCTTTGATACTGATATTATAAAATATTTTATTAAATTTAAAGTAGATGGAGAGTTTATTGTTCCAAATTATTATATATGTAAAAGATATAATTTTCAGACTTGTCCTTGTTTAATTAATATTAATATCACATACTTGTTTTTCTAGTTCATACCTACGATTATCCAAGACCAAATGACAGATTTGTTTCGATGCTATAAGTTATTATAGCTTAATAATATGTGAGTTATTGTATATTTTAAAATATTTTTACACTCTGCAGTATGTACACAAATATTACAGATTGAAAATGGTAATATAAGATTTGGTTATCAATATTAATGGGTATTCACAATGATTGATATGAAACTGCTTAGGCAAAAATTAAAATAGCCTCATTAAAATTGTTCCTTTATTTTTTGAATTAAATAGTTGTTAAATAATATTTATTTAAGTATTTGTTCGTTTAAAAATTTCATTCATATAGTACATATTTCTATATAAAATTTAATTTGTTAAAACACTTTTCATATTAAAATATTAAAATGAACATTGATGCAAACAAATTGTTAAAAGGAAGTTGCCTTGACAACAGTTTGAAATTGTTGATATTGGGGTTGTCTAAATGTTGATAGGTTTTTTAATGATATATATATATATATACTGAACTGGATACCATCCGCTTCAAAAGTTCCCTCACAACATTTACAGTTATTTTAAAATTTGATATTTATTCTTTTACATAATAAGACTATATTGCAGCACACATACTTTTTTTTTTTTTTGGAATTTTTTAAAATTTTTATTAATACTAACTTTTAATTTTTAGAAAACTATTTGAAAGTTTTATATGCTATAACACAGGGCTGGCCAATTTTTGTGTTCATAAGATCTACTTTTTATTTTAAAAATGTGTCACGATTGACTTGTTGTCATAGGCATAGTCTAAGTGGAGGAAGGTGTGAAATATATACTATTTTTATATATCTACCTACATAAAAAATAATATAATTATTTAACGGACCAAAAAACTCATGGTCAAGGAATTAAAGCAAAATGAATAATTATTAACAATATAGTAAAGATTAAAAATATTATTTTTAATAATGATATGACTTAGTGGACTTCACCTATCTAGAATTGAAAAAAATTTAGAACAAAAACAAAAATAAAAAAAACTTGAAAATCTTGACTTAATTTGTTTCAATCGTAACCCGATGGCTCTGCCAGATTGGCCTTAAGATCGACCAGTGGGTCATGATCGACTTGTTGGCCACTCCTGCTATAGCGTACATATGCCACTATAGTTTAGAATTCTTTAAATTTTTACTTTTCAGTTTAAAAATAAGTGGTTTTTTGACACTTTTTTTTTTATCAAATTGTAAAAACATTTCAATTTAAAAGTTAATCCTTTTTGAGAATGCTTTTAATTTTGGAAAGTTTTAATTGCATTCCTGTTTCTTTTAGTTTAATTATAATTTATTTTCATTTATCTTGAAAGGAGTGGAGATTTAATTTTGTATTAATTAATTAAGGAATAAGTTAGGAGCCCTGGTGACATATTTTAAGTAAGATTGAGTGTGAGATAGGGATTGGCCCAGGGCAAATGCTTCTAATTAATTAAAAAAAAGATGACATGGGAGATAAAGTGACATATAAATAGCCCAGAAGTTTAGGACTTATTATTCATTGGATGCATATTTTTCTGGTTAGCTTGACCTAGATTAACTTGTTGAAGAAAACAAATGATGCAGCTCATTTTATTTGGCTAATTTGTGAATATCCATTTTTTATTAGATTTTAATTCATTGCTGTTCATTTCTTGGATCCTCCATCAGGAGATTATTTTCATTTACCTGTCGAGACATTTGACCAAACTCTCAGGATAACCTACTTCAAATTAATAGTGTTCACCTTCCAGATGATCGAGCTCCACACCATGTGTATTCAAACCCCTAGAATGCCATGCTAAGCCAACCCAGGATGTATCCTGATCTCTGAGCTGTTCTTTCCAATTATGCCTTAAAAGCCTAAGCTAGAACTGATTCCCAAGTATACCTCTATACTTACCACCATTACAAGAGAAAAGCATTTGAAGATTTCACTTACTAATATTCACACACAACAGTGAGTACTCACTGGACTTACCTGCACAGTAGGTAACTTATTTCATATTCTTGCCAGGGCATAAATCTTTAATTAAATTCTCCACTCAATCTAAAATGAGTTTGTGATATAAAGTATCATATCTTATAATTATTTGATGTATTCTTTTATTTTTATGTGTGCAGGATATTTTAGTTTTAATGCGATATATTTGTGATTTTGAATTGCATTTTATTATGGGTAGAAATGTGTATCGAGTTTCTTTTATTAAGCTATTTAGAGTTACTTGTATATTTTACATTTTGAATAAATGCTTGGGCAGGTGTAAATAATTTTCTTATTACTTAACTGCCTCCTTTTGAGACACCTTTAATTAATTTATAGCAGCTTAGTTTATGGCCAATCATTTGGTTGGTGAATCACCAGTTGAATATTTGTTTTCCTTAAATCAGAGATTTTTTATCACACTTTAAATTACCTACACTGGAGTATTTCCAAATATTTCTGTTTTCCTTAGACCAGAGATTTTGTTTTACCATGTTAAAGTACATACTTCATTATATTTTCTTATCATATTTGCCCCCCTTGCATTGAAATCAACCTTGGTAATCTTAAATGTGCTCACCTGTGTTGTTTTACTGCATTTCTTGCAAGACTATTTTATTATTAAAAATCTTTATGGTGAAACTGGAATTGGTTTGGTAAATCTTCAGCTGAATGAAATTTATTCCCCCCTTTAAGAAACTTGATGAGAAAATTAGTTTTTCTGCCAGAGCATTTAATGTATTCTTTTCTTGTACACACTTTGATAAAATTTTCTAAAATCTACAGCCATCTTATATATATATATATCTGTATCTGAAATTTTTATATGTAATATTAATAAACTGTCAATTTTCTTGAATTATATTTGCTAACATTTGTTTTAGTTTTATTTCTTGGCAGTCTGAACAATATTAATGAACTCTGGCTTGCCCTGGGTTTAGACAGTGTCAATCATCATCATCATTATTTATTTCTGATCACCGTAAATTAAATTTTTCAGGTATGCAGTGACCTGGTGGTGCCCTCGGTGATCAGAAGGAATTAAGAAATGACTGGTATAATACATATTTTAATAATTTTACATATATATATATACAGTATATATATATGTAATTGTCATAAATATATATATATATATTATTAGCACTGCCTAAAAAATTTACAAGACCCTGTTGTAATAAATAGCTACTAAATTATAAATGTATGACATATTATATAAAGTTATTCTCTTATGACAAAAAAATTGTAACGTATCACGCAATAGCTAATTATTGAAAAAGTCAATGAAATCTAAGATTCTTGGGATAGCATTAACAAAAACCCAAACTGTTCTTCATCTGCCCTGCTCTTAACATTGACATCCACAAATTACACATCAAAAATATTAAAACGTTATACCACTCATTACTAAAAAGTGTTTTTTTTTAGTGCACAATATTCATACAAATATATTCGACTTAAATAAAATAATTAACAACTGTTTTAGATTAATAAAATTCTTGCGATTCCTGGATTGCAAAAATTGATGCTAAAAGTATAGCAGCTAGAGTAGAGGTTTTCTAAAAATAAAGTCTTATGACCTTAGGATTTTACTGATTTTTTTTTCAGTACTAATTATTACATAATGTTCAAATAAGTTCATTTTCATATTTAAACATGGAACCAATACCAACAACAAAATTACATGACATTCTTATATCCTTACTCATATATTTTTAAGAACATTAATCTTTAGCCTAATCATGAGTAAACAAAAGGCACCAGTAGGTATAGTGCTGTAATATTCTTTTTACCAGAACAGTTTCTGGATTTTATATTTGTCAATGAAGAGTAGGATTCAAAACTGAAACTAGTTTATGCATCTAGTAGGCAATTTTTACTCTTTTATACTATTCAAGTTAATAGCCTGAAATAAAAAAGTCATTAGATTTTGAATCCAGGCTAACTTTCATAGCTGCATAGATCTGACACAAGATTAGTCTCTATATATTTTAGATTCCTGTTTTATAATAATTGTTATTTATGTCTCTTCTATTATTTAGCTAAGAAGATTAATATCATCAATAGTATCATATGATTCTCTAATTTAGATGCTTATAAGTTCATTAGTTCAAGATTTAAATCGTAGTTTTCAATTATGAAAAGAAAAGAATGTCTTAAAATGGAGAATATTATGACACTATATTATATTTCATTCATTGATTATTTAAATGATATTAATATATAAAATTTACAAATAATGAAAATTAAGTTCTTAGAATATTGTTAAAAAAAACATTATTATGGATTTCTAACCAGAGACAGCTTTAAACTCTATCTAATTAATTAGATTTTGCTTAATTTGAAGAGAGAGAAAATCATTTAGGGGTACAATTTAATACAAGAACAAGAACTGATGTTGATTTTTTCAAAAATAAAAGTAAATGGAGAGGGAAGACTTCAAATGACTTTTTTTCCATTCTCAGAATTTAATATTGCAAAAAAAAATTATAACAGACTTTATCGAAGGACTATCCTCAACTAATCTTTATTTGATTTTAACAACTGTATCACTGTTTTATATTACTGAAAATTTTTATTGATAAGCATGTAGCTATTCTAATTAAGGCAATTAATTGTTTTCAGGATATTGTGTGCACATGTATTTTTTTTCTTATTATTGCAATTGATAGTCCAAGTTTAGATATGATTTTTATCACCCATTATAAGTATTTATAACTTTTTATATCAATGTTATTACTATTGATAAAGACTGTTAAATAAATAATCAAAATGTTAAGTTTTCAATTATTATTGATATATATATTGATTCAGAAATTAAACACAAGTTTTTATAAGCAAAAAACATTTAATATATTTACACTTTTTTTACAAGTTATTTTATAGATTTACAGGTTGCAAAAGTGTTTTAAATAAAATAAATTCAAAAACAAGTTCATATTTTGTGAAAGTTAAACTATAAAAAATAATTTGAAAATAAAATTAGATTGCCACAGATTTGGGAAGGGGTAAATATTTGAAAATAAAATTAGATTGCCACAGATTTGGGAAGGGGTTAATATTAACATTAAAACTTGCCAATATTAGCACTGCCCACATCATCTTACTACTTTTTGGAATAAAAAGAAAAAAAAATTAATGACATGTGGAAACTGTTCCATTTATTTATTTATATAACACATCTATTGATAAAAAAGTATTTTACCCCTTGATTGTTTAATACAAGGATAAATTGATTCCAAAAGAAGTGAATAATTTGAGTCCAGATTGTACTAGAAGTTTGTATGTGAAAAATGTTTTTAAATGCATATTTCTAAATAATATTCTGGTCTAAAAAATTATACTAACTTGATCTATAAGACTATCAGCAGTCAAGCCAGTTTTTTTAATCTGAAAATTTTATAAAATTATTTATGAATAACAATGTCCCAAAGTTAATTAAGTGATTTAGCAATAATTTCTATGAATAAAGCCTATATATAAAACAAATTATAAAAAAGGCATTTATTATAAACAAAGCCCAAAAAATGATTTAATATATTATATTTTTTATTTTGTAAGTTTTTTATTATTACATTTTAATGTATATTGTTGTATTCTTCTGCATTTTTGTTCTGTTTTAAAATTAATATGTTTCTTTTCTTTTATCCAATACATGTTTCCTATTATATCCATTCCTTTGTTTAATAAATTATTTTAAATAAGAAGATAAAACATACTTTTGTAATAACAAACCCATTGTAGAACAAAGGTGTCTCCAACAGCTACTCACAGAAGAACAGTGATGGAGAAAACTACTTCTCAGGTTTACTAAATACCAGGTAGTAAGGATTTAAACAATTTTTTATCTTTGTTTTGCTTTGTAACAAAAGTTAGCAAAATATCCATTCACAGATGGCTAACCAAAACACTTACTAGACAGAAAAGTCCCCAAGTCTCTTGAAAATAATTTCATTTAGTTCTGTATTTGAACTCAAGATCATAGCCATAATAGGAGTATACACTACCTTTGCACTACAAGGTCTTTCTAAATAATTTTAAAAGATGCATTTTAAAAAGTTTATCTTAGGGGTCAAAATCTAAGGCAGTTTGATTAAAAAGGACAGAAGTACTTGAGGTCCAGTTAGAGTGATGAAAATTATTATTGAAAAATAAATAGATTAAGGAAGAAATATTTATTTCATTGATCTTGAAAAGAAATTGAGTTAAGATACAAACTGAAATAAAAGAGATTATTATTAATAATAAATTGAATGTAAATCAAAAACATTTTACGAGATTAAGTAATTTTTAAAAAAAATAGATTATTGTAGTCTAACTCATGTTTTAGCTAAATTGACAATACAATCTTGTTTTGATGAGAATGTTATTATAATTTAATTCTTATTGCTCAGGAATTCATAAAAAGTTTGAATACCAGAAATGACAGAGCCGGGCTGTAATCCTTGGATCTTGAATTCCAGTTTGCCACTGCACCAAAGAATGCAGGATATAAGGATAGTGATACCTGGGAATAAAAAAATTCATTGCATTAAGTTTGCTAATGATATGACTGCAAATAAAACATTATGTTACAAACATTTGTAGAAAGTTTGGAATAAAAACAAATACATATACGCTTAAAATAATGACTATATTGAAGGTGACAAAATATAACAGTTGGGAGGGGGAGAAGGAGCATTTTTAGAGCACTTTATTGCATTTTAGAAATTGACTTATCTAGAGATCAAAATTGTGTCAAATTATTAGAGTGAAAATTGCTTCTGCTAAATAGGCTTTAAATAAAATTCAAACTTATTTAGTAAATAATTATCATAAAGCGTATCAATAGACTTGGATTCAAAACTGAGTCAAATGCAATTATGCATCCAGATTCACTATTAACTTCTATTTTTAAAAGTTAAATTAAAAAATCCTAAAATTTTGAGCTCAAGTCAATTTGCTTAAATAATTTTATAGATCTAACACTAGATCCCTTAACAAAATTTTATTACAACCATTGGCACCTTTTCTTATTGGCTAGGAATGGAAATATCACTACATCTTGTGATTCGTTCAGCCTATGGAATCCAAAGTATTTTTAACGGCTCTATTCTAGATTAATCTGATTTAATCTCGAGAAAGCAGTGATTATCAGGTAACAGTGAGCTGATAGAATAAAATAATGTTGATATTAAATTTAAGAGTTAAGTGTCTTGTTTGTAATAAGTCTATATAAAACTATGATTTGTAGAATAGATGAAATATGGGAAACTTTTGGAATGTAAATTTGGAGAATATAAATGATAAATTGGAAGAATAAGTTTAGATATGTTCAAGCGTTGAAAAGAGTAAACGAAAACAGTTTATTTATTAAAGAAATAGTAAAACAGAAGAACAATTGAGCATATACTCAAAGATAAAAAGGAGTTATAAAATTATACCTGAAAGGACTAGCAGAATAAGAGTAATTAAAAAAAAAACTGGGTAAAGATAATTAAAAAATGATGTATTATACATAATTAATTTTAGCACTATTTAATACAAATCACTGAATTATTAATACAAGAATATAATTTTATAATTAATTAAATAAAATTGAATAAATTTCAGAATCGGAACACTTGGTTCTGAAAATAAAAGTACTTCGTTAAATATCACAAAGATTTTTGATTTTTAAAAAATATTACCCTCTTTTTATTGAGATGAAATGTAGCTTTAAATCTCAGTAGAAATTCCAGACTAATAAGTTATCAAAAACTATACACATTTCTTATTTATAGATGGTTATTAACAATCTCAATTAATAGACTGAAATGAAGTTGGACATATTGTCATAAGAGATGATAATAGATAGACGATTTAAAACCTAGAGACTATATGTGAAATGATGAATAAATAATGAAATTTGTTGGTATAATATAAAGAGGAAAAACTGTGGCTTGGAGAAATTGGATTAAGCGTGTAGAGACATTCATTCTGCAGTGAATTGATAATGATTGAAAATGACGATAAATAATAATCTTACTGTCAAATCCTTCAGTAAATAAATAAGTTAGTCATACAGTTAAATAATTTACTGAAAAGTATATAACTAATTAAACAATAAAATATTCAAGAGTGGGTAAGATCTTGATCTGCTGGACGTTTCAATTGCTTCACTTCTTTAAGTATGTTATTGTTTATGTAACTTATTATTCTTGTAAAGATGCTCAATAAAACTCTGCAATATTATCCCAAACTTTAATAATTTCAAACTTGTTTGACAGAGGCTTAGCAAGAAAAAAAAAGACAGAACAATTAGAAGTTTGAAAAATTAAACCACTAAACATTACATGATCACCATTTTCTACGCTTAAACAAGCTGTTAAAACAGAAGCAAAGATGTCCATACAGTAGTGCCACCTAGTGCAAGCCAGAGTAATCAATGGATGCAAAAAGATCTGAGGATGTTGGATGAGTAATCACTAGATAGGGATTTTATGCCACCTAGTGCAAGCCAGAGTAATCAATGGATGCAAAAAGATCTGAGGATGTTGGATGAGTAATCACTAGATAGGGATTTTATGCAAAAACCTTCATTCATACATTAATTGCTCTGGTTTGCACTGGGTGGCACTATTGTATGGAGAGTTTTGCCTCTCTTTTAAGTTTGAAAAATATTTTATAGAAGATTGCAATTATTATTGAACATATTTCTATTTCCAAACTATAATTTTCATTGATCATGCCCTATTCTTATATATTGTGGTAAACTGAATGGTATTTAACTGAAATGCTTTGCAAGAATTGTACAGAAATAAAAAATAATGGATTTAAGAGCTAAAAGTTATGAATCAAATTAATTGAAAATTATTCTTCAAGTATAAAGGGTGATAAACAGAGTAGCTAAAATTCAAAAAACATTAATCACAAAAAACTATTTGCCAAGCACTTTCAGTTTCAATATGTTACCATGATTCTGGTGCACGGGTACTGAAAGCGCTTGGCAAATAGATTATTGTGATTAATGTTTTTTTAAATTTTAGCTACTCTGCTTATCACACTTTATACATGAAGAATAATTTTCATTATCCTGACAGAGTTTTTGAATCAAATTAATCCTAGCTGAAAAAAATAAAAAAGCCTTAGTTCATTTGGATGGAACTATCACTTTGATGAAAAAATACTCCATGACAACTATCCCCCAACTTATTTATCTACTACTTACCCATTTAACTACATATTAAATACTAATAATTTTAATCAGACATATATGACTTTTACCCCAAATCAAATAAGTAATGCTTCACAGTTTGAGATTTTTATATTCATAGAAGTTTAAACAACGCCATTAAGCAGGAAAATATAAGCCTGTTTTGAAAATAGATTAATAAATAATCATTTTAAAACAAACCCCAAATATTTATTATTATTTAGATAGTACATCTGATTTATTACAAAGCTAAATAGTTAAATGTAAATCGTGATAGCAGCCCAAGCTTATCTAAATCTTGAATCTTTAAAGGAGTTTATTTAAACTTTGAGAAATATAAAAATCTTAATTGTTTATAACATGTGCCAGCTCTCTTTATCTATATTAAGATTTTAGACCCAAATGAAAGGTGGAATCTATTCTTTAGTATAGAAATTATCTGGACAACAGATTAAAGATTTATAGGATAATAAACTTGGACTGTTATTATGTAATATATATATATATATATAATTATATGATTAGATTTTCTTAGACATTAAAGATGTAAATAGTAAAGCTATAATGGAAATTTCCATTACTATCATTTTAATAGAATATAGACTCTTCCGAAAATATTAACATTCTTATTTCTGATTCACAAAATGATAATCTTATATGTAAAATCAGTATTTTCTCTGTTGTCTGATTGATGAATATATGAATGTTTGTCAGATGTCATGTGTCAATCTCACAACCATTATATTTAGGTGAAGGAAGTAATTCAGCCATTAAATAAAAAATGTGAAAAAAATCAGTACCAGTGTTTTTAACTACAGAAATATAGTATATATTTCATCATAAAGGTTCTCAGCCAGCTTCAGAAATAGCCACAAATGCCAATTTGTAATTCAGCATTAAGTCACTCCATGCTTTCATGGTCAGTCAATCCCCTAATATAGTTCGGATGATTGACATACTTAGCAATGTTTAATAAAAAACATTTACATTAAATCTTAAAAAAATTGTTAAAGCAAACAATTAAAAAAGTTATAAATATTATATTAAATAAAAGAATATTACAAAAATAAGTGTTTTTATATTCCTCCAACATTAATAAATGGTAACTATTAATAAAGCAGTAAAAAACATTACGATTATTCGGGGGAAAAAATTAAATTTTTTATTCAGAGAGCACTCCAGAAAATATATATTGTATCTTAACATTGTCAAATATAACAGGTATATTAAAAATGTACATTTTAATTTGGAAATTTATTTATATAATATTAAAATGTTTTGTTTAATTTACATTAAATCTGTAATATTTGAATACAAGTATAAATTCCTATACTTGGAGTTTAGATGTATTTATAGGGATTTAAACACAGACTTTCAAGCTCTCTTCAAAATCCATTTTATCTCATACAATCAATGCACATGATCACATACATGTGAAAAAAATAAATGATCTCCATGAGATGATGATCTAGACCAAATGATGAGTGTTGGTTCAGCATGAAATACATTTATTAGAGATCATTTATTTTTTTCACATATGTGTGGTCATATGTATTGGTTGTATGAGATAAAGTGGATAGTTGAAGGGAACTTGAAAGTGTGTGCTCAAATCCCCTATATTTACATTAAATCTAAAAAAAAAATTGTTAATGCAATTTACAAAAACGATGGCTGAAAGCCAGGAGCTTTTGTATTCTGTCATAACGACTGGTCTACAATTCTCACATTTAAAATCTTTTGTTTAATGTACATGAAAATTTTAAAAAAATCTGTTAAACAACCAATTAAAAAAACCACAGGTTTGGCGGGGTGCATCTGATTATTAAATAATTTCAAATGACATTTCTTGATGGAGTAGCAACAGAATGACTCAAAATAATTGATGCTTCTGAACTCTTTACAATCTTTATGAAATTTTAAGTTATTTAAAGTAATAATTAATTTGTCTGGAATGTTTTATTATTTAATATTATGTATCTAGTTCTTCTGAACTTTTTTTTTCTCCAAGTTTTCTAATAATTGTCTTCTCTTCAAATGAGAATTGAAAGATGCACAAAGGTGTTATTTAAAAAAATATTCACTAATACACTTTTTCTCCAAAATCACTTAAATTTTTATATTCTTCAATTCAATATTTCCATAGCATTTTATTAATTTACTTTTTTTTATTAAAGTAGACAATCTTAAATGCTCCAAATTTTAAACATTTGCAGGATAGACGTATTCTGAAAAACTTTATTCTAGTTGTATTTATATATTAGACTATTTCCATCATCTGATATAAGTATTGAATATTTTTAGAAAAAATTAACTTTACGACACAGGTTAGTATATGCACAGTGTTTTGAGAGGTATTATTCTCCTGCCTTCTTCAGGTGTTGCTGGCTTGACCAGTGACAGTACTAGCATAGGAATCAAACTTGCACCCTTAGATTCTTGAATATTGAGTTTTAAAGTAGCACTCTAACCAACTAAGCTATTCTAAGGGTCCAGATTCTGTTCCCATGCTAGTATTGTCACTGGTCAGACCAGCAACACCTAAAGAAGAAGGGAGAATAGTACCTCTCAAAACGTGCATATACTAACCTGTGCACTTTTATTAACAGTTGAATGTATTGGGAATATTGAAATAAAGTTAAAATTTTCTAAAGATATTCAATACTTATATTAGATTATGGAAATAGTTCAAACTTTCAGGAAAACATTTTATTCTAGTGTTTGTTCAGTTAAAGTTTGAGCTCCACACAGCAGACAATTTCATTCAATTGTCCAAAATGAATTCTTTTTTACTTTACAATCTGGTGATCAACTGAGAAACTTTTAGCTCTTGAATCGATTACTTTACCGCTATGCACAATGATACTAAGTTTAATTACAACAAATTTATTTAAATGCTACTTTCGATATATGAATCCATATTGGATTTATTACTATACAAATGCTTACCACTATTGCTGAGTATAATTCCTAGTCCAAATAAAATTACAGATCGCTTTAATATTTTAAAAAAAATGGTAGAACGAGGAATGTTCTTTCTAAGGAGAGATTGTTGCGATAATACGATAGAAATTCCCATTATAAACGTAAACCTATACAAGAAGTATTAAAAAAAAAGAACATAAAATTAAAATAAGTGAATAAATAAAAAGAAGTTTTAATTCCTGTAATAGACAAAACTTTTTGAAATTATCAAGAAAAAAATAAACAAACAACTGTGTAATTGAAATAAATTCATGTTACTATGCTTTTCGAGAAATCTCTGAATCATACATTTTCATTGTGTTGACTAGTTCACTTTTTATTAATTTAAAAAAAAAAAATATTTACTTTTATTTTAAAAAATACTTATATTTTCTATTGTTTTTTTTTCTCATGTGTCATAGCATCAGCCGGGAAGCGAACCTGCTAACCCGGGACAAATGCTTGTAAAGCAGCCGTCGCTGACCTCTCGACCACCAATTTTCTTTTGTTATGCACGTTTTCTAACTGATTTGGACTAATACCTATGATTTCGTGATGACCTGAACAATATTTGCTTTTTTAGCTTCTAGTACTAGTGTAAAAAAATTGACAACAAAGATATATAATGCTGCTAAAATGAATTATAATATTCGCCTACATATATATATTGAAAAGAACAGCTTGTATACATAGAAAAATTATATAGGTTTAATACTGGTTTGTATATTCATCCCAAAACTCATCTTTAACATTTGATTCTTAGTGTTTTTTTTAATATTTACTTTAGAATTAGAATGATCGTACATTTTTAGAATGGTTTTTAACGATAATATTATGTATATAATATTCAGATATTTCATTCTCATCCCGTTGCCCGCGCGCACACGCACCATCATTAATTTTTTAAAAATATTTTATTGAATTACTTAAATCTATATTTCTGAATTTTAGTTGAATAGCTAACAGATCAATTACATATTAAAAAAAAAATTTCATTTTATTTTCTCTTCTATAGATTATTTAAAATTTGCATTTTCTATTATAATTAGAATTATATATGTAAAATAAAAAAAACACAAGTTTTCTCGATTAAGTCAAACTAATTAAGAGATTAAAGAGTGTGTGATAAATAGGAATAAATCATTGTAAGAAATTAAAAACACATAAAGAAGTACTTATCAGGTAAAAACAATTTAAGCTATGAAAGATTTTTACTTAGTAAAAGAATACATGAATTGTACAAATATAGCTGTAAAAGTTGTAGTGGAAGATAGTACAAAACCAGAATGGCAGAGAACAAAAACTCCGTTGGCTGAAGATGTTACAGTACAAGTGGATACAAAAAGAATCTACCATTGAATCGATTGCTTACATGTCTCCAAAGTTCTCAAGCTCGCTTGTATATCATTATATGCAACTAATAAAGATATTACAAACTATCTCTACTAGTTGAAACAAAGTAAAAAAGATTTAAGAAAATCTACCAAGTTATAAGTAAATAATTTCATATTGAAGTCAACCACAGAGAATTTATGTTTAAAATTGACTTAGAAATTATTTAATGCTTTGTCTAGAAAAAACATATTTAATTTATCTGCAGGCCAAGAAAAGTATTTCTGCAATGTGATTTTAAACAGGATTCTTGAGAAATTTTTTTTTTACAGTATTAAGTAAAAGTTTGCAGCTATCACATTTTAATAATATATGATTTATTATATTTTTAATAAGGTATGATTTAATTAAAACTAGCTGTTTAAAATATTTATATCATTCAAAAATAATCATTTCTCTTTTCCAAAATATTTTAACCTATTAACTAATATATGTGTTAAATCAATAACTTATAATATACATGATATTGATTTGCCAGATATATTAGATTACTACTTTAAATACTAGGTTGCTAGTAGGAAGTAATTAAGCATTCATAGCAGAATGGTTCAGTTTGTTTGAATGTTATCTTAATATTCAATATTCGAGAATCTAAAGACCCAGGTTTGATTCCCAGACTGCAACACCTAAAGAAGAGAAGAAATATTACCATTCTAAACATAGTCCAATATATAAATACAACTAAAATGCCATCATCACAAATCTTCAGATAAATACAATTCAAGATAATTTATTCTTTAATGTTCCATATTTATCAAGTACAATTCCATTTTTGGTTTTCTTTTTTGCTTTTGTTTTATTTTTTATTTTTTACTGTGATCAAGCTTATGGAGCTTTCTTAAGCTTGACTAGAATAAATAAAAGTTCTCTGCCAAAGAAGGGTGCCTAAACTAAATATTTCTTTTTTCTGAATAACTTATTTATTTATTTATTGCTATAGATATAAATATTTATATATTCCCATATATATATATTGTGCCAGGTTTGAATATGAGGGTTCGAAACACCGGTCTCTTAGGCAGAGAAAAACATACTCGGAGAGTATGTATGTCCAAATGATAGCTATAAAATATAAAACTAGCATTACATTTCCAGGACATAACTTCTTCTCGACTGATGAATTCAACACCAAGTTCAAAGCACTTTTTTGTTTTGTATAACACAGGCACCAGCTATTCATCCAGAAGATAAATAACGCACTTTGAACAATGGCCACTAACTCAACACCCAAGTTACACCTAAGACTAGCTCAGCTACTTGTAATCACTAACAGATTATACAAAATTAGTGGTGAAAAGAATTGATGAAAAGATTGGTAAAAGAATTGATGAAAAGAATTGACCGACAAATAAAGTTTTAATTTTAAATACAATTTATTTCATTAACACTTAATACACTAATTTTAAATATTCTTGTAAATTTTAATAAAAGAACACTAGTATTTATCTAATGATCATGCACATATTAACTCATACACTGACATATATAATAAAGCATTAAATAATATAAAACATGTATATTTAGAACACACAAATTAATAGTTCATTTTTATGTGCTATAGAGTTCTTATAATTCGACTCTGGAGGCTTGACGAAATTTTACGAATGTGATGGCTATTATATAAATGAGAATAAGAAAATGTTTTTTTAACCTAGGATTTTAGAACATGGATGCATCTTGCTGTTTCCTGCTTCTAATGAGATATCTCTAACCGGTTAGATTTGAAGTTTCTTGAGGAGGTTTCATTCTTATTCATCGGTATTATTCCTGGAGACAATTAGATATTGACAGAGATTCTTCAAGCTGTTATGCAGACATTATTTTATGGGTGGGTCTTGCTGTTTTACTGGACTTCAGGCTGGAGAACAGCCGCATGTTTCCTGTGGTTTTAACACTGCATTCTTGATTGATTCATAATAAACTGCACAATCTAGATTATACTCTTAACTCTCTGAACTGAACTCAACTGTTATCTCAAATGCAACTCTAATGCAACTCTGATGCAATTAACTCGACTGATTGACCGATAAAAAATTGGCTATTTATACATACGACGTGTTGTCATTTTAATATCCTCCAGCAATATCTGTTGTTGAAATTCCTTTGATAATCCTTTAACTACGTGTTTTTAAGATCGTTTAATTAGTAGCCATGCAAACATGTTGTTTTTATATTTTTATTAGTAGCCACCACTGAGTGCTTTTAAAATTTTTAACTTTCATTTATTTTCAATATAATTTTAACATGCACATATACACACATTTATCATTTCTTTGTTTACTCTCGCACATATATAATTTAAGATCAATTCCTTATTTAGTTTTTTTAAGATTATCTTTTTTTTCTCTACTTCAGCTTCAAGCCGCCATATTGAACTTTTTAAAATATTGGCCTGAGACACAATTTTCATAATAACTTCAGTTTTAATTATGTTAGAGCAAAAACAATTACATTGCTAGAAACTAGAAAAATTAAGGAAAACAATAAGCATAAAATAAATAGTGATAACTATATAAAAAATAAGGTAAAAAAGAAATTTTCACATCCGAAATAATTATTATTTTATTGTTTGTTCATAATTTGGAAATTAACATTAACTAAAATTCAAAATACATCTTCAGTGATAATTTCTTTCTATTCCTTACAAAATTATCTTTCTAAACATGTATAATATGTCTTGCCTGAGATAATCCACAGCTTCACAAGCTCCAAAAGAAGTCGTATATGACTTCTTTATTTTTATCTTGTACCCCAAATGTTCTAAATGTCAAAGGTGTCTATAAAGAAAAAGATTCATCCTAATAAAAGATACAAAAGAAATCATCATAGCAATTGGCTTCTTGTCTGTCTAAAACTAGAAATTGTAGACTACTTTCTATATCACTGATAAAATGAGTTTCATCTCTTCATTTTATATTTTTTTGTGTACAATAGTGATGTTTATATTCTTTGTGGTCACCAGTGATGTTTATATTCTTTATGCACTGCACAAGTGATGTTCATATTCTTTATATACAGAAGTGATGCTATCTTTTTATATTTATTGTACCACAGATATAATTTATTTGCATATAGTCTATAGATTTGAAAATAATGTTATGAAACATATAGCAAAAGCAAAGCATGATCAAGCATAAACATAAACAAGTTTCAGAATTGGATTATATGTTTGTGTATACAAAGTTTGTATACATTTGATTATTAGTTTTATAACCAATTGCTTGTAAACCATATTATATAAACATAATTAATGATTTTCAAAAAGTATACTTTTTGAAATCATTATTTTTATAAAAATAAGAGGATTAGTGTAGATAGAACTTTAGATAATCACGATATGAATTATATACTAATAAGTTAATTACGATATGAATTCTATATGAGTAAATATATAATTACAAACTAAATCACACTAATTTTTTGATAAATATGAATTCTATGTGAGCATAAATAAATGTATTACAAACCACGAGCATAAATATATAATTACACGCACACCAATTTTTCGATAGATATGAATTGTATATGAGCATAAATAAATAAATATATAACTACAAATTAGCACACACTAATTACAAACTAAAATTAATAAAAAATATATTTTTTCAAAAAATTTTAAACAAAATTAAAAATTTTTATTTACGAATAATTACGTTGCTAGTCTGTTGTAGGCCTTAATTACCGGAGAAAATTTCACTTCCAGGCCGTAAAACATTTTATGTCTTTTATCGTTTCGTGATAAGTACAAAAATTACCAAAAAAAAACAAAAAAATTAAATACTGTGGTTGATTAAAAAATTCTCCAAAAATCTAAATTTCAACCGATTTTTTTGAAATAAAGATCGTTTGAAAGCTAACATATACAGCTAAAAACGGCCATATTTCTTCGACGTCATGATTATACTTATGTCAGCAAAGAAAGAAAATAATATGTCATCAAATGACCACCCGAAGCATGCAAAGGATGCTGCCAAAGCTGAAAAAGTTAACTTGAATGAAAAGAGATTTATATTTTTAAACTTTACGTTACACTTTAATTATAAATTTATTAAATGCACATTCATTACATAAGTAATATTTACTGAGACTATAACCTTGATAATATGCGTATAAAATGCAATAGTAGGGACCTCTACAGGTGTTTTAACCACAAGCTTACACTATGGAAGAAAAGAGGGGAACCCTTCTTTACTTCAACCTACTTTCTATTTAAATAGGTGAAGCTGAAGCAGTTAGATCTGCAAGCATGAAGCTATTCAATATTTCACTGATTAAGTCCACATTTCTTATTACACATTAATACTTGTGAAATTTTTTGATTTACAAAGAGTCAATGGAAAGATTTTATATTTAGAAATCTATTACAGTAATTTAAAGTTGTAATTATAAATTTATTAAATGCACATTGATTACGTAAGTAATATGTACTGAGGCTATAACCTCGATAATATGTGTATAAAATGCGATAGTAGGGACCTTTACAGGTGTTTTAACCACAAGCTTTCTTCCATAGCATAAGCTTGTGGTTAAAACACCTGTAGAGGTCCCTACTATCACATTTTATACGCATATTATCGAGGTTATAGCCTCAATAAATATTAGTTACACTTTAACTAATAATAATAATAAAAAACTCTTTACTTCTTTTTATAAAACTTTTGGTTTGACTTTTTCTAATGAAAACCCCCCTCCCCTCCTTTAATTAATTAATTGTAATTTTTATTTCAAAACTAATAATAGAAAACTATTTGATTTTTAACCTTACATTTTGACATCAAACTGCATTTTGTTTAATAAAGAAACTCTTTAGATTTTTATAACTTATTTATTGAGTTGTTGATTTATTATTTTAATAAATTTTTAGATAAAATTATTTTATATATGTGCCAATACAATCTTGGTACACTACACCACCTTTCATTTGAAAGTAAAATGCATCATTTTTGACCATTTTATTTCTGACAACTTTAATTCTTAATTCAGCACTATTTTATTTTTCTAAGTTTGCTTTTTAATATCTTTTACTTTACATGCTAAGGGCAATCTTCAATTATACTTTACTTCTTTCGATGCTGGCAACATTGCTTACAATGGTTTGAGTCCAGGATATTGACCACAAGGACAAACTAATTTTGTGGTACAGAGATCTTTTGGAAATGAAGCAGAGGTAGATTCACTGACTTATACTGACTTATGTTATGAAAAATGAAGCTTCGGATGCCGATTCTCTTGATTGGACTTTGACACAGAAAAGGTAACTGCAAAATGATAGGATTCATCAACTGTCCTTTCCGTCTTACACTTTGGAAATGAGGTACAAGATATGGGGATTCTCCCCTGAAGAAGTGACTTGTGGCTTATGCTGGGTGTCCCCAGTGCACATTTTAAAAGAATGATCCCTGATATGTCCGTTACGAGTTCTAAATTTTATCCAGTTGACAGCTTTAACTTACCCTTATCTAAAACTTATTTCTATATTACCCTCACTCCCTTTAATTTCAAACCCTTATACATTCCTAATATAACTTAGAATGACTTTATATTTTACTAGCCTTACCATATTATATTTAATTCATACGACCAATATCTTAAACTATTTATTTATATTAACCTTTATCTGAATATTATTTTAACATATTTACTTATATTACACAAATCGTACAATATTATTTTTAAATTCGCATGAACATTACCTTTATTTATTAGTCTTACGATATTATTTTTTAAACCATTACGAACATTATTTTACATATTTTTTTATATTACAGTGTTACTTTTAAACCATTTGTTTACCTTATATATTAATGTGCATGTACTTAGAAAACTATTTTATTTTACTGCTCTTCATTATTATACAAAGATTTTATTGGACTTGATTACTTTAAACCATTTATTTATTTCCTTTTATTAACTTGCGTATATTCAAAAACTTTTATTTTATTACAACTATTTTACCTTATTTTCTACAGATATATTATATTTATTTGTTTAACTTGCTTCTATTCTATGTATTTCTGCTACCTTACTCATTTATTTAAATCTACAAACTTTACTTTTAAATCATTAATTTGACCTATTTATTTAACTTGATTTTATTGATTGATTTTTTATTTATTTATCTGAACTGTTTATTTACGAGCATTTTTCTTTCTTAATATGTGTGTGACAAACCAAAAAAAAATCTTTTATTTTACGAAGCCTCCATTATTATTATTACTTTCAAACATTTCATTTATTATTATTCATTTATTTTCAAATTTATTATCTTAGTTTTAAATAGAGGTTGCAGATTTAAACTTCTCAGATTTATTTACGTTCGAATAATTATATTCGTGCTCAATGTCCATTTCCGGTCCTTTTTGTTTATTTCCTTTACTATTCTGCCCATTTACTAACTTTTAAACTATATCAGGCGGTTCCTTCATTCTTTCTACTAATATAAATTATACTCCACATTCTCACGTCTATCCCTCGATTAAAATATATTACTTTATCTCTTTCTCGCTCTGTTCTATTTTCTACTTTGTAAATTAGAAAACCTTTATATTTAGACAAACTCCAAATTACTTCAAACTGAGAGTATTTTTTCCTACGCTTTCTTTTTTTCTTTGTTTTAAATTTACATCTACAGCGAACTCGAACGTTTACTCTAACCTTTTTATTTTTATTCTCTATCTTGATTAATTTTCTTTCCAAACTACTATGCTTAACGCTATCTTCTACCTTGAACTTATGTCTTTCTTCTACTTCTTGGTCTACATTTGTTTCTACTTTATCTATTTCAGTGCTATCTGATTCTAATTTAATTTCTATCTCTTTTATGACCTCACCTTCCTTACTTTCTTTGACGAAATCTACTTCTACGATCTCTTGATTTTTCTCTACCTTTCCTGTAATTTCACATCTTATTTCTCTTATTCCTCTAATCATTTCTTCTTTGAACTCTTGCTGACTTTTCTAGAGTTCTTTACACAATTTTTCTTTGAGTTCTTGTTGACTTTTCCTGAATTCTTGCATCATATTCATCAACATCTGCATCTCAGATATTTCTTTCTCTTTTTCCATTTTTAAAACAATGTTTAAATATGAGTTGTTTATTTATTTTTCTTACTAAAACGGAAACATACATTAACTCCACCCCTCATCCTTTTCTCTACCCATTCTTAAAGCTTTAGCTCCCTCCATAATATCTGTCTTTAATTTAAAAGAATAATATATTTTAAATAGCATAAATGTCAAATGTTTTTTCATTTAAAGAAAAAAAGTTTTCAGTCAATTCTTTTTTTTAAAATTAAACAACTTTAACATACGTAATTTAGCTTTTGTATAAAATTTTTTTAAACAAGAAGCAAAGTATTTAGTTAACTGTCATTTATGACAGGCTTGGCCCACATTGGCTACACCATTTGTACCCGGTTCGAATATGAGAAGTTCAAAACACCGGTCTCTTTGGCAAAGAACATACTCAGAGAGCATGTATATCCAAACGATAGCTATAAAATATATAACTAGCGTTACATTTCCAGGACATAACTTCTTCTCAACTGTTGAATTCAACACTAGATTCAAAGCACTTTTTTTGTATAAACACAGGCATCAGCTATTCATCCAGAAGATAAATAATGCACTTTGAACAATGGCCACTAACTCAACACCCAAGTTACACCCAAGACTAGCTCAGCTACTTGTAATCACTAACAGATTATACAAAATTAGTGGTGAAAAGAATTGATAAAAGAATTGATGAAAAGATTGGTAAAAGAATTGATGAAAAGAATTGACTGACAAATAAAGTTTTAATTTTAAATACAATTTATTTCATTAATACTTAATATACTAATTTTAAATACTCTTGTAAATTTGAATAAAAGAACACTGGTATTTATCTAATGATCACACACATATTAACTCATACATTGACATATATAATAGAGCATTGAATAATATAAAACACATATATTTAGAACACAAATTAATAGTTCATTTTTATGTTCTATAGAGTTCTTATAATTCGACGCTGGAGGCTTGACAAAATTTTACAAATGCGATGGCTACTATATAAATGAGAGTAAGAAAATGTTTTTTTTTACCTAGGATTTTAGAATGTGGATGCATCTTGCTGTTTGCTGCTTCTAATGAGGTATCTCTAATCGGTTAGATTTGAAGTTTCTTGAGGAGATTTCATTCTTATTCATCGGTATTATTCCTGGAGACAATTAGATATTGATAGAGATTCTTCAAGCTGTTATGCAGACATTATTTTATGGGTGGGTCTTGCTGTTTTACTGGACTTCAGGCTGGAGAACAATTGCATGTTTCCCGTGGTTTTAACACTGCATTCTTGATTGATTCATAATAAACTGCACAATCTAGATTATACTCTTAACTCTCTGAACTGAACTCAACTGTTATCTCAATCGCAACTCTAATGCAACTCTGATGCAATGACTGATTGTCTGATAAAAAATTGGCTATTTATACATATGTGTTGTCATTTTAATATCCTCCAGCAATATCTGTTGTCAAAATTCCTTTGATAATCCTTTAACTATGTGTTTTTGAGATTGTTTAATTAATAGCCATGCAAACGTGTTGTTTTTATATTTTTATTAGTAGCCACCACTGAATGTTTTTAAATTTTTTAACTATCATTTATTTTCAATATAATTTTAACATGCACATATACACACATTTATTATTTCTTTGTTTACTCTCGCACATATATATTTTAAGATCAATTCCTTAATTAGTTTTTTTAAGATTACATTTTTTTTTCTTTAACTCTAATGAAAAGAGATTTATATTTTTAAACTTTACGTTACACTTTAACTAATAATAATAATAGAAACTCTTTACTTCTTTTTATAAAACTGTTGGTTTGACTTTTTCTAATGAAACCCCCCTCCCCTCCTCTAATTAATTAATTGTAACTTTATTTCAAAACTAATAATATAAAACTATTTGACTTTTAATCTTACATTTTGACAGTAAACTGCATTTTGTTTAATAAAGAGACTTTTTAGATTTTTATAACTTATTTATTGATCTGTTGATTTATTATTTTAATAAATTTTTAGATAAAATTATTTTATATATGTGCCAATACAATCTTGGTACAATATATATATATATATATATATATATATATATATATATATATTCAAAATGGCCTAACACTATACTAGTAATAAAATAAAATACAAAACCATAAAGCAATACAATACTAGATAAAAATCTAAATTTTACCAAAATTCTTACACGACCATAGTTTATCTACTAAACAAATAGACATAGACTTTCTCAAGTGAAAATCAAACTAAAGAAACAACATATATATACAAAACAAACTAAACTTTTCATAATTCATTTCAAAAGCCAACTTATCTTTATATAAAAACTTCTTGAATCTGAGGCTATCAATCTTATGAAGACATCTTTTGATATAAAGAGAAGTTGGTTTTTGAAATAAAATATGGGAAGTTTTGTTTGTTTTGTATATATATATATATGTGGTTTCTTTAGTTTTATTTTCACTTGAGAAGGTCTATTTGTTTAGTATATAAAATCATGGTCGTGTAAGGATTTTGGTAAAATTTGGATTTTTATATAGTTTTGAATTGTTTTATGGTTTTGTATTTTATATATATATATATACACACACAACAGTATTCAACTCAGATAAAATCAGTTGCATGACTATCCATTTCATTATTGTTGATGATCAAAATATATCTCAATATGTTATGATTAATAATAGTTGACATTAATATTTGGAATTGAAATATTTATAGAAAGGAATAGAATGGGAAAAATAGAGTCAATTCAGATAGTAACTATAGACAAAAAACTAACCAGAAAAATATTTGCTGTTATCGCTTGTGAGCTGAATCGTAGAGATAGTAATGTAATTAAGACAAATTATTAATAAATGAATATTAAACAAGCATGATATAAATTAATTTCCAATAATAAAAGTGATCAAAATAATTTAATCTTATCAAATTAAAATAATAAATACAGAATTGGCATTAAAAAATAAGAGAAATAAATTAAAATAAATGATAACAAGACAAAGAGTCAAGAAGAAGAGTGAAATTAGAGATCAATCTGATAGCAGTACTATTGAATAGTTATCTTCAATAATGGACAAGAATTTGAAAGATATCAAGGCTGATAATCCAAAGTTGTTGGAAAAATGATGGCAATTAATTTACAATTGATAGAACAAGTAATAGAACAGAAAATGGAAAGGGTGATAATTAAAGAGATAATAGAAGAAATGAGAGAGGAAAGAAAACAAGAAAAGGCAGACAGTCAAATTCACAGAGAAAACTTCCAACAGTATGTTAATGAATGAAAAAAACAGTTCAATAAAATAGAAAAATGAAACATTAAAGGAATTTAAACATAATAGGAGCACAATAAAAGGATTTAAAGTTAATGTAGATATTATAAATGAACTCAAAAAAAATGTAGAGACCAATTTATTGAAAAACTGATGTAATTGCTAAAGAAAAATGTAATTCTTTTAAACCACAGCATATGAAATTTGAATGAATACCTTTAAACAAAGATACATTTGACAGATATTTGTGAAAACAATGAATGAACAAAACAGCAATTTAAAAATTAACCCAAGTAGTAAAATAAAATAAATTTAAGTAAAATGTAGGAGAAAGAAGAAATTATTCCTGTACAATAGTGTTTATTTTTCAATAAAAAACAATTGGAAGATGGCAGATCCTTGTTTGAATTATAGAGTTAACATCTTAAATATTGAATCCAATTTTAGTGGGGAGCAAGAGAATAGAAAAGATTATGATAAGAATAGTTATAATATTTATAGGAAAAATACAAAACAGTTAATATATATAAAAAAAGGAATTTTGAAATTTATAAAATTTAGTGATTATTATAATATAATATATTGTACCGTTTGTTTATACGGTACAAATGTATTGGCACCCGGTAAGATATTTAAAAGCTAATAAAAAAAGAAAAAGTAAATTTAGCGTACTTATTAAAAAGATCCAATTAAATTTTTAGTTTGTATAATCTATTTTTTTAAAACGTACAATGAAAGTAAAATTTTCGTCCATATTTTTTTTTGTATCTAATTAAAAATTAAAGTAAAAATTGGAAAGAACAAAAGATACACAAATTACTAATCCAGATAAACTAAAAGAAAAATATTTTAGCTAATTAAAGATGGCAGAGGAACTTTGTGAAAGGAGGCTTTGTAACTTTAATTTAAGAGAGTGTACAAGATTATTATCTTATATGCTGATAAAAGGACAAAAGGATGCACAGAAGTTCCAAAAACTGGATGGAGGTATAAAAAGAAGAGGACAACTTCGATCTAGGTTTTCCCTTTACCTTCTAGTTATGTGTCTGAAAGTTGGAGGTTTCTATGAGCATAACCTGTGGCAGTAATATATTTATGCACAGATATGCCACTTGCTGTATCAAGCTGTCATGCAAGCATGAAAACGGGCCTTGTGAAGATCGCTGTTTCCAATGAAAGGGTCACTACAACTGTGCCTTTTCTCCAGCTATAGAATGGAAGAATAATGGAAGACGCTGGCAGGAGAGACCAATGGAAATTCTTATGATCTCGGAATCCCATAAATCTACACCAACTTACCGGTAAGTTAAGAATAACTTTTCCCGATTGTGACAAAGAAAGTTTGCAAACAATTCTTAAAAATAATATTAAAATAATCCCGATAAAGACTTCAAATTCTGTTATCAAGAGACTCTTGTTTACCTAAGAACTATAATTGTAGAACTGTTTTTTTATTAATTGATTCATATCTGGATTAGTGTGCATGTCATCTTTCCAATTAATTAATTCATAATGTGTTTTTTTATATATATTTTAATTTGTTAGAATAAAATATTTCTAATACCAACTAGTCATTGTACATTATTAATGATTATTAATAAATTTATTAATGTTAATTATTACAATTTGAAAATATAATTCACCTTTGCCAATGCTGTACTGAAACTCAATCCTCCGGAGTTTAAAATTTCGTCGTAACTAAATAAATAAAAGGGATTTAGCCAGCGGATTCTGATACAGAATTCTGGTACCTTTCAAATAAATTAAAAGCTGGATTACTTGATCCCATTATTTTAGTAGTTACATTAGTTAAAAGGGTGTTGTGTGACCAGGAAAAATAATTGCATCCATTAAATCTTACTGAATTGTCTGACGAAACAAATTTAATAGATAGGACGTAATTTGGTAACTGACAAGGTGTAGTTAACTCGTAACAAACCCTAATAGAGCAGTGTACATTACAATATAATCATGTGGAAATCAACATTTTATGATTTGGTTTCTGAACACAGGCAAGATTAAGTTTAAATTAAAAGTGAGTTCACAAATTATGATACACAAGCCTTACTCCTAAAAATTAAATATATGGCAACTATCCATGAACAAAGATAATGAAATGAAATTTAAATTATTTTTTTTATTCAAAAAATCAGAAATGAATTAAAATGAATGATGTCAGAATAATAATCTAATATTTATGGTAAAGCTATCTTAAAACCTGGTAAAAAATGTTTACTGATAAAAAAATGATTCTACAGTTTGTATAAAAATAGTAAGCACAATAAATTCACATGCCAATAAGAAAAAGATGATTAAAAATTGATATTGGAAGAAAGTCAGTGGTGCCGTATATTTAATTAAACACACTCTTTAAAATTTCTGTTGTTTAGTAGAATATCTTGTTTCTTAAATAGGTTCTGGATGAATTTAATTCCAAAAGTGTTGATAAATATGAATCAAAGGCTCATGATGTTTAGTTTGAAAAATTTAGATTGATAAAATAGAGATAGTAGATTATGTTTCTAATTTAAAAACATCATATTGTGAGAAATACAAGAATTTTAATTATTGGTTCTATAATATATAGTTGAAAAAATTTGTGTTGTGAATATAGACATTTAATTCATGGTCATTATAAATAGATTTTAATATTAAATGGAGAGATTACTAGAAGTTACATTCCTATCTTAAGATGCATATAAAGATTTAACTTTTTCACACAGTTCATGAGGCAATATGTGAGTTTTGGAACAAAGATAATATCCAGATCTTCTTTGATTATAAATTCCCAAGATTTATGAAAAATGATATTGAATGTTTGGATTGTTGCTACTTCATCCTGTGAACTTGTAGATGATGAGAACAAAGATATTCCATGATATATTAAAAAGGTTATGCATCGAGAACCTCATATAGTTAACCTGTAAGAGATTTGATTAGTTCCATAAGAAAAAAAAATAGTGCTATTAAAATTTAGCAAGAAGTATTTTAACAAAAAAGATAAAAATATTTGTAATATTTTTTTTTACTTGAAGGGCAGGGATATGAAACATTTAGTCTTATTTTGTGATTAATACATATGTGAGTTGCATTTTTATTTAATTTTTTTAAAATATTTTCTTTAATTAATTAGATCTATTTCTGAATTTTAATTGAATAAATAGAAAATTTATTACATGTTTAAAAGAAAGTTTAATTTTACTTTCAGGAATGTAATTAAAATTATTTCTATTTTTATATTATAATTAGATATACATATGTAAAAATAAAAATATATTTTTCTGTTTTGAGCCAAACTAATTAAAAGATTAAAATATTTATGATAAAAAGATGTAAATCCTTTTAGTAATATAGAAACATGTTATTGTAAAAGCAAATCCAAAATATTTTCTACAAAACAAAGAATTAATAATCAGGTAAAATATGTATAAAATGATACAGATGTTAGTAGAAAAATATATGAATTGTAAGAACAGTTGATATGAAAGATATTAGTAAAACATTATGATAGAATAGAAGACTTCTGCTGGATGGAGATATTAGAGGATAGATTAAAAGAAAAAAACATTTTTGATTCAATTGCTTGCCTATCTCTGGAATTTTCAAGCCACTTTGGATATTAGCATGGGTGGCTAACATATAGATATAATAAACCTTTTCTATCAACTAAAGCTACTTAAAATAAGATTGATGAAAATTTACAAACTATAAGTAAATAAAACAATGAGGATTGCCAATTCCTCTACAAGCTTTATGATAAATATATGGTATGGCTGAAGATCTATCAGCCCCATATAGCTATTTGAGTTGGATAGCTGGGTTTGAATACATGTAGATATCTGAAAATGTCAAATTTTCCACTCAATAGATAACTTTTAGTTAAGTGTTTGGCTTTGGGTTGGTATTTTTAGATCTAGTGTCTGAATCTACCCTGACACCTCTCTGAGGAGTGCCAAAGCATGAAACCATGGTCAGGGGTTTGGAGAGGGGTTCCTGACAGATATATTAAGTGCTGGCTCTGGCTAAGCATTTATCATAAAGCTTGTAGATGAATTGGCAATCCTCATTGTTTTATAACTTACAAGCTTAAGAGATAGGATCATGTGATCTATGACTTATTTTGACTATTTATAAGTAAATAAGTCTATAATAAAGTCAACCATAAAAATCTTAATCTTATATTTGAAATTGTTTTAGAAATCATTTAATATTTTACATTGCATAAATATGTTTTTGTAAATTAATTTTTAAGCTACAAAACACCCACACAATTTTTAAGATAATTTATTTTTAATTTTATTTATAAAAAAGTACATCACAAAAATAAAACTATAATGTTTTAGTAAAAAAAATAATACATTGTACAATTAATAATGGAAAGTAAAATAAAATATTTACCAAGGAAACACCAAATCTGCAACCATAAGTCCATTCCATGTGGAATGATCAAAAAAAGAATAGGATCCTCCGCCATAATTGACAAAAATCATTAATACTAATGAGATTCTAAAAAGATTGAAAATAAAAATATAATTATGTTACATATATATAATTATTGCATTGGAAAAATATATTTAACTAATTTGAAAACTGGCACTCCTTATTTAAAATCTATAATGTAAATTATTTCCAAGTGTAAAAATCTCTTTCAGTATATATATATTGTACCATCTAAAAATAGATGGTCCAAAGATATTGGCATTTAAAATATTTAAAAGCTAAAAAAAAAAAAAGTAAATTTAAAGATCTTTTAAATTGATGCATTTTAAACTTTTTTTTTTAGTTTGTGTAATTTAGTTTTTATTTAAACATACAATGAGAGTTGATTCTTTTTGTTTCGAATTATTTATCTGTAATTCAATTAAAACTTAAAATTGGAAAGGAATTTCAAAGTAAAAGATTACAATCAATAAAACATTTTTGGAAGCTAATTAAAGATGGCGGAATTATGTCAGAAAAAAAGGGACTTTGTAATCTAAAGCTAATAAAGAATGTACAAGATTATAAACCTAAGCATCATGATAATTATAACGTGCAGAAGTTTCAAAAACTAGATCGAGATATAAAAAGAAGAGGACAACTTCGATCTAGGTCTTTCTTTACCTTCTGGTTATGTGGCTTAGAGTTGGAAGTTTCCGTGAGCATAATCTGTGGCAGTAATATACTTCTGCACAGGTACACTAATTGCTGAATGAAGCTGTCATGCAAGAATGGATATGAAGCCTCGTGAACACCATAATAAAGAAGTTACCATGGCCGAGTTCCAGCTATAGCACAGACCGATAATTGAAGATGCTGGCAGGAGAGACCAATTATAATTTCTATGAGCTCAGGATCCCATAAATCTATGCAAACTTACCAGTAAGCTAAGCTATTCATATCCCAATAGTGACTAAATTAAGTTTGCAAACAATTCTTAATATAAACTTGTGATATAATTCCAATAGAAACATTCCCTGATTTATGACATTTCGATCAATGGATTATTTAAAGAGAGACCTGAAAGAAATGGACTGTATTGATTATATAAAATGATTTCCCAGATTAGCATGCATGGTCCTTTCTAAATAATAAAAAAATATTTATTAAATATTTTAATTGCATAATAAAATATTTACCTTTTAAGATCAATTTCATTTGTACATTGTTAATTTTAGTTATTTATTTTAGTTTATTAGAACTTAAATGTATAATTTACCCTTTGCCAATACTTATTAATTAAACCCCAGGAATAATATCTCAAAAAAAAAAACCTTAGCTATGGTAAACTATGACCAGTTTTTTTAAAAAAATCATTTTCCTTTTAATTTACGATGTGTGATGCGACGAATTCCAGCAGATTCTTATATGAATCCTGGCACCCTTATAAAAATAAATAAAAAGCTGATTCTGCTATTAGTGTAAGTTGAAATAATTGGTAGGCCAGTTAATCAGGAAATATAGCTAGGTTTTATAGAAATATGAATGAAATATTTGCATTTTCTGTATTCATAGCTTGATTAACCCTTTTCCCGCCTCTTATGAGGCACCTCATAGACATCTGACATCACTCTAACTCTGCAAGTTTTTATACGAAAATATTCGTTCAATATGTTTTTAAATAGATTTTTAAAAGCTCTATAAGATGGTGCCCTCTTCCGAATTCTTTTACAAGTAAAAAATAAAAAAAAACTGCATTTAAAGCTAAACAAAGAAAGAAGCTTATTGATGATTGGCTCTCAGCCAGTTCTCAGCCGACAAAGACATTCTGATTGGCTGGAAAAAACAAAGAAACCGCCTGATCAAAGAAAATAAAGATAAACGCCGAGATTTTCATTTCAAATGTGATTTAAGTATTAAAAAAAGGATAATTTGACAAATTAAAAATAATTTTTAAAAAATAAATTAAAAAAACAAAATTATTTTCGAAAAATATCGAAGATTTTTGTAAAAATATTGAAGCTGTAGTAAAAAGAAATATTTACTTTTCTATAACGTAAAAGTCGATCTTTTTGTTTATATTATAGCTTTTATGTTGCCGAAATTGAATATTTTAGAATAAATAAATAGCAATTTATTTTTGAAAGAACTTTCGTTCTCTTCATAACCTGAAAAATTAATAATATACTTTTTATAAATGTATCTGAGTTGAATTTAATATTATAGGCGAATATGTTTTAACAATAGGCTTTGTCTTCAGTTTGTGAGTTGGCCAATTAAGAGATTTGATTTTTATCTCATACAACCAATAATAAAATTAGTGGTTAAAAGGTTAACTTTCACTAAATTTATGGTGAGTAAAAGATGGCCTTTCAGAATCTACTAAAATGTGGAGAATGTTACAATGGCTTCCCAACATGAGGCTTTGAAACAAACCACTACCTGAGATGCAACTTTATACCCTGATTATACAAATATAAAAATAATTTTTTTTAATGACTTACAGAAAGAAAAATACAAATTGCGACTGATGTAGATTTTAATTCACAGCATTGATCGGGTAGGTGGATACTGGAGAGGGGGAAAAAAGCACAGCCCTGAGTCCTTATATACACAGTAGGTAACATAAGACCATTCTTAAATGCTGTGAGTCTTATAAGAGTAGGTTCCTGAGAAATGGGAGGGTGGATCAAGCACAATGAGTCAATAAGTCTCAAAAGAATGAGCAATGCTTGTATGTGCTTAGTCTTGAATTTCTTATTGTTAGTCTTACATTGAGCATAAAGGACACAGATGAATGTGCAAATAATTCCAGCCATGTTAGACCTAAAAGTGGGCTTTAAAGCCGCATATCACTTGCGAATGAGTCTAGAAAAATATATCAGTACGCTAATACAAAAAAAAGTTATACTTTTAACCTTATTAAGAATAAAATTTTAAATTCATATTTTATTCTTGTTTGTGGGGATGGATGATATTGTACCATCTACAAATAGATGGTCCGAAGATATTGGCATTTAAAATATTTAAAAGCTAAAAAAAAATTTGAAGATCTTTTAAATTGATGCATTTTAAACTTTTTTTTTTAGTTTGTGTAATGTAGTTTTTTTAACATACAATGAGAGTTGAATCTTATTGTTTTGAATTATTTATCTGTAATTCAATTAAAACTTAAAATTGGAAAGGAATTTCAAAGTAAAAGATTACAATCAATAAAACATTTTTGGAAGGTAATTAAAGATGGCAGAATTATATTAAAAAAAGGACTTTGTAACCTAAAGCTAATAAAGAATGTACAAGATTATAAACCTAAGCATCATGATAATAATAACGTGCAGAAGTTTCAAAAACTGGATCGAGATATAAAAAGAAGAGAACAACTTTGATCTAGGTCTTTCTTTACCTTCTGGTTATGTGGCTTAGAGTTGGAAGTTTCCATGAGCATAATCTGTGGCAGTAATATACTTCTGCACAGGTATGCCAATTGCTGAATGAAGCCATTACGCAAAAATAGAATGAAGCCTCGTGAACTCCGTAATGAAGAGGTTATCATGACCGAGCTCCAGCTATAGCACAGACCGATAATTGAAGATGCTGGCAGGAGAGACCAATTATACAAACATACCGGTAAGCTAAGCTATTCATATCCCAATAGTGACTAAATTAAGTTTGCAAACAATTCTTAATATAAACTTGTGATATAACTCCGATAGAGACATTCCCTAATTTATGACATTTTGATCCATGGATTGTTTAATGAGAGAACTGAAAGAAATGGACTGTATTGATTATATAAAATGATTTCCAGGATTAGCAGGCATGGTCCTTTCTAAATAATAAAAAAATATTTATTAAATATTTTAATTGCATAATAAAATATTTATCTTTTAAGATCAATTTCATTTGTAAGTTATTAAATTTAGTTATTTATTTTAGTTTATTAGAACTTGAATGTATAATTTACCCTTTTCCAATATTTATTAATTAAGCCCCTGGAATAATATCTCAATAAAATAAAAACCTTAGCTATGGTAAACGATGACCCAGTTTTTTAAAAAAATCATTTTCCTTTTAATTTATGATATGCAATGTGACAGATTTCAGCGGATTCTTAAATGAATCCTGGCACCCTTATAAAAATAAATAAAAAGCTGATTCCACTGTTAGTATAAGTTGAAATAATTGGTAGGCCAGTTAATCAGAAAACAAAGCTATGTTTTATAGAAATATGAACGAAATATTTGCATTTTCTGTATTCATAGCTTGATTAACTTTCACTAAATTTACGGTGAGTAAAAGATGGCCTACCAGGATCTACTAAAATGTGGAGAACGTTACAATATATATCATTAAAAACCAGTCAACACTTAGACAATCCCAATATCAATATATATATTAAATATACCTGAGACAGACGTGTTGATATCTAAATGCCCCTTCATAAAGATAGTTCAATTTTATATTATGAGTGCGATTTATTTGATTTTATAACTTGAATGCAACACTGTTAATCTATACATATTTGGGGTTTAACCTATTTTATGACTGTATACAATATTACACAATGTGAGAATAATTTATATCCATATTACAATGCCATATGAAACAATAAATATCACACTGTAAGAAATAGATATCTAATAATTAATTATTTTACAAAAAAAAAAAAATACAAGAAAATAACCAAATTTCAGATTTAAAAGCATTTCTCATTTAAAATTTATTTTACCATAAGCGATCTCCCAACTTAAAATTTTTATCCCATCCTTTTTTGGTATATATATCAAAGACAATCCGAATTTATATTTATATATAGGGATTGCAATTTGTTTGATTATACAGATATATAATGAAACGATCTTACAAATGATATAATAAAATTTTAAAATATTTGGGCTACATATTGACTTTTTTTTTAAGGATTGTTCTAAAATAACTTGTCATTGATATATAACTAAGATAATGCTCACCTTTGGAATTTAATAAAACGCACTGATACATATTAACTGGAGACCAAACTGTATCATAGTAGATACATTGATATAATTAAAGCATGGATATTTTACATGCAATAGAGCTTACAGTGAGTTACTTTTGCATTTAACAAGATAAATAATAATATGGTAACAAATCCATTTATTTCTGTTTCTAATCATGACTCGATCCTTTTTTCTTTTCAAAAATATACAGTACATATAGCCATATAATTCTATGAATAATATGGTATTTTATCATAATGACAAATACTTCAAGAAATTAGCCGTATACAGAGCTATTATTATTTCAATTATTTTATATGGGTGAGAAATGATCCGTTATCACTATAAAATCAAGTCATTAAAAATTTCTTTTAAGAATGTTCTGAAATATTTTGAGCATATGACGACAAAATCTTAAAAATAATATGATTTTGTTATTCAGCTTGCTAGAGATGAAATTTATAATTGTAAATGCACATTTTGTTGGATTGACAAGGAAATCGAATAAGAAATAACTGTCTTTGTTTTGCCTTATTTATTTATAAAGATTATTTTAAAGATGCTCTAAAAAGATGCAATGTGATTATTTTAATTGGGAATAGGCACTGACAATAGAATATAATAGAGAGTTATGATCAATAAAGATA
This sequence comes from Epiperipatus broadwayi, assembly GCA_028023455.1. NCBI lineage: Eukaryota > Metazoa > Onychophora > Udeonychophora > Euonychophora > Peripatidae > Epiperipatus > Epiperipatus broadwayi. The sequence goes on along the minus strand of JAQFVV010000551.1, from coordinate 146,058 downwards.
TAATTTGTCCAAACTTCAAACACTTTTTAGCAAAATTCTTTATTTGTACTTACACATACATCTACGTTTCGACTGACCTGCAATAGACTTGCTCTGAAGAAGACTGCAGGTCAGTCGAAATGTAGGTGTATGTACAAATAAAGAGTTTTGCTAAAAAGTGTTTGAAGTTTGGACAAATTATATTTATAGGATATTACAGCAAACATAAAGAAAAGTGTGAATTTGATAATATCAATAAAGCGAAAAGTTTGCTATTTTATCTTAAGATATCAAGTAATTATATGTAATGTATGTGGTCTTATATATGTTTCGTAAATTGATTTGCATATGATGTAAATTTATTTTAATCTTTTGTTTTTCCTTAGTTTTTTCTTCTGAAGAATTGCCTTGTCTACATACATATGGTAAGCTTCTTAAAACATTAAGTTACATTTGAGTATCATAATGACAGACGAAAAATTTTCCTCGGTGTTTATTGGTTCAAAGGCCACTTGCTCTCTAACCAAGTACTCTTTCACAAATACACATTTAATGGTAATGAAAAATAAAAATAATATGAAATTAATAAAGTTGCAAATAATAATTAAATTAATAAAATTTTATATGAGATTTAAAAATTTGCAAATTAAATTTAAAAGCAAAGATCTATAACTTTATTAATAAAATAATTAAAATCTTTACTTACAACATGCTAAATGATTAAAATAGTTTTTATTTTTGTTTGACTCACAGAATTATTGTTTTAGGTTTTTAAAGGCAGTATTTTGCTGAAAATAACTTGTGACAAGTTTCTTGTTTGAAACCAAATTATATATTAATAAAATGATAGCAAGATAAGTGATATGTTGATCTTTAAACAAGAAGATGGTTCACTGTATTACAATGCCAACCAGCATAAAATAAACAATTGAATACTCAGTAACTCAGAATTGTACAGATAATTCCTTGTGAAGTCATATGATGTCTAAGTACCCTAGTGGCAAATTGAGTATTTAAAATTTCTATTCAATTAGACTAAGCAAGTTTATATATATATGTTACTCTGCTGAGAATTAGCATGAGGTTTTATAGCTCTGAATTCTCCACTCTACCACTGCAATAAACAGTAGAAAAAAAATAGAATTATTGTTTAAGTCATGTGATGTTTGAATCTTAAGTTATAATCCAAAACTTTTTATTACATCATATTATAACTGCTTGGGATGTATATGCATTGATTAAATTAGAAAAGCCACTTAACTAGGTGATATTATTTGTAGAATAACGAAACTGGAAATGAATCAGATATATTTTTGTACAACTGGATAGCAATGATTTATAATGAACTGCCAGAAAACATGAAATTCTTTTCATATTCCATTTATGCCAATTTGTTCAATGATAGCATCTCAATATCTCTAGATTAGTTCATAGCTTATGCCATTCATTACTGGGGAGCTTTGGATCTTGGTCTAGCACACCTGAAGTTTTGGAACTAATGCATTTTTCCATTCACCAAATCATTGATGAAAGCCATAAACTAAAAACTAGTCTGGAAGCTTACACTAAAGATGTTCTACAAATCAACATTATATCATCTGGAGTAATGTGGTGTAGTGTGTAAACATCAAAGATAGAATTTGCACTAAAGAAGTAATATCTCAATTATTGCATCATTCTATAATTTGATAACTTATAAAAATTCAATTGCTAAAGAAAAATGAAAATCATATTTCTTATTTGCAAATCATTAGCCTTAGCTGAAAATATATAATTATATTATAACCTTGAAATTTTTCTAAATTATTAATGGAAAGCAATATTTTTTAGCACATCAAAATATGAGAACATTTTCGATAACTTGTAGTTTTTTTAAAAAAAAAGCACTATCATTATTAAAGAAGTGATGTTAATGGCAAAAGGTAAATTAATCATACTATTTGGCGTGGAAATTGTCTCATTCAAAAGAAACTGGTATGACAACATGGAAATGAGGTATAAGCTTCAATATATTAGTTAAGTAAGTATAGTTAAGTAATCATATATTAAATGCATGAAAAAATTGGCAATCAATGAATCAGGTTAGATATTTATCTATATTTAAAAACTTCATTACCAGTTCTGGTGAGTATTGAATAACTGATAAGTGAATATATTTTAAAAAGCATAATTGTAAGTTTATATAGAGATTATCAGTCCTTGTGATAAATTACAATTAACATATATTTGGTTATTAATATGATGAATATACTTAATTTTTGTAAGTCTAATGAAACAAAGCCGATCAAGATAATAATCCAAAAGTATCTGGCTATTATTAGTTAAGCCAAAAACAAAAATTTTTAAAAATTTCATTATCAAATACTGAACTATGATGGTAATAACTGTCTTTACTATTTCATATGAAAAAATCTAGAGGTTATATTTCTGTAGTTATCTATTTAAGATTATTTTTTATTATTCATAGCAAGTGGTAGTCAAATGACACAGACACTAGATAAAAGATTTCATTCATATACTAGTTAGCTTGATTAGATAATTGTATTCATCATCACAATAATGATAATGAAGATAATAATCATTAGCATCATTATTGTAGATTGACAAAAGCAAGTCTTAGAATCATGATAATTATTATGATGAGTTAGTTAATTACAGTTTAATAGATAAACAGAATCATGTATTGACTAGAATAGCATTATGTTATGCCTGATGATGAGCTGTAATATTTCTACAGAAAGAATTCAGATAGCATTTACAAGTGGTATGTCACTCATATACCCAATATTTTTGTATGGTATGTCACCTGATAATGATGCATACAACTGCATTTTGATGCAGAGTAGAATGCAGATATTGGTAATGTTGTAGCTTTTTTATCAGAATATTAAATATGCATACAACCAGAGAAAATATGTTCCACTAGGGTTTAAAAAGATATCTATGCTTCATTGATCAATCTATCCTTCACGCTTTTTTATTGAATATGATAGAAATTTATGGTTTGTTAATCATGTAGAAAATTTTACTACAGATTAAGCAACCTTAATAAGAAATTACGAATAAGGCCATTTCAGAAATATATATCCTGCAGAATGATTGATTGATTTTTTGTGTGTATAATCAATGATCAATTATAAATATGTAGCGATATGACTGATAGAATTTTTAAACTTATATGATATACTTATGTTTTTGTAATTTATAGTTTAGCTTTATGCATTTAAGAATATATATAAAAGTTTTGCATTGATAATTGATTCATTGTCAGCCACTCCATTACAAATATTAATTTTCTTGCTTCTGTAATAAGAATCAAGCCATTATTAAGAAAATGTTAATCAATATTAAAAACGTTTGAAAATTTTTGGAATTAATAGTTTGTAAATATCTGTGCTTAATTTAGAATCAGAATTAGAAATCTTCAGTTCAGTATCTCAATATATAATCTCGATGAGCTCAGAGCTTGTAATTTTTAGATTCAATACAAACAATTGTTCTGTCTAAGAAGCCATTTTTTAATAGCTTTGCTTATCCTATGCTTATATAAGATTTGCAATATTTTTAATTTGCATTAAAGATTATAAGCAAGACCGAAAACTAAAACTTTTTATTTAATACACTTAATAATAAAAAAAACAATTCAAAAATCTTCTAATAATTAATCAAAAATCCTTATTTTCTTTTAGTAAGTCTTTATTTCAAAGGGTTCAAACAAAACATAAGATAAACCAAACTGCACACACACAGTTTTTAAAATTTAAATAATAAATCAAATTTAATTTATTTATATATGATTCTAATATTAAAATATTGTTAATAAATAGAATACAACTAAAAGCAAATTGTTTTAATTACCACACAATAGACATATTATGTTGGAATGGCTTTATTGCTAGAGAGTTCATAAGAAATTTGAACGCTGGAGATGCCAGAACCAAAATTAATTCTAAGACTCCACATTCCAGAGTTTAACAGTTTATCACTGTGATAAACTGCATAGGGCAATAGGCATCATAAAGAAGTAAGAATAGATCAGAAAAGTTTATAATATTGCTCTAAAATTAAAATAATAAAATGTTGTTATAGGATGGCAAACAATGGACTGTCTATTATTGATAATAGTCAAGTGTTATCGGTTTGTTATTTATATTTAGTACTTAGAAAGAGAAAGGCTTTAATCTTTTTCCACATATACCTTAAACGTTTATATAATAGCCAAGCCTTTCTCTTACTAATTTACACACTGCCTGTGCGCTCGATAAATAATTAGAACGTCATATTTAGTAGATATATAACAAGTTTATCTAAAAAGCTAATTACTACCTTAGACTTTGCATTGTAATATATTTTTGCTTTTTTGGATTTTATTATTGATACAGTATGTTTATTTATACAGTATATATATATGCCTAAGTATTTACGTGTGCATTAAATCACACTAATATGCGAGTGCGTGTTTGAAAAAAAATATAACTTATATAAATACCCTCTAAAAGTATCAACGGATTTTAATCTTTGTTTGGTTGAAGACTGAGGTTCTTCTTTTAATTGAGTTTCTGGTACAGTATCCTAAAATAAAAATCACATTTTTATAACATAAATAATATACACATTTTAGATTAATACAAACAATATATTATTTTTACCTTTAAACTAGAATTATAAACGTTTCTGATTGGTGAAAATATAAACTTTGCTTATATAATAATATTTATTGAATATATATATAAATTTAAAAATAAGTCTTGAAACTTGGGCAAAGATACTGCACTTTTTTTATATTTTGCATAAAAGAACCCAAGAAATCATGAAGAGCCAAACAGTGGTCTCCAAATGCTTTTGGCTGTCTACCTTGTGCCAGTAATAAAAAAATGTATCTTTTCGCATTCTTTTTCCATAAAAAAAAATACTTATTTATTCGTTTATGTACTATTTTATTGCTTAAATATTAGGAAATTTCTACAAATATATTTTTATTGATAATAATAATAATAAAAAAAACACCAATTAAAAAAAAATGTATAAAATATTTCATGGAAACTTGAACCTGATTTTCTTAAGAAAGAAAAACTTTATTTCTATCGTGAAAGTATTCCAAAGGGAATCTAAAGAAACTCTGCATAAATCGCTTTTATTGAGAATGGAATATAAGAGATAGGAGGGGTGCTACAATTAAGCAAGTTTTGTTTAAGCTTTCAAAGCGTCAGATGAGATTAAAAATGTTATGGAAGATGTCACGTTAAAACAGATTAAAGACACATACGGGTGACATATGTAAATATATTTGCTAGGTTCAGTCGGTTTGTACCAAAATCATGACATATTTTCTATATAATAGTCAAACAGATAATAGGAAACAATATGTAAGTCGAAATTAATATATATTCAGATTTCAAAATTAACTCGGATAACATATTTGAAATCATTGTATACTCTTTGACACTATAGATATATTATTCATTAAGTGACACTTAAAGTGTACATTTGGGCTATGGATAATGATTAACCTAATAAATGATTAGTAAAAATTATTCATATATTTGCATAAAGTAGTTTGTATTTAAGTTGTAAATCAGAAAATTTGAAACCTGTCAATTAAATTGTAGTAATTTTCTCTCTCTATATATATATACTGAACAAATGATGAAGATATGTGTAAGAGTTTGTGATTTGGATTAACTTATGAATGCTGGTTCAGCAATATCTTGGCAAACATCTTTTTCACATATCTTTGATCATATGTTTCAGTAATGTGTGATGAAATACCAGTATGAAATATATTTAAATACGTATTGTATGAAGTTAATTATAAATATCTCTAAAAAGATTGTGCATATGAAGTTAAATTGTGACACGTGGTATATGGATTACTTGGAAAAGCTTATATTTCTAATGTATCTGTAATGTGGGAGATTGATCTAATTTCTGGGTTGATGGATGGTTGTGGTAGGATTGAGATAAGAATATAATTAATGTCATTTTTATATTTGTAACATTCAATATAGCAATAGAATAAAAATTTTCTTTAAAAAAAGAAAGAATATAGTTTAAATTGTTTTTATTTAAATGATATAATGAGCAACTAATCATTTGATTATTTACTACAGCATTTAATGAGTGACAAAATGAAATTAAATCTTATTAGGGTGCTATATTTATAAATCCCGAAGATTTAACATAATTAAAATCTCAAAACCACTATTAGATGAAATCTTCAATAAGATTTAAAAATAAATTTTAATATTATTTCTTATAGTAAAATCTAATCTTCCTAGAATCTTTTTAGGTTATAGAAAGCATATAAAGCTAAGATGAAAAATTATGCTATTCCTTCATCTACAAAATCCTTATATAATGCTGATTCTTAACCACTTAATATTGCAATAGATAGAAATATCGTTGCAAACTTCTGAATATTGTCAGGCATTGTTAGCCGAGAGGTTAGCGCAGCCGCCTTGCAAGCAAGCAAATAGAAATATTGTTGCAAACTTCTGAATATTGTCAGGCATTGTTAGCCAAGAGGTTAGCGCAGCCACCCTGCAAGCAAGCAGTTGGTTGCAGGCGGTTGTTGCAGGTTCGCCTCCGGCCAACGCTATGACATATGAAAAAAAAACTTCTGAATATTTGCTCTTGCCAAGAACATGCTCCTGAAGTCAAAATAAATTTCACAATTTAGATAATAAATTTTCCTAGGATATAGATACTAAAACTTTTTTTAAATTTTTGAAGGATAATTTCCAAATATAAATTATTTCTCTCACTCTAGCTAATCTATGCAGATTTTACTAAAGATGTCCTCAGTTTTTTCTTTTAAAAATACTATTTGGGTAATAGGGCAAAATCAAAGCAAAATAAACTTTAATTAAATATTAGTAACCCAATAGTTAAAGTTAATAATCATAAAAGTTAAAAATACAACTGTTAACAATTGTAATAAAATAAAAAAAATCTACTCATAATTAAATCATAATATTTATAACTTTTAATGTTTTATTTAATCAAAAATTAAAAATAGTTAAGAATAGTTTTAGAGATTTTTAAAGATTTAGATTATAATGTATTTAAAAAACTAAAGGTAACTTACTTGAATTGTGAAAGATTGTCTATGAAGCAGAGATGAAATGTACTTCTTAATTTGGGTTTTTCTTTAAAAAAAATAAATAAATAAATTTGAAAATTAAATTGTTGGATAATAGTAAAAAAAAAATATTACATATATACAGACGCTCTTTGACTTTCATACCTAATTGGACTCTGAAAGTTGTATAAAAGTTGAAATGTAGGAAAGTTAGAGCAATATAAAAAATCAAAAAGTATTTTTAAAATATTTATTTTTTAAAGAGATGTATTAGCATATATATAAATGACACTTAATTTATTAGCATCTGTTTTCCTTATAAATTTATTAAGAGATAATTGAATTGTATTCTTCTTGGTACTTATGGAGTAGTCCAGTCACTAAGGTTGATTAAGATAATTTATTCCAGACAATAAAATTCATTATATATATATATATTACATTAATGCCATAATTATATATACATTTTTAAAAAATTAACACTATCAGGTTTAAAAAAATATAGAATCCTGTCTAATAATTAATTTATTAATAAAAATAAATAAATTGACATTTAATTGCTTATGACACTTTTGTCTTTCAATTATCTCTAGATAAACACCATCAGCCCTCCTTTTTTTTAAAAAAAAAAAAAAAAACATTTAAACATAACCTCCTTCCTCCACCTTTTTTCATTTTCTATAAATTTAAAAATATTTTTTTTTATATATACTTACAACTTTTTATTAAAATTTATGGAAAATGAGAAAAGATGGCAGGAGGTGGTTATGTTTTAATGTTGAAAAAAAAAAGGGGGGGAGGGGTTTGTTTTCCTAACAATAATTGAAAGACAAAAGTGTCATAAGCAATTAAATGTCAATTTATTTTTTATTAATAAATTAATTATTAGACAGAATTATATATTTTAAAAAAATCTGCTAGTAAGTGTAATTTTTTTTTAAAAAAAATATAATTATTGCATTAATGTGATATATATATATGACATGAATTTTATTGTCCAGAATTATCTATAATCAATCTTGGTGCCTGTGATAATCTGTAAGTATCCTCTTCTTTTTCTTTTCTTGATAAAAAATTCTGTAACATGCTGTGTTTTTTTCTATCGCCCTAAACGAAATAACGATATGACAGTTGAGGACCTTCTGTATATATGAAAATCAAGCAAATGTAAATAATATTTACTTCAAATAATTAAAGGCAATAAGTACTAATGAAACTTCTCTTTACAAACCCCAAGCTTTGGCAATAATGTTAAGAATAACAAACTTTTTTCTTTTAGAGATAAAGTTGAGAATTTTTTTTCAATATTGAGACTGTAATGACTCATGGCATACAACAACATAGTAGCGTATGTGAATATATATATAAAGTTGAAAGGAAAAGTAGAAAGAAATAAACACAAACAACTTTTTTAAAATATATATACTGGAATAACATATTTATGTTTAAATAAAAATTTTGATATTTAAAATTATTATAAATTATTGTATGTTAAATCAAATATTTAAAAAGGTCTCTTTAATGTCTTATTTAATTCTGATTTTGATAATTAAAAAAATTAATTAATAGACCCTTATTTCATGTTATAACAGATAATAACGGTAATTATAAATTTCCCCTATCTACTTTTAATTAGATTAAGTGAGAAATTTTTGTTTAATTAAAAATACTTTTGATAAATGAAAATTATTATAATATATTTTGAATTTAAATTTTACAATTTGATCTTGTTTGGAGGATTAAGAAAACTTTTAGATAAAAATTGGTTTTGATTAATATGAATTGAAAAGAGTTATTATCTTCTTTTTTTTTTTGATCAAGATAAAAAATAACTTTATTGTGTTTCTAAATTCATCCATATAGTCTAAATGATAAGTTTGAAAAAAAAAACATCATTAAGTTATAAAAAAAGTCAGATATAGAGTGCAAGCCAGCTACTGCTAGTTTCATGATGAGTTTGAATTCACATGGTACTAAGGACTAGATTTTCTGTGGTCAGTAGCTCATATACATATGCTAGCCTGCTTGTTTGTCTGAAATTGATCAAACTATAGAGACTGAATGGGACTGACTGAATACCAACATTTACCTAATATATACCTTTTCTGAAAATGTCAATAAGTCAGTATTGTACTTTATCATGGACATGATTATAATAGGCCAGCTTACTGAGAGATTTCAGTGCTAACTAACTCAGTGAAAGATTACTAAGCTATGATTTTATGCATATGCTGATTCATCTATAAGGAAAAAAGCACAAATTTATGTGAGTAGAATGTATTATATATTGAGAACGACATATCTCAATTATTAATTTTGCAGTGAAAGTCTATTTCTATTTATTGCCTATAAAAAATATTTAACATTAACTGTAATGATTAAGAATAGATAATTCTGAATAAAATTAAAGCAATTAAACAATGGAAATAAATTTGAGAAAGTTTCTTAAAGTTAGAGAACAAAAATTAGAAACAAAAGAACTTTCTAACAATATTTTTAAAGATGTTGACAATTAAGAGTAATCTGGGAAAAAACTTTTATGCATAATTTTCAAAGAAATAATATTTTCTTGGTATATGCTTTTTTTTTTTTTTTGAAAAAAAAATAGTGTGCCTGCCAAAAGCTTGCCAGCCATTTTATTTTAAATAATTCATTTTCAGGGGCTTCCAACACATGGTATAAACAATATGGCTGAATCTAAGTTATTGTATTCAATATTTCCTTTTTTATTTATTTATTAAAATGATAAATAAAAGAAACACAAGAGTACAAAGGGTTGTAATTAATTTTTTTTGATGTAAATTCTCTACGCCAACTGTAAAGTAATCTCATCCCATTCATAAACAATATTTTGGAGCCTCTAGCCATGTTTCTTTACAAACAAATAGGCACTTAGAACATGTTTGCACCTGATACTGCTATTATGTTCACATATAAAGTGTCATATCATGCCCATTATCATACACTTTTTGGGCAGGCACTATTTTGTAATTTTTAAATATTCCACTGCATCTTGTTCTGTTGATGAAAGATTCCACATTTTAATTATATTGCAAAAATAAGGCAAAAAAGAAATATTAAAAAAATCACCATGTATTAATAAATGTTAAAAAAATAATGATGATTTTAGCCACGTTATTTGTTTACCTTGTGTTAACATTTGGATATTATATTGTGAATGGTGTTTATTAAAAAATGTATTCAAATTTTTTAAAATTAACATTCAATTTAGAATACATTTGTTAATATTTTTTAAAGATAACAAGCTATACATGTTCAAGAAAAAAAATGGAAAAAATTTTCAGGCACAAAGTATTACATTTTCCCCCTCTAAATTATTTGCTCAAACATGTTAAGCTTGTTAACTTTAAAAAATATTAAGAAATGTATTTTAAATTGAATGTTAATTAAAAAAATTTGAATACATTTTAAAATAAATCCCATTCACAACATACCATCCAAATGTTAACATGTGATGAACAGATAATATGTCGCTAAAATTATTATTATTTTAACATTCATTAAAATGTGATTTTTTTTTAACACTTCTTTTTTTGCTTTATCATTTTTGGAAATATGATTAAAATTTGGAATCTTTCATTGTCAGAACAAGATGCAGTGAAATATTTTCAAATTTCCAGGATAGTGCCTGCCCAAAAAGTGTGTGATAATGGGCATTGTATGAGAAACAGAGACACAATGGCAGTATCAGGTGCAAACAACTTCTAAGCACATATTTGTTTGGGAAGGAACATGATTAGAAAGCTCCAAAATATTGTCTGTGAGTGTACTGAGAATAGTTTACAGCTGGGTTAGTTAATTTATACTAAAAAAAATTAATTAAATCCTTTGAACTTTTGTGTTTCTTTTATTTATCATTTTAATAAATAAATAAATGTTGAATATAATAATATAGAATTAGCCATACTGTTTATACTAGGTATTGAAAGACTCTGAAGTTGGATCATTTAAAATAAAATGGCTGGCAAGATTCTGGTAGGAATATTATGTAAGTATCTAGAAAACTTTTTTTTAATATTTTGAAATATGTAACTTGTCATTATATAAAATAATTACGATTGTTAATGAAAATATTTTATTTTATATTGAGATAAGCACATGTGTATGCACTTATTATGCAAATTTTGTTATTTAATGATAGAATAATATTGACATATATTAAAAAATGGATATATGTATTATTGACAAATGAAATATCAATAGGATATAAACACCAGAGAGTGCATATATTTGTATGGGTACCCATATATATATTGAAATTAGTCTTGTGTGTCTTATTAAAATAAACTGATTTTTTAAATTGGTTTATTGATAATTCGAATATGTTAATTTTATTTTATTATATAGGAACATCTCTGTGCTTATGTAGGTGTGTGTCATGTAAATATATTGAAATATCTGTAAATTACAATGTGATAGCATATTTATTTTTATTATTTTGAATCAAAATCAGAATGATTAATTTATATTTATAGCTGTACTCAGCAGTTTCTAATTAATAAGTTTATATATCATTGTTTTAAGTCATTCCATTGAATTTATTTAATACTAAAATAGGTTTATTCAATATAAAATTCATGATTAAGACCTAACTTTATGTTAGTGGCATCACGTTCTTGTGATATAATATAAAGATCTAATTTTTACTTATTCATATCTTTTTCAAGCAGCTATATGTTGACAATTATTTGCTTTCTTCACTGTTATAACTTTTTGCTTAATCAAAAATTCCTTCACTGCAGCTGACTCGACAATCAATGATAAAAGACATCATAGTAGTAGCAAATATTATTCTTACTAAATTCAAAAACATTGTTTTTATAAAATTATCAGCATCTCATTTTATCATGTAATTATGGAGTCTTTTTAAGAGAAGCAATCCTGGTTTAATCAAAGAATATAAATATAAGATTAAATAACAATTCATTTTCCCATAATTAGTTTTTATTATCTATAACAATCTTCTTTCCAATATGGGCAATCTATATCTTAAATAAGCCTATTCCTCAGTAGGTAAAAGTGTATCTCAAATCTCTCCATTAAATCATAATTCTTTATCATTTCATAAATGTGGTACATTAAATTCGCTAATAAGAAATTGTCAATGATTTATACCTCATCTTCGAATATCGATTTATTTTTAGGAGATATATTTTCCAAGGAAACTCTAATATCTATATTATCATAAATATTTTCAACGAATTTTTAAAAAGAATTGGATTATCCATTCAAATCAAATATTTTATTATTAGTTGTGTTTACATTTAACGTTTTAAAATATGAATATAAACTCTTAAAGACTTTAATTTAAGCCATTTTTTATTTTTTGACAAATCTCACATGACTTAAAGTATTCTATGTTTTGTTCTATTAGAAAGATCCATAAAAATGCTATTTATGTAAGTATTTATGAATTATATTAATATTATTACTATTACTATGACTACTACTATTGTTACTATTACTACTGCTGCTACTATATAATACTGTCAAATTAATTTTTATTCATACAGATCACATAAATTGCATTTTGAGTATTTATAAATTTTTCTACAAAATAATAGATAGTACTTCATGAATACTTTCTTTAGTGCTTATTAAAATGTTTTGCTACTGATACAATTGATATTCAACTATCAACATTATTTTATATTGCTTCTGGCCAATATATATATATACACCTTAGTAAAAAAAAAAAAAAAGAAATTAAAATAGCAATAAAGTTAGACAGAGATCTTTATTATAGAGGTTGTTAAAAAGGGAAAAATAAAATTCAGAATAATTTGAAAGATATAATCAATCAATATAAAAAAATTACACTTAGCTATTATACTTAAGGTTTGTCAAACTCATTCTCACTAGTTAAGAATCCATTATAGTCAATCAAAAATTTTAAAAAACGTACTTATTATATATTGAGTTTATCAAATCTATACTCATTAGCCATAAATCCACGAGAAATGTGTTTTAAATAGTAAATAAATAATTAATAGTAGTAAAAATAAATAATTAATAGTAATAAAAATTGTATTACTAACTTGATAACAATACTTCTAAAGATCCATAATAGTGCCAAAGCTGCATAAAAGAGGAATGCATAAAATATTGCTAAAAAGAAAAAAAAACATTCATGTAATAGCATACATAATAAGGCCTCTTCTAAGAGATTGGGCAACTAATTTGGCAACAGATACTTTATAAAATAATACTCGATCATTTGATCACATTCTATGAAAATTTGCTATAATTTTCCACACTCTTGATACAAATTCTTCTACATATCACTATTTACAGCTACTCTATAAACTTTAGGGAATTCAATACATAATTTATATGCATGATAATTTTAATTTAAATAAAATCGAGTTATGATTATAATACTTCAGTGATTTCAGTTGAATTAGTTACAATATTGTTCAAGAAATGAATATAGATATGGAATTAAGTTGAAACAAAAAATAATCAGGTGGCTAACTGGATTTTTTTTAAAAATTTTATTTTTAAATGTATACGTGCATGTACAGTGTATTAAACCACTAAACATCACATAATCACCATTTCTTATGCTGCTCATAACTGTTATTAAAACAGGCAAAACTCTCCATACAGTAGTTATATACAATGTATGCACATATATATAAAAGAAATATTTAAATCTAACTAAAGGATATATATATCAGTACAGAAGCTAGAGGGTTAACCAATTGATTTTTATTCATTAAATTAACTTTTAATTTATTAAACTATTTCTTTAAAATAACTAAGAGTTGGAAAAACAACATTTTCAAAAAAAAAAATCACAATCTTTGACTTAGCTAAGAGATTTTAAATATTTTCTGTTACCACACTTATCAATTAAGAGCTTGTTTAAGATATTGGTACACTCTCTAAACTACTAATATATTTTAAATAATTTTAGTTATTTAAATTATTCTAAATAATTAGTAATTAAATCATTCTAGAATGTTCTAAAAATGGCACATGTCTTGAAAATGTGTGTGTTTGTTTTTAAGCTTTCATGTGTTAGGAAAAATAGTGATATGTAGTTTTGTTAATAAAATTAGACACATTAAAATGTTGCAAATAATATTTTAAAACTAACAAATAAATTTATTATATTGTTTATATAATATTTCTTGCTTTAAAATTAATATTTTAAGTTATTAAATATATTTAAAATGTTTGAATAAAAGTATTTTGTATTATAGAAATATTAAATAAATTCAATATAATATAATAATGATGAGTCATAATTAAAATAATATTTTGTAAATAAAATAATTTGGTTTATATGTAAATTAGTATTTGATAAGAACTTGGATTAGCCAATAAGATTACTGGATAGGATAAATATAAATAGAGGTATTCAATCAGTCTAGACAGTAGTAGTAATACTAGTAACATTTCTTGTCTAATCTTGTTTGTTTTGTTTCTTATTGGGTCTTATTTTAAAGTGCTAAATTTTTATAACATATTTTTTTATTTATTTAAAAGTTAAAAGAATAATTTTAAATAATTGTTTTAATGTACTCAATGTCTGAGTAAATTAATTGTTTTCTGTCAGTAAAATTTTACTTCGACCCTTGATTAAAAACTACAATAATTTTTATGGAAACCAATAGTTGTCATAGAAGTATCAGTGAATGTGTCTCAGATGCCATGAGAATTTAAACCATATAACTGAAAGAAATTTAAGGATTTGTAACAACTTTATGTTTAATATGTATGGATGAATGAACATTTATATTTAATAATTTTGATAAACTCTTTATAACTATAAACTTTCAAGAAATTTATATCTTATAAGTATGCAAAGGATACTAGTGGAAAGTTATTTAACAGATTTTATGTATTTTAAAAGAAAGAAATGAAAGAACAAATGATGTTTTCCAATGGAATTAGATATGTATGAAGGAATCTTATAAAATGTGAATATACATTATATTATTTGTGAATGCAGATAAATATATTTTATTACTAGTTTATTTTAAGAGAACAGCTTGAATGGATTACACACACACACACATATATATATATATATGTGTGTGTGTGTGCATAGAAAGATTGTGAGAAAATGTCTTTTGAACTTTATATATATTTTTAAAAAAGATTCTCCTATTTAAAATAAAGATGAATGAACTATACATCTTAAAAGATTTTATGATTTAAAGAAAGTTGAATTGTACATTTTAAAATATTTTCTTTATTAAAAGTGAGATGAATTGTAATATGATTTAAAAGATTATCATTATGTTATACAATATCACCTGGATGAAGAAACTGTATAATTTTATAAGAAATTATTGATTGAGATGAGTGCATTTGAAAAATAAAACCTTGAATTTGTAAGTATCCTGTGATCAATTATCCCCATTTAAATACAAATATATATATTTTGTTTGTAGGAAAAAATATAAGAATGAAAGTTGTCTGTTGAAAAAAATTGACTGATAAATAATCTTATTTTATAAAATGTGTTATAAATGGTTACTGCTGAAGAAATTTTAATTGTGTTATATTTTGCCATAAAAAGTCTGAACCAGCATGATAAAAAATATATGTATATGAAAAATATATTATTTAATATGAAATTATATTAGTGAATGCTTTTTCAATGAAATATTCACTCTCCTGATAAATGCTAAGAAAACAGACTTAGTGAGATATTTATTCAGTCTAGATGGACATATTTCACTGAGATTTTTAAAGATTTAACTTTGTAATTTATGGAGTTTGTTTAGTGATGGCAGGGAGAGAGGAATTTTCATTCAAACTTTTTTCTGTCATCCATAGCAATGCGGGAAGCAAAGCACTGGAAGAATGAAATCAAAGAAAGACTTTAGTAGCTTTGAATTTTTTTGTCATTTTTAGTATTAATATTTTTATTATTGTTGTTAATAATGTTTAGTTAACATGTTAGAAATATGTTTTTTAGTTTAAATATTGAAATAATTTATTTTTTAAAAATAAAGAAAAAGATAGCTATCAGAAATGTAATTTTTTGAAAGGTAAAATAGAATACCTATAGCTTATTTGATGTTCAGATGATCAAGAAAAGAAGATTGCCATATTTAATTTCAATAATTGTTAGAATTAAGGGTAAATTGTTATGTTTTTTTGATATTTTAATTTATATTTTATTTCATTTATTATACTGCTTGAATATTAAAGCCAGATATATCATACTCATATGAATATATTAATTACTTTATGAATGTAATATGTATGTAAGAAAATGCCTTCCAAGTTATCTAAAGGTATTTAAGTAATTTTTTATGAATGCTTGAGTATGCATATATTTTTACAACATAATTATGAATTGCTAGTATACCATTATTGATAGTATCTGTTGAGATACAGTAATATAAAAATATTGATCTCTAAATTATTTAATACTATAATATATGTGAATGAGTGTAAGGTAATGATGAGCATTTTATTGAAATCATTTGTATATATGATGTTTTGAATATTGGATAATTATTTTTGGAAATGTGGTTTGGAGATTTTTTATGTAGCATGGTTAGTATTTTTTGTGATGTTAGCAGAAATACTCAGAATGTGGGAGATAAAAGATAGTGATCTGAGAAAGTAATTATAATATGAAATTCTGGGTGCTAGGGATATTAAGAAAGAATATATGTGAATTATATTGCTGTAAGTTAATAATTAAAATACAGGTAACAGAGGACTGTATAATTAGTTCTTTCCATAGTTCAGTAAGAAATCATGTAGAAGCCATGACCAGAATTTAGGATACATGATAAATATATGGCCTTAAATACTGTAGTCATGCTGGTACATAATCATTTAAGTTATTATTGTATTCATATCCCTCACTATATACACTATTAATCACCATTAGATATTGCATCATAAATGATAGTTTAAAAATGGTTAGAATAATAACTAGACTGATGAAAGTTGTAAATTTTTGTGAATGCAAGAGGAGAGAAAAATTCTATCACAAATGTTTAATTATTTACTGTTTGTAGTGAATGTGGAAAAGGAGTGATTTTATATTCCTTGGAATGCTTGAATGTTAGAGATTATTAAACTCAAATATTAATGCATATTTTGTTTGATTGTGATAAAGAATGACAAATGTGTGATATCTGAATACTAGTATGGTAATAGATTATAAAATGGATAAATAAAGAATGTCAAGCAATATAATTCTTTAATATAATTGGAATTTTCTATAAGAAGAGTGAACTCATAGAAGAGTAAAGTTATAGGATTATTTTTTTAAATATTTTAAAAGTAATTAGTTTTTATCAAATGATGATTAAAGTTATTTCAGTAACTATATTTTCTTTATTCAAATTTTGCTTTGAAATATTAAAATTTATCTGAAAGGTAAAGAGAAATGTTTTACTAGTATATAAAAGAAGTGCCTAATCATTTTTCAATATAATGTTATGTGTTAAGTTTTGAATAAGTGCTAATTTTAATTTTATAGTTAATAGGCATTATTAAAATTATAATTACTTTCTAAATAATGTGAAGCATATTATTAGTTAAATAAGACATATTTTTAATGATGGTATATTATAAGATATGATATGTTGGACTATTTCCATCATTTATGAGTGAATGTTGAATGTATAGAAAATTTTAAACTTTATTTAAACTTTCCAAATACAAACAACTTGTTAGTAATAACACACAAATATACAATACAGGTTAATAATTACACAACATTTCTAGTAGTATTATTCTCCACTCTTCTTTAGGTGTTGCACAGTGACAATATTTGCTTAGAAGATGAACTCACACCTTTAGTTTCTTGTATATCGAATTTTAAAAAAAACACTCTACCAACTAAGCTATTCTGTCAAAGGCAACATATAGTAGACATTTGATATATTTATATATGAGGGTTGGTTCAAATCCTCCTGAGTCCTTCAATTTTTTTTTAACGAGTCTAATTATTTTTATTTTTTCCTAAAAGCAAGATTAATTAGAGGCTTCCATACAATGTGTATTGCCACACTGGGTTGACTTATAGGATTATTTACCATTGTCATATGAGCAGCTTCCTTGAATTTTCTTCTATGCATTTTTACCTCTTTATCCAATATCTTTGTATTTTCCCACTTAAGCATGTGGTCATTAGTACATACATGATCTGCTATGGTAGACACATCTGTTTTTCTCTTTTAACCATTAATTTGTGTTCCATCAATCATTGTTCAACAGGCGACAGGTCTCACCAATGTATTTCCTTCCACATTCACATGGTATTTCATATATGCAGTTTTTGTTCTTCAGCATTTCCAGTTTAGGCTTAGTAGAAGTAAGCATTCCTCGATGTGGTGTATGGCTTTGGAAAGCAGTTCTAATATTATATTGACTGCAGGTTTTCTTTAATTTGTCTGCCATTCCTGGTATGTATGGATACCCTACTATACCAATAACTGTTTTATCTTTTGGTATTTCTTTGGGTTGTCTATTGAAGGTTTTTCTGATGACTGCTTATGGATAACCATTCTTCATAAGCATTTGTTCTTTGTGAATCTTTTCTTTTTCCAAATCACTGGTTTCTGAACAAACCTCCTTTGCTCTATTCCATAGTGATAGTACAATTCCTTGTTTAGTGCTTCTTGTACAATTGGATGTATAAGCCAAGTATTTACCAGTGTGTGTTGCTATCAACATATTATTTTTGTCATAAAATCATCATCAATCAATCTAGTAGATTTTATTATGCATTAACATATCACAAGTTTTGAAAAGCTCTTACATTTAAAGTACATTTAGAATTTATGGCTTATTGATCAGAACACTGTTGATCTTAAGCATATGTCTTATTTTAAATAATAATTTAATGGTCTATTAGTTTTGGAATAATACATTTATCAAAATCATTAGATACACCATTCACTAATATAGTCCATAGTCATTAAAGAAAGTGTATTGTGTAGATTATTATACTGATTTTATTAACCTTCCAGTCATTACTGATTTAATAACAACATGTGATTTAAACAAAATATTATTTACATACGTTGCTGATAACTTATATTAACATCTAGAAAATTGCGGTGTAGTAAATCTAAGATTTCGCGCTGTAATATAAATTAATAACTCAGTGAGTAATAAATGTATATGTTTATATATTCATGCTTTCAAGCCAAGATGCTTAAGACTGGATTATATATATAAAAAAGTTAAGTAAAAGAGAAGATTGGTATCATTCTTTTCTTGTTAAAAAATCTCTGTCATGTGTCTAGGCCTGATCGCTTCTCAGACCGCTATCTTAACAGCTATTGGCTGTCTGAAAGTAATAGTAAGGCGCATGTGGAAGAATAGCAACCTTCCAGTCATTACTGATTCTATTAAGAATATACGAAAATCTCATGAAATTTGAAATCTATTTATTAGTAATTTCATCTTTATTTTATGAGCTATCTCTATTTGTTATATTTGATAGTGATAAAATCCCTCTCATTGATTCAAATATATCTTTAAAAATAGCAATGTTTGAGTATTAGAATCCTGAGAGAATTAATTTACTGATTAATAATTTCAGATTTAACTGTATTGTTAACTTTCATCTGTTAAGTTATTTATTAGGCTTTGATTTGAATTTTTATGTTTTATCTTTACTGTTTTTTGATTCAGTATAACTTTAAGATGTAAATTTATTTAAACTTAGAATTCATAATCTACTTTAATTTGGAAGTTAAATATTTTATTTCATTTTAATCAAGCTTAAACAATTAGATACATTCTTGATTATTAATTACTTAATAGAAATATAAATTAATTCAATCTTTTAGTATCTTATTTTAGACTCTAGTAATTGGTTTAATTAACATAATTTAATTAATATTAGATATGAGATGAAAGGTGGAGGTATTATAAGATCCATAGTACACTTTATGACTTTCCCCTAAATTTGCTTATGCTAGCCAGCCAATTTTTATATAGGACACTATATGGTCTCTTACATTATGAATTATGTTTTATGCACACCAGTTATTATATAACATGCTATGGTATTTAGAACCCCTTTATTATAGATGTTTAATTATTTATTCTATGTGTTCAGTGTGCACTTTTTATATTGATTATTACTTTGGGCTGGAGTTACAAGGCTGCTACCAGGATTTTTGGTGCCTATCAATGTGTGATCCTGATTGTTAAAGTAGTAATTATTGTTTTGAACATGTGTTAATATTTGATCAATGTGACCAAGTTGTGAATGGTGGTTTTCAATTTAAAAGATCATATTAAATTTTAGAATTATATGAATGATCCTGATTTAAATAATTTTATCAGTGATCATCAATAAATTATCTTATATGTGTTGTTAACTAAAATATATTATTATTTAATGAAATATCCATGATAGCAATGAATTAAATGGTAGTGTTATTGGCATAAAGTGATGACATATATTTTAAGACACATAATTGTATAAACAAAAAACATTAGATGAGCAAGGTGGGGTATAGAGTTTGGCATGTAGTTAAATAGATTGTTTTGTGAACTTATGTGGGATTGTAGGTTGAAGAGGAGTGGTAGTGTTAAATTTTATGTAAGGTCAATTCAATTTAATTCACATTAGGTGTTACATTATAGTTAGAGATATTATTGTAGGAAAATATTTACGAAACAAGTGAGCTAGATTATAGCCCCATTCCAATAAATGCTTCTACACTGAAAGCACCAATAATAGATTGTTCAAATGTTGTTTTATTTTGAATCCCAAGAAAGAGAGAGATCTGAAGAGAAACCCCATACCAGTAGTACTAATGTTGAACCAATTGATACAAATATAATGTATCAACCCTTCATGGAATTTATGAGAAAATTGATAGAAGATAACATGAAATGATTAGAAAATAAACTGAATAATAATATGAAAGAATTAGAAAATAAAATGGAAAATAACATGAAAGGATTAGAGAATAATATGAAAGAAAATAATGAGAGTATAAGAAGGAAGTTAGATAATAAAATAGAGAATAATATGAGAGGATTAGAGAACAATATGAAAGGTAGAGAATAGATTAGAGAATAAAATGGAGAAAATAATGAGAGTATAAGGAAGTTAAAAGATAAAATGGGGGAATTGAAAATAAAGTTGAGGAGAAAATAAAAAGAAAGATAGGAGACCCAAGGGAAATTTTGAGAGAAGAGATATTCAGAAACAATGAAGATATTAAGTGTTTACTGGAAAAGTCCATGCAAGAATAATTTGCAAATCTTAGGAAGACAGATATAGAGGATCTCAAGAGCAGGTTTGTGACATTAGAGTTGAACTGTAGTAATAATAATGTACAGGCTAGGAAAGATATTGATAATTGCTACAGTGACTTAGAGGTTAGTAGGGAAAGAAAGATTTGTTCAAGTGCAGAATGAGATTGGAGAGGACAAGTGTATTGTTCAGGAAGTTAGGGAAGAGACTGCCTATCAACAAACCCAATTCAAAATAGAAATGATAAAGGAGATTGAGAATAATTTGATGGAATATCAGGGAAATAAAGTAGAAAACCTTTAATAATAGAATAGGAAGCACTGTAATAGAATTGTGGAAATAACTTAGTGATAATTTACTAAAGGAAGCTGTTTATTTGGAATGTATCATGGAACAAAAGATTGAATTTGATAAACATCTTGAAAGATTTAAGAAGGAAGAAAATGAATATGTAGTAGAGCTGTTTGAAAAAAATATATTGAATCCTGGATACAAAGTATGTGTAGTAGGATAGAAAGTATCCAAGGGGAACAAAATATGTCTAGAGAGCTAAATGATAGAGCTGAGACTTCTTTGGTTAGCCTGACAGAAACTTGTATAAAGCAAGATATATCTACTATTAGTCATGATAATATGCCAATAAAAGAGGTAGGGCCTATTGTTACCCACTTTTCTGAGATAAATCAGACAAAATGGACCATAGAAGAAAACCTTAGCAATACTAGTTTTATGGCTCTGCAGTTTATCTATATAAAATCTTTTAAGAGAGAACCTAGAGAAAATCCTCTTGAATACTTACACAGTTTGGAGGAGCTGTTCTCTTTATGTTGGTTGGCAGAAAATGAGAAATTGTCCATATTATGTAACCATCTGTATGCTTCAGCTAGAGATTGGTGTCAAATCTTTTTTTGATAAGCCAACCACATATGGGATTTTAAGCACATAATACTAATGTCTTTTTGGGGAGATGTAAGAAGGATAACATCTGCAATCAAATCTCCCAGGAAAAATATAGCCCCTATAAGGGAAACTGTTACCAATTTTTCTGAGGGCAAGCTGTAAAATTTCAAACTCTGACAGCATTCCATCTTTGGGAGCATCAAATAGTGAGGAATCTCTGCCACAATTTACCTAGATCAATAGAGCAGGTCCTCATTGCTGTTCATTGATATACTATTGAGGTATCAGAAATCCTAGATGTTCTCGAAATCTCAGAATATAATTTGGAAAATCACTCCAGAATTAATAAGGAAAGGCATAATTATCTTTTGGTGAATATAAATTTGAGAAACTCCTCCAATTGTTAGAAAATACCAAGAGATAATATATATTCATTTTATGCTGAGGTCTTTTCCATACTCTAGTGGTAATAGGCATTTAAGTAGGTCTAAAATAAGAGCGATTATATCAAGTAGTAAACCTTCAACTAGTGGTATAACCACTGCAGTTAAGAAAATTGGGGGTAAAGCCCAAAATAAATCTGAGATGTAAAATTAAACAAGTTCATGTACAATAGTTTATCCTTACTGAATAATTGCTCAGGTTGGTGTGAATGTTTTCATGCTCTTGGCATATGATGGCCCAAAAGGAATGTACAATGCCTGCAATTTAATACCATACCCATCAATAAGTTAATAAGTAACTTAAACTAGTACATGTCATTGTAGAGAGTATCTAAGAGATTCAGAATGTTTTATTAATTAATATAAGTTGTTTTAGGAACAAATACTTATTGAATGAATTTTTTTTCATTTTGTCCAGGTAATTACTATATGCTGTTTAAAGGTTAAATGTAAAAATTTAAAAATTTTCTTCTGCCAATAAGAAAAAGTTGTAACCTTCTGTGAGCTTGGTGTTTATCAAGCCTTATTTATGCAGTCAAATATGTAAAATTTAAAATTTTACTTGACAATAATAGAAATATATTATATCAGTGGTATGTTAACATAATTACCAAATTTTATTTTTAAATTAAGTAAATTTTATCAAAAATTTCCTGAGAGTAATAAAGATTTAGGCTATTCTTTATATGCTAAGCCCTCTACCAGGATGTGTAAGAGATTTTGTAATAAAACTGCCAGATGGACCAATTTTCAATAATATTAAAATAATTTATTAGTGTAATTATTAATTTAAAAGTATAGAAACATTTGATATTTTGTTATTATTAAATAATCAAAAAGATTTAAAATTATAACTATTCTAAATTAATCATTATAATTAATCCTTAAGCATATTTTTATTGTGATTTAAATAATTTTGAACAGCTTGATTAGTTATCACTAATGAATATAGATGGAGAAGTCTTGTATTAATTATATTCACATACCACACTTTAATTGGTTTATTTTTTGTATAACAATGCTCTTTCGTAAAGACATAAATAAGCTAACATATATTATAGTGAGGATCATTAAAAGAAAAAGAGAAAAGATAACATCTAAAATATGTAAAAAACAAAACAAAAAGGTACTTCAAAGGAGTAAATTTGAGTGTGCCTATAATATTTCAATGGTAATATTTAATTCATATCCATAATTTCCATATGAAAACTTTTGCTCAATAGGGTCACAGTATTCACTAATAGAAGTGGGAAATTGCTTTAGCTCGGGGGCCACAGAGTTTGAGGGAGGGCTGCATCAGGGGCTACTTTGTGAAGTGAAGGTTAGCAAAGGGCCACACCAAATATTTGTTTGTCCATTCTTCTATTAAACACATGACATTCATTACCAATTTTACATTTTTTTGGAGGATTCAAGGTTTCACTAAACTTGGAAATTTATATATTTGCTAATGCAAAGACAAAATTAAAATTAATCAGATCAACTGGAAAAGCAATGCACATTGTATCTACACTGCACACGTGTATTGACATGGCCATCCTAGTGGAAAATATGAGATGAATCTTTGGTCATGCATGGGAAGGAAATCTCAGTTCAAGGCAGATTTTTCTGATTGTCTTGGTGGGCCGCATGTCACCCTTGGGCCATTATTTGCCCAGCCCTGGAATATGCTAAATGCTAAAAAAGCTGTTGGTGATGCACTTGCATTATAATATCAAGATGTGTCTGTCATTTTTCCAAGGAGATGATTCTCACAATTTAATGTAGATTTAACATAAGATAAAAATAAGAAGGAAAAATAAATTGAACTATGATTCAAAATACTCCTAAATAGCATAGTGTATAATTGTGGTTCTGTTCATTACTGCAAAACATTATTTAGATGAAAACTTGAGCTTACTGTTATCAATGAATTATAGGATCACAATCTTTGCAAACTGTTTTCACACTTTTCATATCCTTATTAAGAGACTTTTCTATGTCGGGAAGGGGTATCTCTTTTGTGAAATCAAAGCAATAATATCAGCATGGAACAATTTGCCTGCTTGTGATTTTAGAAGATCACTGATGAATATTTTAAATAAAATAGGTGAGAGAACTAAGCCCTGTAGTAGACCATTCTGTAAAATTTTGTATCCACCACAATTAACATTTAGTGACACCTGAGTTTTTTTTAGTGGAGAGAAATTTTCTCAAGTTAATTAGAAGCATAAGTCTATGTTAGATCATTGAAGATAGTATCAGTTCATAATTTAATTTAGAATCCTATTTTATTGAGAGTTATTAAAGTTAAATCTTATTCGGTGGAGTTTCTTCTTGATCTGAACTCAACATGCTTATCTTCAATCATTCACAAAATTTTGTTAATATGATTATTTAAAATAGATATATAATGAATAGATAATAATAATATTGGGAAATTATTTTTTTTATCATAGTTGAGTTTAATTGCTTTTAAGACTATTATAGGTTTTGCTTTTATGCCAAATTTTTGGAATAGTTTTTGTATGAATAATATTACTGAATAATTTTTACCAATCATGCTTTAATTTTAGGTCCTAAATTTTTTAGAAACTTGAAAGTATGTTATATGTTCCTGTGTCTTTCCTGATTTAAGACAATCAAAGGCAAATTTAAGTTCACAATATCTATTGGTTTTATCAGATTGATATTAGAAGAATATTCTAAAAAAGAAAATTGCTGTTTTCTGGTTTAATGATGCTTTTTATCATTCTAGGAATCTTGAGTTTAGAAATTTGGTATATAAAATTGGCAACTGCATTAGTATTAGTAGTATTAATTCCTTTAGAAATTTGATTTTACAATCACAGAGCTTACATAGAAGTAACCAGGCCTTTTGGCTATATTGTGTAAAGTTTTGGTTTTCCTTAATCTCTCTCAACTTTTTTTTTTGTGACAGCATCCAGAGATTTTATAAGCTTATCAGGATGTTTCATATATTTGTTAAATAAAGTTAGCTAGAAAAAGCACTTCTGGTTTTGTTCCAACCTAAAATTAACTTCTTTTGATATCCATGAGAAATGGACTCTTTAGATTAAATATGTTAACATAATAAGAGGGAATTTGAGAGGATTTTGTCAGCATTTCATTCAAGATATTCAGTACATTAAACTATAGCAAGTTTTTCTTAAATTCTAGTCTAGAATAGGATAACTTTCAACTATGGAATACGAGTCTTTGAAAATGATTACATTAGGTGTACATTGACAACAAAGAAATTATCCTTATATTAGTAGTTAAGCAGGTAATGATAAACCATATTTAGCAAACAAAATATAAATCAAAACTGTTCTTCATCTTCTTAAATAGAGTGTTCATCCTTGCTTGGCATCATAAGTTAAATGAATATTTAATTGTATCCATTCATTACACATCTCCAAAAATTACTATGAGAATTTAAATCTATAAATATAGAAGATTTAGAAGGATCCAGAAAAGAAAGGTAAATTCTCTTTGTATTAGAAAGTTTATAAACATTGCAAACATAAAAATTATATATCTGAATGGTGATTGCCATTAACTTAAGAAATGGTTTCATTATCTAAGACTTATTTCAAATGAATAATCTACAATTAAAGAATTATGGTACAAAAATGGAATTTTTATGACTTTCCAAACAAATTTATTTTTCTAGATCCAATAGTAAAAGATAGATTTGATGTTCTTGGATGCAATTGGAGTCTTTACAAAAGTTCGGGACAACCTATGGTTATTGCAATCATCTGCTTTATAAATCAAATTTAACAATCATTAATTTATATAGATGTGGACAAACACAAATCATGAAACACATAATTAATGATTGTTGCATTAGGGGCTAAAGTGGCAGAATTGACGAATTTAATAAATCCACTAGCAAATGTATTTCCTGATTGGAGTCTCTACATATTTCTTTCAAATGTTTTGTTAACAATCAAGCTGACTTAAAAAATCTATCACTAGTCAAGCTTTGGTGGCCGAGTGGTCAGCACAGCTGCCTTACAAGCAGTTGTCATGGGTTCGCTGATGCTTTGACACATGAAAAAAAAATGTATCACTAAATCAAATAGTATATATAACTGGACAAAGAATTCAATATCATAAAATTTTTTTTTATAATATAGCAATGTTTGAAAGAGTAAAGCAGATTTAAAAAAAAAAAAGAATAATGCACCATAAAAATAAAAAAGTGAAGAAAAAAAAATCATCCAATTAGACATTATGATGAATTAATATAATTGAAAGCAACTATAAATAAATGTCAAACAGAGCTAAAGTATTTTAAAATTTATAATAAATTGCTATTAAAATAATTGCAAGTTAACAGATAAAATATAAAAAAACCATTTCACTAAGAACTAAACAATTAAAAGGTAGAATCTAAGGCAGTAATTTCTTGTACTAAGAGGAGTTGTTTATCTTAATATATACCGAGCACTGATTGTATATATGTGTGGGAGAGGCTCAACTGATGAGTGCTGACTCTGCACTAAATATATTAGAGATTATGTATCTTTTTCGCATATGTGTGGTCATGTGTACCGGTTGCTTGAGATAGAGTGGAAGATGAATAGACTGACAAATCCTGAGTTCAATTCCTTCTTATTACACATAAAAGGTAGATTGTAAATAAGGAAAGATAGACATACTGGGATATAAAAGTATCGAAGATTTAAAAAGCATTAATATAAATTTGCTAAAAAAAAATAATACTAGAGTTAAAAAGAAAGTTTCTGTATATTTCATACTTAAAATAAAAACATGAGCAGCAATTTTTTTTTAAATGCATCATATACACGGTGTATATATTAAAGCAAAAAGAAGAAAGATATTAATTAAGTAAAAAGTAAACTATTTTCATTTCATTTAATTTTGTTGAATGAATGAGAGAGTCCGGTTGTTGAGAGGACCCCCAGGGGCCTAAATCCTAGTTCTTCTTGAGGGAGGGGGCTGGGATGAGGGCGCTGTGGTGATCGTCACCAACGTTATTTTTTCTCATTCACAAGATAGAAAAAATAACGTTATTTATGGCGATTCTTTAACATTATCGTCATGAATAATTTTATTCATGTATTATTGCAAAATAAGTTGCAGTTTTGCCTCATGATTCTAATTGCAAGTGATGCACCTTATTTAATTTTATTACTTCCAATGTTGTTATTGATTGGGCTAACCTTTTGCTGTTCATATAATTTTCATGATGGATTAGAATGATTTTCAACAGAGACATTTTAAAGCTTGGATTTTCCCCCCTTGTTCTCCATAGTTTTTCCATAATTTTTCCAAAGTATTCGGGATTGTTCTCTTGTGAAGATATTCGAGGCCATTTGAAAGAACTGGACAGTAGATTGATTTAGTCCTTTTTTTATGTTATCTTCAAGTGTTTTCCTATTTCTCAACTTATCTACCGCAAATTGGATTTCCCAATATTGTACTCCTAAAAGACTATTCATATTTGACTTCTAGACTTTACAAATAATTCCTAATTGTACCTTTTAATTAAAATTTTCATTACACTCAACTTTTCTGATTGAATGAGAGAGTCTGGTTGTTGGGGGGGGGGCAGAGACCTAAATCCTGGTTCTTTTGAGGGGGGGGGCTAGGATGAGGATGCTGTAGGGTATGTTGTCAACGTTGATTTTCTCATTCACAAGAAAGAAAAAAACGTTATTCATATCGGTTTTAGCGTTATTGTTATAAATGATTTTATCCAAGTATTATTGCAAAGTAAACTGCATTTTGGCCTAATGATTTTAATTCCAAATGATTCATCCTATTTAAATTTATTATTTCCAATGTTGTCATCTCCAAGTGTTTTCCTCTTCTCAACTTATCCATCGCAAATTGGATTTCTCAATATTGTACTCCTAAAATATTACTCATATTTAAATTCTAGTCTTTACAAATAATTCCTAATTGTAACATTTATTTGTCTTTAATGGTTAATACATACCCTTTTCACATCCCTTTCTCTTTTCACATGTATCCTTCCCTTTCATCATGTTGCTCCTGAATTTCATTTTTACCATTCTTTGTAAACCTTTTATTTAACTGTATTTGTACCTTCTTTTTTTTTTTTGATGAATAAACTTTCATCACTGAGAAAAAAAAAGTAAACTATTTATCTAAGTAAAAAATTACTAATAAAAAAATAACAATATATTCTGAACAAAGAGTTAATAAATGCTTAAGTCTATTTATAAAGATAAAAAATAATTTTAGTTATTACAAATATAATATTAATATTACTTTTAATTTCTTACGTAAAGCAAAATTTCCAGAATTTTTCAATGTTCTTATTTTACACTTTGAGTCTAAATCCATTTCGTATAAGCCATTTTCACCGAAATGATAATTTATTCTGCAAATAAAAAAAAAAGTTATACTGTTTGTTGTGATATATATATTCTTTATATTAAAAATAATAATATAAGGGAAATAAAAAAACTATTAAATTAGTTTTTTTTTTTTTCATATGTCACAACAACCGTCTGCAAGCAACTGCTTGCTTGCAAGGCGGCTGCGCTGACCTCTCGGCTAATAACGCTTGATTATTAAATTAGATTTTAGAATAAATAAAAAAGTTCGGAAAATAAAAACTAATTAAAAATAAAAGCAGAGTTTTCAAATTTTAGAAAGATACACAAAAGCATTCCAATCCAGGTCATTTGAAAAACTCTGCTAATTAACTACCTCCTAAATATTTAGTTACTCCAGAAAAAAAAAAATGGAGAAATTCCAGAAAAGAGTGTAATTGATGGACAATTAAAAAAATAGAAAAGGTGACATGAAGAAAGTGAGTAAATTGAAATCGTATAAGGAAAAAAATGTATGTTTCTGTGGTAAAAAAATGGCTTGTAACATGAAATTGTAACCTGAATATATACCAAATGGGGTTGGATAGGACATATTACAGTTACATATAATAAATTGGAAAAAGAACAAATAAATCAATTTTAGTCTACTTAGCCAGTGACTAGTCAAAACTGGTTTCATTGAGTAAATAATGCTGCCTGCCCAAATCCATGGCAGAAACATAAATATAGAAATTAATAACAGCTCAGAGGTGTTATTAATATAGTTAAAGGATTGAAATTACTAAACATGTAAAACGAATAAATAAGCTCTGAGCTTGAGATGCAAAGTATAAATAGGAATGACATAAAAAGTGTTAAAAAATATGGCTAATTATAAAAACCAATAAACATCACATGATCACCATTTCTCAAAAGGGATGTGCATGATAGATCAATCTAAGAGATCAGCATAGCTAACTATAAGTTCACCAGCACTCCCCCAAAGTAATAATCATTCATCATCATGAATGATTTATCAAAATAAATAAATCAACAGTCCATCTTGTAGCTGGATTAGAAAAAATAAAAAATGTAAATCAATAATCAATCTGTTGACTGGATTGGAAATGGGTCTTCTGTAGACCAGGCTAACTATTGAACTCTTCTCAGCTTGGGCAATTATTTAAACATTAATTTGGATGCACCAACTTAAGTTCTCAGCCACTAGAATATATAATCATCAAACAATAAGGCTGGGACATTAGAACATGCTGGTCATTATCAATGCTCTGGCCACTTAGTACCATTAATGTACTGACCAACTATAAACATAATTTCTAATAGAGACCAAACTAAATAATATGTATTGCATCGATTTTGAAGAATATCCTCTTTGCATCAACCCAGAAATCATCATCTTGATGACAATACACTAAATATAAACTCTTATCCCATATAACTGTTATGCACGAATCTAGTTCAGGAAGCAAGAACTCCATAATTTATTACTGTGAGAAAGAAATAATAATTTATCATAAATAACCTTAAGCAAATAATGAGCTTCCATTACTTATAAATAAATAGTTTTATTGGTATCACACACAAAAAAATTAAATCTTAAAATATAAGCTGTCATGATCTAAGGTCACACACACAACCTTCATGAAACAGGAATTGGATAGAAATAGTAATTAAGACAAAAAAGAATTTTTTTTTTTTTTAAAAAACAACAACAATTATTTAATATCTAATTAACAAAAAAAAACCACATGATAGTAGATAATTTCACACATTCATTTCATTATATAAAAAAAGAAATAAATATACAGTTTGATAAAATTATATGAACTTACCAAGTAATTTTTTTCATAGATTAACTTTCAATTCATTAGATTATTTCTTTAAAAATAACTAAAAGTTTGTTAAATATTTTCAGAAATCAAAGATAGCAATATTCAGAGGGCAAATTAAGAGAAAAAAAAAACATTACATTTATGAAACAACAAAAAAATAGATTTTTTTATTAATAAAAATATAGTTTGCACACATAAAAACACAAAAAATATCTATAGCCATGGCTCTCTTGTCTATAAAGGCCTTTCTAGTTGCAATTTCAGTTTTTTCTAATGGAGTTTCTTCTTGAAGGCTTCTAAACATGAGCCTAGCAATGCCAGGTAAATGAAAATTGTAATTTTTGTCAATTTGGTTTTTCTCTTGAATTTCTGGATGAGACAGATGTAATTAAAGACTTTTGTTGCTCCTGGTTGAAGGAAAGGCTTCATACTGCTTAAAGGGGTTTTTACCTTCTCTACATTTTCTTCCAGTGAAAGTAGATTACATGGAGGAAGGTAATGCCTAGCTTTTAGCTAAACCTAGCACATAGTTTTTATTGTATAAACCATTTTTAATGCTAAACTCATAGTATGATAAAAGCTTGATACAAAAAAACCTACTTTATTCAATAGCTTGGTATCAGCTGGATTAACTTGGTCTGTTCTCTCATCAACAGCTAAGTTAGGAATAATTTATTCTATTTTTTTCAGCAGCAGAATTGAGATTTGACTGTTCTCTTCAACAGTTAAGTTAGCAATCACTCTCTCCAGATTCTTTGGGTATAATCACTAATTCACACCCCCACATATATTTTTTAAAAACAATCTTGCTCACAAGCCAATTACAATCTGTCTCTTACATTATCATTTTCATGACAACCAATGAAACAAAATTTCATAACAACAATTATTCAGTTAATCATCTACTTAATCATAGATTAAAACAAGTTAAGAACAAGAATTTAACAACATAAAATTCTAGGCATTCTTTTATAATTAAAAACCAAATCTTACAAAAAAAAAAAATAACAATAAGATAATCTGTTAATTGCATTGATTTGATTTTTTTTCATTAAATAAAGATTAAGAAAGGAAAACAATTCTGATAAATTAAATTTTACAAAATTATTAAAATCCTATTTTTGCTTTTCCATTTTATTTTTAAAAAAATACACTTAAATATATTTAATGTTTGAGAATTTCCATATTATCATATGGGGATGATTAATAAAAATAGGTCTAAAAAAATTTAAATATTATTTTCCTCCATTAATAAAATATTTTTTTAAATTCTCAAACAGGAGGAATATGCTAACAACTACCTAATTATTTATTTATTTTTTTCTAGTGCAGCTATGTAACCAATTGGTTGCAGTACATATTCTAGTTTAAATTAAATAGATGGTACCAATTTCAAATATTCTTACAAATCAAGTTATTAGTGCATTATTAAATTGTTAGTAAAAATTTTTAAAAGAAATTATCTTTAAATTTAATTTGAAAGTTTTTTCAAAACTCTGTGGGTTTTTTTTTTTTCATTTACAATATTTAATTAGCTAAAACTGGCATAAATCCTTTATAAATGTTAACTGGAAGAAATTGTCTGGAGACTAACTGATTATTTACACTTCTTGAGTTTTTTTAAAATGAATAATATAGTCACCAGTTATTTATTTTTAAATCTGATGAACTAAATGTCTAAATTTAACTGCAACATTAATTGTTTGAGATAATATCATTTTACTCACTACCTAATATCTATCCATAAGTTATATCTCCTGTATGCACTTTATATATATGACTATAGCAACATTGTATGTACATCTTTGCATATAGATCAATCAGCATATGTACACATAGCATGGCAATCTTTCAATTTTCTGGAAAGTATTGGAATATCTCAGCTGGCCTAGTTTAAATAGTAGACTCACTTATTGTCATTTTCAGGTTAAGCTATGTGTCAGGTAACTGTTGACATTCAGTCAACTCCATTCAGTCTCTATAATTTGATAGATTTCAGGCAGGCAGGCTATTTAGTACATGAATGCAGGTTATAAACCATAGAAAGGCATATCTATTACTTCCACATGAATTTAATTCTACCATTGCAACACTAGTAGCATCTCTACTTCTTGCCTTCATTATAACTTCATAATAATAATGATGTAATGATTTTTTTACTTTCAAATCCACTTTTTATAATGTATCGTGGAATTTGAAAACAATAATTAAATATGTTTTTGTTGATCAAAAAAAAAAAAACAAGTTAATGATTTTTCAACTCACTTTAATTAAAACCATATTTTTATTTAAAAGTATTCTTAGCCCTTCCAACAACATCAGATTGTAGAATTTAAAATCAAAAGCTTTAATTTAAAAAAATTATTAATCTAATTAAAAATAGATAAAGGAATTTTATAATTACTGGTATTATCCATTTTAACATAGAAGCAAATTTGTTTTAAATTTTTTTTTCATGTCATAGCATCAGCTGGGAGGCAAATCCGCAACAACTGTCTGCAAGCAACTGCTTGCTTGCAAGGCGGCTGCGCTGATCTCTCGGCTAACAATGCTTGACTAGATTTTTTTTATATTTATCAACATCAGAATAAAACATTAAATAGACTTTTTTAAATACAATAATTTAAAATAATTTTTTAAATTCAAAATTATCATTTAACTTTTAACTATTATTCCAATCTATATATTATAAATAAATATCTACAATTTTTTTTTATTTATGTTCCTTTCTACTTTTCCTTTCAACTTTATATATGTGTGTGCACACACCATAGTGTTATTGTATGTTATGAGATATATAATTGTCTCAATATATAGAAAGCATATCGTTTAAACATAAACATATTCCTGAAGAAAATGCATGAAAAATCTTTAATGGCCAAAGGAAAAAGATTAATAACACAACAGCTAGTGAAACATTTTTATTCTGAGTAATATATCCTGCCTGGCTTTATCCAATTGGCTATAATTTTGTTTGGCATTAGACAGTATTAGAATGCATAAGCTATTGATCTTTCTCCATTATAAAATGAAAGACTTAATACACCTATATCAAATTCAAAAGCATATGTATTGAGAATGATTTCTATATTCCTACTATAGTAAACAAGGAATTTGTTTGAAGTTAACAGAGATTTAGTTTGAACAAAAATATTATCTTGGCTTTCTGTTTATATCAACTTTTTCTTTTTAAACCTTATGGTTTGGAGTTCTCTAATTCTCCCTAGATTTAGAATATTGCCCTTCTCAGGGGCAAGCATGTGGTCATGTATCCAAGAAAATTTAACTTTTTTTTCTCAGTGATGAAAGCTTTTATTCATCAAAAAGATGAAATATACAACAGTTAAAAAGGTTTACAAAGAGATGATTACATAGCAAAATGAAATTCAAATACAATATGGTGAGGGGGGATGGAATAAATATGAAATGGGAAGGGGATATGGAAAGTGGGGTGTAGTCCAGGCAAAAAAGAGTCTTTGGTAAGGAGCAATGTTGATAGGCTTGGTTGCCCTGGAGGATTAATAGGAAGATCCATATGTGGCATTAACTTTGAGGGAATTGCTATATGTTAAGTCTTTAGAGGTTTCAGGGATGAATGAGGAGGTTTATGAGTTATGCTTATATGCAACAGGCTGATTATTGTCCTTTGTAGATGAGTAATTTTAGTTTTCCCTGTTGTACTTGGAATGCCATTATGATTGGTCATGTTGTTCTTTTTGACTTACTTTTTACCTTTGATAGAGCAAACCACAGTCTGAAAGGGAGGAAAGTCCAGAGGGCAAGGAGATGAAGACTTTGAAATAAGTTCTTTAGTGATGATGTTTTTGGTTAAGTTTTGTTTGAAATTCAATTTGGATAAAATTTGGGTAATTTTGAAGGTTTTTAGTTCTTGTAGTTTAGGACTTCATGTTTTTTATGCTAGGGGCAGTGGCCATCTTTAAACCATTTGAAAGAATGAAAAGTGATATGAAGAAAACAATTTTGAAATGGAAAAATTAAATATATTGATGTAAAAGCAAAAAAAAAACCACTGGAAAACTTGTTATTAATAATTTTAGTTGAGTAATGAAAAAATTGAGTGGAATTTTAAGCATTTAGTTACTCCAGAGGAGGGGGGTCTGAAAAAAAAAAGATCATTAACAATGGCCTAAATAACTGGAACAACACACAAAAAAAACCTTTATAAACAAGTTCTAAGTGACAGGGAATTGGGGTAGGAGAAATATTTAAGAGTCTAAGAGGAAATAAAACCCTTTTATGGTCCATGAAACAGTTGAACCACCCACTAAATGGGGGGGGGGGAATGAAGTAGTTAAAT
Organism: Epiperipatus broadwayi; assembly: GCA_028023455.1. NCBI lineage: Eukaryota > Metazoa > Onychophora > Udeonychophora > Euonychophora > Peripatidae > Epiperipatus > Epiperipatus broadwayi. The sequence goes on along the minus strand of JAQFVV010000551.1, from coordinate 110,958 downwards.
GCTGATAAGCACAAGATAGGGAAATTGGGTTAAAAATGCACTAAAACTGAGATTTAGTGCATGAAAGAGTACATTAGTAGCAAAATAAGACCTTTAAAGGGCCAAATAAATATAAAAGGCACCTTTCACTGCTGCAAAACCAACCTTTCAGAGCCATTCTGTGCAAGCTATGAGGAGGATGACTTTCCAGTAAGAGCTCTACCTATGGACTAAGAAAATTTTACTTGTGAGCATTTCATCTGCATTTTTTTAATCATTCATTTGCATCCTCAAATTTATTTAATCTGTGACAAATAATCATTCATGCATTGACTTAATGATGTTTTTAAAGTAGAAAATAATTCTGGTTACTCTTTTAAATAGTATATATATTTTTGCTTGAAATATATTCAAAACAGTTGTTATATTAAAAGAGAAATGGCTATATTAAAATAAGATTTGTGTAGTTAAGGTCAATAATTTAGATGATCATTTTCTTATAAGAATCTATAGAAAAGCTATTCAAATTTAATATCACCGATGGATTTTATAAAAGCAAAATCATTACTTTTAATTATAATACAGGATAAGTATTTCTATATAGATTTTTGTTTATCCTTTAACACAAATTCTTAATTTCTCATCCATCTTTAAAATCAGAGTAATGAGTGTTCAATACAATCAACTTTATCTTTTTGAATCAATGGCTCTTCATCACTAGACTAGATTTTATTTCCTTCTACTTTATCTTAAATGGGCTTGCGACTCTACTTCTGACTTCATTTTCAATATTTACTTTTTAACTATTGTAAATTTAATGCCAAATTTTTCGAATTGCTTTCTTTTATGCAGAATTAGTTTACCTTCTACATTGTACAATATTAACATTCTCATCTTCTTATTGGTTTTTATAATTATTAAAACAGGCAAAACTCTCTATACGTATTGCCACTCAGTGCAAGCCAGAATAATCAATGGATGCCAGAAGGCTTGTGCATAAAATCCCCATCTAGTGCCTACTCATCTAATATCCCCAGACTAGTTTCTGACCTATGGCCTTTGCAGTGAAGAGCCTTGGATCTGAGAGCACTGCACCTAGATCTTAAGATCTAATACAACCCTCCAGTAGCCACCTTTTATCTCTACTTAACTACAAAACTATGAGTCTTAAATTGAAAACACTATAATATTTTTCAATCCAAGCTCATTAGCTTATATAGTCATATAGGTCTGAACTCAGATCAGTACCTATACATTTTGGTGACTTTGGTTCTTTAACAACTATAGCCACCACTATCATATTAGGCAGAATTGGTTTGAAGCCAATAAACATCACATGATCACTATTTCTTATGCTTGCTTATAACTGTTATTAAAACAGGCAAACTCTCTATACGTATTGCCACTCAGTGCAAACAGAGTAATCAATGGACTCCAGAAAGCTTGTGCATAAAATCCTCATCTAGTGCCTACTCATCCAATATCTCCAGATTAGTTTCTGGCTTGTGGCCTTGTCAGTGAGGAACCTTGGATCTGAAAGCACTACACCTAGATCTTAGAATCTAATGCAACCCTCCAGCAGCTAACCAATTTAGGGCAGTTGATATTCACATATTGGTAACCATTGGCCCAGGTATGACCCTGTAATTTCCCCATGTTACAGTACCTATGTGTGCATTTTTTTACACATGTTTTCAACATTGAATTAAATATGTCTAGTAAGAATATAATAATATGGATTTAAATAATTTATTTTTTGACAAATTAAAAATCCTAGAATATAAATACTAGTGTGTGCACATATTTGAATGGGTACCCATATACATGTGAAATCAGTCATTATTTATGTATTATTAAAATGAATTGATTTTTTTTCTTAGTCTATGACAATTCAAATATGTTGATTTTATATTATACAGGCATGTCTGTATGCTTATATATGTGTGTTTTATGTAAACATATTGAAATATCTGCAAATTATAATGTTATAATATATATATATTTGTATTGCTTTAATCAAAATCAGAATGATGAATTAATATTTATTGTGTACTTAACAGATCTTTCATTTTATTGTTATTGTTTTGAACTAACAAATTTATATATCATTGTTTAAATTTTCAAAATAAAAGTCATAGATCACATAACCCCTTTCCTCTTAAGCTTGTAAGTTATAAACAGTGAGGAATTGGCAATCCTCACTGTTTATTGTTTAAATTTATTTCAATGAATTTGCTTAATATTAAAATAGGTTTAAAATATTATATGTTGGGATTATCTCTTGCTCACAATGACAATTATAGAGTTATTGCTCACTGAGCTAGATTAGTGCATAATGGTTAATTATATCCTTTAAAGTTCATGTACTATCTTTTATTTTTATATTAGAAATTAAGTTTATAATTGACCAGTATAGCCAGAGTATTGATGATGATCAGTACATATATGTATCCCAGCATTGTTTTTTTAAATATATTCTGATGGATTAGAACTTAAGTTTGTGCATCCAAATTATTGATTATATAATCTGGCCCAAGTCTGGAAGTAACTAGATAAGTAACCTGTTTATAATGTAGCTCTTTTATATTTAGTTGACCTATTTCAAATCCAGTCACAAGGCTGACTGTTGATTTTTGTTGTTGACACACTTTTGTTTGATGCTGGATGAACTTATTATTAGTTTATTCTTTGCTGATCTCTCATGCTCATTCCTTTTATGCTTAATTTTATATTTTGTTTATTTGGGGATGATGGTGATTCCTATGATCCCAGGTTCACCTCAATCCTTGTACTGTTACAATATATATATATATGTGTGCGTGCGCATGTGTGTAGTAGAAGTTTTATTTCTTTTGAATATTGTTTCTACATATGTGCATACAATAGCTTTTATATAATTTTTATCTATAGCAGGTTTCTTTCAATTCTGTACTGCAAAAGGACTTTATTCTTGAACCCAATCCAAGGATTAGGAATGAACATACTGAAGGGCTTTATCAGTCTTTAAGCTGATTACTAGTAATATTAGCCAAGCAACAGCAATATTTTTCTTATCCTCATTCACAGATATAAACCTCTACCATATCCATTTAATTACATATAAAACAAATATTGTCTAAATAACTGGAGTTCTCTAGACATTTTTTTTTTTTTGCATTGATACAATTCACCAAGATCCATTTTGGTGTCACCTCTTCAAGAAATGGACAGGAATCCAGATTCAAACTGTCATTTATTAGGTAGTAATCCTATCAGCTCTAAGAAGTAGCTTGGAATACAAGAAACTCAACCATGGTATTGCATTATTTACTTCTTTAATATAATTGATGAAATGCAGGAATGAGAATTAAACATAGGCCAATGTTTAAAACTCAACAATATTGTATTCCATGCAGTAGCAATAATATAAATGAATCAACACACTTCTCTCAAATAATGATCGCTACCAAATTATGAAAATACAAATAATGAAATGTGATACAATTTTATATACATAATGGTTTTTAATAATTTTTTATTACATTTTATTTTTATATTAGTATAAACTAAAATACCCCACCCCCCATATACTTGATCAATGTTTTAATTATAACATATAAAAAAATAGTGAAATAAAATTTTATAAAACAAAGACAATATACACACACATGTAATTAATTTTTAAAATAGAATAAATTAGTATTAAATATAATAAACCATCATCATAACAACAATCATAATTAAATATCACTTCAAGAACTTACGCACTAAAATTTTATCATTTGATATATACATATATTGTAACCTTATTACCCAACTCCATTGGGAATAGATTGATTGGCATTTGTAATGTTTTTGAAATAAAAAAAAAGAAAAATTTTTAAATTTTTTATAAATTTCAAAGTAAATTGTATTAATATACAATTGAAAGAAAAACCTGGTATATATATATTTTACATACGTCTGTTCAGAGTTTTGCCTGTTTTTAATAACAGTTATAAGCAAGCACAAGAAATGGTGATCATGTGATGTTAATTGGCTTAAAACCAATCCTGCCTAATAGGATAATGATGACTATTTTTATTAAAGAACCAAAATCACCAAAATGTATAGCTACTGAACTGAGTTCAGACCTATATGACTATATAAGCTAATGAGCTTAGATTGAAAATATTATAGTGTTTTCAATTTAAGACTCATAGTTTTGCAGTTAAGTAGAGATAAAAGGTGATGGAGAGTTGCATTTAGATCCTAAGATCTAATTGCAGTGCTCTTTGATTCAAGGTTCCTCACTGATGAAGGCCACAGGTCCACAAGCCAGAAACCAGGTTGGGGATATTGGATGAGTAGGCACTAGATGGGGATTTTATGCACAAGCCTTCTGGCATCCATTGATTACCCTGGCTTGCACTGATTGGCAATATGTATAGAGAGTTTTGCCTGAGTTAATAATAGGTATAAGCAAGCATAAGAAATGGTGGTTATGTGGTGTTTATTGGCTTAAAATCAATCCTGCATAATAGGATAGTGGTGGCTCCATATGGTTATTAAAAAACCAAAAGTCATCAAAATGTATAGGTACTGAACTGAATTTAGACCTATGAACTTGGATTGAAAATATTAGTGTTTTCAATTTAAGACTCATAGTTTTGTAGTCAAGTAGAGATAAATAGTGGCTGCTGGAGGATTACATTAGATCTTAAGATCTAGGTGCAGTGCTCTCAAATCCAAGGATCCTCACTGACAAAGGCCACAAGCCAGAAACATTTTTTCAAATGAAGATGGGCATCACTTAACTGGATTTTGTAATTTTTTTCTATGGGGTTATATGCTATGCAGAAATGAACACTTATAAGGGAATACTAGAAATTCACATTAAAGCAGCACAAGTAGTTTTCTTGGTTATTTCATCATTAATCTTCTCTCATTAGCAAGGTCACAGCTGCTACATTTAATTTCACTATGGAAAGCACAAAGCTTCTGTAATTCTTTGATTCACTCTACTAGCAAAACCATGTTCTGATTTAAATCAATTTTCACAACTAATTCATAACTCATCATCATCGTATTAAAAACATGTTATCCAACAAATTAAGTGCTCTTGCACCCAAAATTAACTTATCTATTTTAATCAAAATTCAATTAGATGTTTATCAATTTAAAATAAGAAAAAAAGAGAAATAGAAATGAAAGAAAATATATTATTTATGTATTTCTTCTTTTATAAATTTAAATTTGTTTTGAAACAAACCATGCTTAGTGTTTTCCTGAAGGTTTGTGATAATGGTGTTCTTGTTGTATTCTTATATTGGACATTTCCATAATCTAATATGTGCATTGAATGTCTTTAGAAAAATTTAACTTTATTTAAATATTCCAAATACATTCAACTGTTAGTAATAGCACATCAAACAGGTTAGTATATGCACAATGTTTCAAGAGGTATCATTCTCCCCTCTTCTTCAGGTGTTGCTGGCCTGATGAGTGACAGTACTAGCATGGGATTTGAACCTGCATTCTTAGATTCTTGATTATTGAATTTTAAAGTAACACTCTAACCAACTGAGCGATCCTGCCAAAGGCAACAATCAGTAGAAATTTCATATACTTATATCTACGAGGTTCCTCCTGATTTATCCACTTTTTTCTAAGAGTAAAGTTGATTAGTTGTTTCCATACATTATATACAGTCACACTAAATTGGCTTGTGGAATTTTTTTGCCATTATCATGTGAGCAGCTTCTTTAAATTTTCTTCTTTGTACCTTTTCTTCTCTATCCAATATTTTTGTATTTCCCCAATTAAACTTATGTTCATTGGTACATACATGGTCTGCTACCTTAGACACATCTGTTTTCTCTCTTCTAATCATCAGTTTATGTTCTTTCAAGCACTTTTCAATGGGATGACTGGTCTCATCAATATATGATTTTCCAATTCATAGATGCAGTTTTTTTTGTTTTCAGCATTTCAAGTTTAGGCTTTGTAGATGTTAGAACTCCAAAGACATTCAATATGCATATTAGATGTTGATAACTTTTTATTTGCTTTTTAATTTTAATAACTCCTATTCGTTTCTTTTACAATAAATAAATTTCAGTCTATTTTATTTTTCTTTAATACATTCATAAGATATTGTTATTTATATATATATATTTCAAAGAGCCATAAATATCTAAAAGAGAGTGTATAAAAACATTCTATCGCTTTCACCAACATTCAATCTACTTCCCCCCTTTATTTTAAATTTGCAGCTATGTATAAAAGGCTATGACATATATGCAGTTCAGTTTTATATATAGGACATCAATCTCTTATATAGAGACCTTACAGAAATATTTTGTTTAATTTCAATAGACAATTCAACTGCTTATAATGTTCAATTCACATTATTTCATATACTGTCTGAACTTTATATACTGCAAATGGAAATTCCATATACAATGGGCTGTGGATCAACACAGGAGAGAAATTTTATTAGATGAATTATTTTAGAAATTATTCTTTTCTTGATTCTGCAAGCTTTTTAGCACACACTATACTAAAAATGCTGAAATTAAAAAAGATGAATTAAGAGTCTAAATCAAAAATCTTGAAACTTTTATGAAAGCTAAGAAAACCACATATATTTAAGTAAGAAAAGTAAGATTAAGCTAAATTTCAGGCATGAACAAATTGAAACTGCGAAAATTCAAAATTTTAAAATTTAAAACGAAAAAATAAGAGAAATTCCATTGAGCAAAGAGTGTTTAAAGTTACATTTCAGAATAAGAAAAAAACTCATTTCTGCAGATAAATTGCAAAACTTCAAAATTTCTAAATAGAAAAGTAAAATTTAGTCAAGCGTTGTTAGCCGAGAGGTCATCGCAGCCGCCTTGCAAGCAAGTAGTTGTTTGCAGATTTGTTGTGGGTTCGCCTCCCGGCCGATGCTATGACATATGAAAAAAAAAGTAAAATTAAAAAGATTTCTTAAACCAATTACATTAACAACCCGTCTTTACACACACACATACGTAAATTCAATGTGTAACGCTATATCAATTATTTGGCAAGAGTATGTAAATTAGTAGATATTAATTTATTACAATCTCTAGTTTACCTTTATACATTTTAATCAATATATATAGAACGAGAAAAAGAGTGAAAAATATTGATAGTATATTTAAAAATTAGCTTACCTGCATAAAGAATTATTTATTCCGGGATCAGAAACATTTACAACTTCAAATCGAATAGCGAAAGCAGTATCTACGATCAGAATTGTTGCATTAACAATCGAAGCAAGGAATTCTAATTTACACTATAAAGTAATAATAATAATAATAATATATATATATAGGTTCATATAAGATCAATTTTATGTTTTATGTATTTACATATATAAATACTCAACAAGATTTTTATAGTAGATTCCTTAACATACGTATATTGCATATATACATATAGTGTATACTTAATATTTTAATAATTTAAATAAAAGTGATAAGGATTCTTAACACACACGCACCTCGCACCTATAATAAATATTCAAAAAAACAAAAACAGATTTATTAACCAAGTAACCGACATGCATCATATTTTATATACTAAAAGTACTTTATATGTAAATTTTTGTTAAGCAAATAATATAAAGGTCTAATTAAGAGAAAATTATATTACAAAAATTTAAATAATAATTTCTCCGATAATTAATCGCAGTAGTATTTTTAGTATATATAAATTACTGTTTTTAGTTCTGAAATAAGATTACAGTGATATATTTTATGTGAAGAGCCTCATCAGATAATAGAGAATATTTGTTTCTTGGGAACTTGATCTGATGTTGAACACCAAAAAATATTTTCAGGTTTAAACATAGAATTTTCTTTTTAGGTAGACGACCCATAACTAATCTAACTAATTGGTCAGTAAATGGATATCTATTTATTCTTAGCTAGAAGTAAACAAGAAAACAACTAGCAGGTAAGTAGTGTGGTGTATATTGTCTTTTCGTTTATTGTTTTCCGTAGTTAAAAGTTGGAGAACCTTCTGCTATGCAGTGGGTTGTTTAATTAGTTTTATGATTGTATATATAACTTTACTCTGCAAGTAGTATTTTTTTTTACAAAGATTTATTAACAATTATCACTTTTTAGCAAATACTTAAAAAGCATTAATCATTTTTTATTATTAAGCTAGAAATTATTTTATTCATTTAATCTTTTATTAAAATTCAGATATATTTATAATATTCTTTATTGTTAAATGTTTTTAGAAAATTCAAATTTTATTTATATATATTAAACAGTTCGATTCCCATGCTAGTACTGTTACTGGTCAGATTAATATCACACAAAGAAGAAAAGATAATAATATCAATCGACGAAGAACGTTGTATTATACACTAACATGTAGGTTATTGCTAGCAATTACATCTATTTGGAAAAACAAAAGTAAAGTTTAAATTTTTCTAAAAATATATAATAATTAACTCTCATAATAAAAATAATTCAATATATAATTACACACAGACGTATATATATATTAAGAAATATAGCATTTTAAAATTAAAGATAAAATAATAGAAATAACTTCTTTTTACATGCGCTATCAATATCATTATATAACTCTCTTTTTCAGAATGCCTGCAAATATAAAACGATTGTTTATACTTGGCATTTTAGTAATTGTCATCTGACTTTGCCTTTAGAAGTGGACTATTTCAGATTCCTTATCTGATTGGCTAGTACCCTGTTGCCATCCAAAGGGATTAAATCCTTCACTGGGGTTTGCACACCTAATTCGCATGTTTCCAGTAAGATAGGGGATCTGCCATTAAATAGTCAGCCTTTATGAGGCAAGGCTAGAGAGAGATAGAGAATTACTTCTGTCAGCTTGAACGACTGAACATGCTCTTTAATAAACCCTTTGCCATCAGCAAGGCTAGTTTCTCTACTCATTATCATGATGTCCATGCAGTGAGGCAAATCCACCTACAGACTAGAAACTGCTACATCTGCATTCGACTCGAGGCAAGCTAAATACATAGCCAGAAGAATCTTACCAGAGTTCATGAGGCAGGTTAATCATTTAGCTGGAAGTGAGTTCCGTATTCGGCACGACTACCTCAGCATTAACTTGTATAAACCATATATGTATATTATTGTTTAACTAACAAGTGTGTATATTTTTTGGGGTACAAGTTGGCATGCCCTCAGGCAAACTGCGGTGCAGTATACTATGGTGAGACTCGGGCCACGATAAACAATAGAGTGGCTCAGCACAAATACTTATACAAAAGAGTATTAAGAAGAAATGAAGGCAGCTCAGTATTTGTGGACTACCAAAAAGAGACTAATCACGAATATGAACCTGCAAATGCTAGAATAATTGCAACTGAAAGAAATGACATCAAAAGAAAGGTTAAAGAAACATGGTATATATCAAGAGATTTGAAAGCAATAAACAGGAGAGATACATGCTTTTCCATTTCAAAGAGATGGACAATATAAATAAGCTTGCATGGATTTGCATAAATTACTACGTTAGAAGGCTATGAATATGAGTTGTAAGCTCTGAAAGCGCTTAGCCTTAAGAAATATTAATATAATCGTTGAATTTAATTTCACTATATACATTAAGCGTATTTAATATTACATAATTATCAATAGTGAAGAAAAATCGGAAATTACAATATTAATAAATTGTACATATTAATTGTTGAGTAATTGTTTTTTTGTGTGTGTGTTTGTTGGTTTTGAACCGAACCTGTAAGCCTAACCAAACACAACAGTAATTAAAGAGACAAGTTTTCTGATAAGTGAAATCATTAAGGGTCAGGTTTAAATTCACACCAGATAGATATAAGGAAATCTTTATTTAATATAATCAACAAATAATCAACATAGCCTAAGAGCTATTCTCATTTTAAAAATCTGATTATCTAAAAATTAAAATTACAATCATTAATGATGTCAAAGACTACAAAAACGAAATACTTTCCCCAAATTCTAAAATATATTGAATTATTGATTCCAGAAAAATACTTTGGATCAGGTACAGTTACTGATATGGTGGAAACTTTAAAACAATAGTTCTGGCTGTTTGCATCTTTTTTATTTATTTTTCATTTCCTCAAATACAGAAGATACTTCGAAAATATCTTATGTGATATTATTTTACATTTAGCTCTTTTGATGGCCTCTTATTAATATGTGAATATTTTTTAATCTATGTTTAGGGTAATATTTAGTTACAATATATATATAATATATATGAACAGTATAAAAAAAATCTCAAAACATACCAAAATGCCATCTACCATTTTTTAAAACAACTGTATAAGTGTGCATACATATTATATACTCAAATACATTATATATTTTGCAATAAGAACAATAACAAAAAAATCAAATGATTATCAATATAAAAGTTAAAGTAAATAGAACTAGACTCACCTTATAACATTCTTCACTTCTAGCAAAAATACTTATGTTGCTAAGATATGTGTCTGTCCAGTTAAGAATGAGTACAGCCTGATCTAGTTCAAGATCAGTGGTCAGACCATTTTGAGCAATTACTGGTAATTGTCCTTTTTCTAAATATATATATGCATCATGCAATTAATATATATAATAAAACAAAACACTGGAATTAACTATATAATTGTTATTATACAAACATTTACACACACTCACACATATATATATAATAGTTATAGCCAACTTACTGGTATAACTGCCATATTGAGTACTAGTAAAGTAGTTATAATTTTTTTTTTTTAATGAATTAGAGTAAAGTTACTTCCAAACATACATTAAATTGAAGCCAAATTAAAAATAAATAAGTAGTGCAAATAAAATATAATAAATTGACTATCAAATCATTGAAAGGATAGACAATATTTTTTTTTTCGGATCAAACATAGACTTAAACAGTCTTTGACGTATGCAATTATTTAAATTAATTCAAACTTATTTTCTTTCTTTCTCTATCTTTTTTGAAGGGGATATATAATAGTAAAGACAATTATAATATAAAATGTTTTATATAGGTACTTAATACTATGAAATTGATTTAATTATTTCCAAATGTAACTGGAAACTGATAACTTGAACTTGAAAAAAATAAAAAATTATACATTCTTAAATGCATATATGAAGAGATTGCTATTATTTTTGACTTTTTTGTTTATGGTAAATACAAATTACCATATAATATATGGGATTTGAACACAGACTGTCAAACTTTCTTCACTATTCACTCTATCTCATACAACCAGCACAAATGACAATACACATGTGCAAAAGATAAATGATCTCCAATATATGTACTTCATTCTGAACCAGCACTCATCAACTGCTCCAAATCATCATTTCCCACACACATATAATCAATGCTCGGATTATATTAAGATAGCAAATCTTCAAATTTTAATGGATAGTTTTCAATCTATTTCACCCTCCAACTCTTCAATTATACAATTGAAATTCTGATCTTTTTCACATGTATGTGATCATGGGATAGAGTGGATACCTGAAGGGAGATTGAAAATCTGTGTTCAAATCCCCTATATTATATCTAGATTCCAAGTATATAAATTATACAAGTAATTACCATATAGTTAGTGATTGTCAAATCTGTGACTACAACAACTAAGGACTCGTAAAGCCACTAATGAAGCTGTATCTTGATTGGAATTTTTTCCAGATTTTTTTATAATGTTCGCTAATAAATAGCATCTTAAAATCATTTGTTATACCCAATTTCGTCCATTTTCTTTTTTTTTTTTAATATGACATCCGAAAACTTATTACTTCTACTATAAAAAGCACATACATTTTATAATTTTTTCTTTCTTTTTTTTAAAATTTACTATTCTTTTATTTAATCATAATCTCATTTCTGAAGTCAGTCTTTCATACCGTATTGTTTTATTTTACTATAAAATAAAATTTATTAATAAATTAATTGTATATTTTTTCCAAAACTTTTCCTAATCACTATAATTATTTACCTTTATCTAGTAGATGTCTCATTTCAATGATAATCTTTTTATGCATTATTATCTAATTTATTCATTTTTTAAAAAACATTTTTGCTATTTATTTTCTTTTATCAATTATATTCTCACTAAAGCAACACTTTGTTTTTATTTATTTATTTATTTTTATCCATTTCAAAATACTATTTAGATATTTTTTTCCGATTTTCTTTGAATAGCTCCCACCTAATATTTAAATTTATTTTACATTTAACTTTCTATTATTTAAAATTACTAGTCTTAAACAAAAATATGATTTTACTTTTAATATTTAATTTTAATAATTAATGTCCTTTCATTTTTTTAATTCACATTACATTATATTCTAGAAATTTGCTTTTATTCTTTAAGATTCTGTCAACAACCTTTTAAATGTTGTTTGATTCTATTCTGAATTAACATACAAATAAAATCTGTTCCTATCATCTGAATTTTTCTTCCTAATCGTAATATTCCCTTTAGGGAAACTTAATTATTTACCCCCCCTCTTTCACTTTTTAATCCTATTTCATAATATTCTAAATTCTTATATTATTATTTTTTACACTACTATAAAGCATTCCAATCCATCGTTATCATTATACAATTATTTTCTTATCATTTTAAATTACTTCTCCAATGAACTGACATATCTTTATCATAGTTGGACATTTGGTATATAGTTTTGAAAAATAGAAAAAATGTTATGCAAAGTTATAAAACAATTATTTAAATGATAAAGATGTATAGTTGATTGAAAAGAAAGCAGAAGTAATAATGATATTTAAGAAAGTTGATAAAGGAGATATTAGGAATTACAAACCTATCATTCATCATCAGTTTTATATAATCTTCATCAAGATAATTACAACTGTTTACAGCTAAACTTTAGGTTCTTTTCAACCAAAAGAACAAGATAAATTTAAAAAATTTTTATCCAGTGGATCACATCCAAGTACAGTATTGAGAGAATTTATAGAAAAGACCAATGAATGTGAATTGCTATTATGTTTTAAATTTATAAATTATGAAAAGGCATTTGACTCTGATAGGCTTTTCTGCAGTGATTAATGCAATGGATCAACAAGATGTAGAATGGAATGTTATCACATTCTAATTTTTTTACCTAATACTAAGAGGATTAACAGTGAGAATGGTGTTCAACAGATTGATTCCATATAAACAAGGCAAAACTCTCCATACAGTAGTGCCACCCTGTGACAACCAGAGTAATCAATGGATTCCAGAAGGCTAGTGCATAAAATCCCTATTTAATGCCTACTCATCCAATATTCCCAGACTAGTTTCTGCCTTGTGGCCTTCATCAGTGAGAAGCTTTGGATCTGAGAGCACTGCTTCTAGATCTTAAGATCTAATGCAACCCTCCAGCAACCACGTTTTATCTTTACTTAACTATAAAACTAAGAGAATGAAATTGAAAACACAATATTTTTCAATTAAGCTCAATAGTTTATATAGTCATATGGGTCTGAACTCAGTTCAGCACCCATACATTTTTTTTGGTTCTTTAACAACCATAGCCACCACTATCCTATTAGCAGGATTGGTGTTAAACCATTAAGCATCACATAATAACCATCTCTTATGCTAGCACATAATTGTTTATAAACAAGGCAAAACTCTCCATACAATAGTGCCACCCTGTGCCAACCAGAGTAATCAATGGATGCCAGAAGGCTTGTGCATAAAATCCCTATCTAATACCTACTCATCCAATATCCCCAGACTAGTTTCTGGCTTGTGGTCTTCATCAGTGAGGAGCTTTGGATCTGAGAGCACTGCATCTAGATCTTAGGATCTAATGCAACTTTCCAGCAACCACCTTTTATCTCTACTTAACTATAAAACTATGAGAATGAAATTGGAAAACACAATATTTTCAATTTAAGCTCAATAGCTTATACAGTCATATGGATCTGAACTCAGTAGTCTGGGGATATTGAATGAGCAGGCATTAGATAGGGATTTTATGCACAAGCCTTCTGGCATCCATTGATTACTCTGATTGGCACAGGGTGGCACTACTGTATGGAGAGTTTTGCCTTGTTTATAAACAATTATGTGCTAGTATAAGAGATTGTGATCTTGTGTTGATTCTATATCTTGAATTTTTTTACAGCAATTTTACAAAAAGTATTTTGGGGTATAAAATGGGAAGCTAAGGGTGTAAACATAAACTGAGATTATTTAAAGAATATTGACTATATAGGGTGGTTCTTTTTTGAAAATAATGTTTTAAATATTCAGGAAATGTTACAAGAGTTATTAGATGAAAGTAGCTAAAAAGATTAAAGTAATGTTGAATGGACTTTCCCCCAAGAAAGAAATAAAGACTGATAATAATGAATTTGATGAAATTAATAATTACAAATACTTTGGTCAGATTACTAATAGAGATGGAAACATAATACATAAAATTAATCATAAAATTAAACCTGGATGTTTGCTTTTGATAGAAATAATGTAAAGAGAGTATGCCTATGTGTTTGGAAAGAAGGGTTTTTAATAATTTTGTTTTACTAGCACTACCTATAAAACTGAGATATAGATATTTAATGCCATTAGTGAAAAATGGAGAGATGGATGTTGGGAATAAAAAGAACAAAAATAAAATACATGGGTAAGAGACAAATAAGTATCACTGAGGTCATTTAATTAAAAAATTGAAATGGAATTGACTAAACCACAGTAAAAGAACTGATAATTGATAGACTGTACAAGACTTAGAAAGTCAACAGATGAGATTGATAGATGAAATAAGAATTTGCCATAATGTTATGGAGCAGACAGACAAGAGATGGGAGAAGCTGGATTAAATGTGGAAAAACTATCTTACAGTGAACTGATAATGATTGAACATGACAATGATGTCGATCACTAGATCTCTCAGAATAGGTTTCAATTCTACAACCATCTACTTCCTATTTATAGATTTATTATTAATAAATGATTCTTTTGCTCTTGATTTTAAGTCAATGGTATTAATCCAACTTTCGCTATCAGAACAGCATACTCATTTCATTTTTCACTGCACAAGGCTCCACTTTGTTTTGCAAAGATTTATATATATTGTACCACTTATGAAAAAAAGTGATCCACGTGACATTTTTGTTTAAAAAATTATTAAAATAAAATTATCATAAATAATGTGAAGGTTTCAGTTTGAGAGATTGTTGTTTATAAAAATCTAAAGAATTTTTAGTACTCTAAATAAAATACAGTTTGATAAAAGAAAATAGTCAGAATAAAAGTCTAAAGAGTTTTTTTTTTTCTGTTATTAGTAGTTTGAAATAAAAGTTACAATTAATTAATTGGAAGGAGGTAGAAAATATAACTTAAAAGAAAACTAAAAGCTTAAGATATGAATCCTTTACATAAAATTTAAAATATCCCTCTTTCCCTTTAAATTATTAAAGAAAAAAAATCTCTTTCATTTAAATTATTTATTAGAATAAAATATACATGTGCATAAATAGTGAATGATTGATAAAATAAATATGTGTGTGTTCAATGTTAAGGAATAAATAAAAGTTAAAAAATATATAATCATAAAAGATATAAACACAGAATTTGCAATGGCTATGAATTAAAAATCCACAAAACAACAAATTTGCAATGGATATGAAATGAAAATGCATAATCAAAAGCTTATCTAAGGAATGTATTCAAAAACAGTGGAGGAACTTCAACAACAAATATAGCTGGCAGACATAAAACCAATTACCAAAGTGACAACAGGTCATCATGTAAATAGTCCAGATTTTCATCATTCAGGCAGTTATCAGATCAATGCAGTTACTCAATCAGTTCTCAGTCAGTCTTCTCATGCATTTGTTAATAAAGGCCATGCAGTGCTAACAGCCACTGGAATCA
The DNA here is from genome assembly GCA_028023455.1 of Epiperipatus broadwayi. Classification (NCBI taxonomy): domain Eukaryota; kingdom Metazoa; phylum Onychophora; class Udeonychophora; order Euonychophora; family Peripatidae; genus Epiperipatus; species Epiperipatus broadwayi. The sequence goes on along the minus strand of JAQFVV010000551.1, from coordinate 95,105 downwards.
TACAACTTTTCTCCAAGCCTGAGTCCAATGAAACAGCAATTTGCCTGGTAAAAGTGATGCCTGCTTAATAACTTGAAAATTCACCAGGAATGTTTAACTGTCTTAAAGAATAATGCCATGGAATACTAAACATTAAACCTCCACAAGAAAAAACCTCAAATCCAACTGGTTGGAAATATTTTCACATGAAGTAACAACTAACAAGAAGTCCACATTCAAATCCTATAGGTAATGAGTAACTTTTATTATTTCCATTTCTAATTGATGTAGCCCTTGCAATAATTTGAAACCTCCCAGAGTCAATTAATAATGAACTCTATAGCATGCATAAAGAACTACTGATGTGCATATTTTTAAATGTCAAATATTATTTAATGCTTTGTTATATGATATTCTAGTGTATGAATTAAGAATGTGTGTGGTCATTATATGTAATTATCATTGTTTAATTTAATTAAGTTTCTATAAAAGTAGTTAAAATTAGGATAATAGGTACTTATTTAAAAATAAGTTAATGTAATTATCATTGTTTAATTTAATTAAGTTTCTATAAAAGTAGTTAAAAATTAGGATAATAGGTACTTATTTAAAAATAAGTTATCTTTAAAATTTAATATTTGCCAGTCAATTCTTTACCACTAATTAAAACAATAATGTGTTAGATTATTGTTTTGATTGAGCTAGTCATGGGATATTTCGAGCACTGGATTATGGGCCTACTGTCCAAACACATTAGTTCTCATAACTAGATGGTGCTTGAGGTTTACCTCAAAACAAATAAAGTGCTTGGATAGTAGGGGTTTGAATCTGGCAGTTGTGGTGGGCCACAGTCTGAAAATGTGGTTGTGTTATGCATTGCATAGCTCAGTCTGATCATGGTTATCATTGATAGCTCTACTATCAATGGTATTCTCCCTTATGCTTGAAGGACCTGTCTGCTCACGTAATATTTATAATATAAAATTATGACAAATAAGGTTTAAATCCAGTTAAACACAGCAAATAGAGTACTCTGGATATTCATCTGTATAGACCTGGTACAATTAACTGCACCCAACATAGGGCAGAACTACCAGAAATGACAGTAATTAAATATTTGTTTTACTGTTTGAAAATAAAAATTCAAAGAAATGCTAAATTGCGTAATTGTATTTTAAAGTGGTATAATTTAAATAAAGAATTGACCGAAACAATTTTTTTTCTTTAAATGAAAAGAGAGAAAGTAAAGACAGTGAGATATTTTGGGCAGAGTTAAGGCATTAAGAACAGTTAAAGAAAAAGGACAAGGGAGTAGAGTCAGTTGTATGTTCCGTTTAACAAAATAAATAAACAGTTAGTATTTAAATTGTTTTAAACAAAAGCGTTAATTTATAAACAAATTGAAATTTTTGAAAATGGAGCTGGAAGAAAGCCCAATATTTTTTAAAAATCCCCAAATAATAGATAAAGAGAAAGAAGAGATATCTGAGACACAAATGCTGATGGAAATGATGATGAATATGATGACAGAAATGCAAGAAAGCAAGCAAAGTCAGCAAGAGTTCAAAGCAGAAATATGAGAAATCAAGCAAGGTCAGCTAGAACTCAAAGCAGAATTGAAGGGAGAAATTAGTGAACTCAGAGTGGAAATTAGAGAAATAAGAAAAATGAGATGTGAGATAACAGGAAAGGTAGGGAAACCCAACAAATCATAGAGTTATATTTAACTAAAGAAAGTCAGGAAAGAGGAAAGGAAGTTGAGTTGGTACGAGATGTAAGTAGGGAAGAATGAATTAGAAAGTGTAGATCAAGAGATACTAGAACAAGATAGCATTAAGTATAGTAACTTGGAAATGAAAATAATATCGGTAGAATATAATGGAAATGAGTTTTCACAAGGAAGTAAAAATAAAGAGGTTAAAGCAAATGTTCATTTTCATTTTAAACATAGATTTAGAACAAAGAGAAAAAGCAGGAAAAAATATTCACAGTTTGCAGGATTTTTAATAAATGAATAAAATAGTGGAAATACATAGAATAAAATCAGGGTAAATAAGTATAATATATCTGTAGAAAAATAATAAAGTAGTGTAATAGAATAAAAGTTTATTTGAAGACACGCAGGTTAATAAAAGGAAGTTAAATAAATGGTTTAATTAAAGTAATCAAGTTAAATAAATAAATAAAATATCTGTAGAAAAATAATAAAGGATGAATTGTAATGAAAATAAAATAGCAAGTTAAAGAAATGGTTTAAAAAATAATATTGTACAATTAATAAATAATATAAATGCAAATCTAAGTTAGGAATGTATACAAGATTGTAATTAATTGAAAGGAAGGTGGAAAGTCTAGAAATAAGTTTTAGGAAAAGTTAAAGCAGTTAGCTGGATGAAATCAGCACCCATAATGGATTGTCAGTGATCACTTCCCAGGGGAAAGTCCCCATCCTCTTTAAAAATATGCACTGGGAACAACCAGAGTAAGCCGCAAATCACTTTTTTGAAGGAGAGTCCCCATATTTCGTGTATTTCATATTTTGTTTCTAAAGCATAAGTTGAAGTGGACAGGAGATGAATCCTGCCATTTGCAGTAACCTTTTCTTTAGAAGGTCCGGTAGAAATCTGGCATATGAAGCTTCATGTCAAGTATGAATAAGTCAGTGTAAGCCAGCAACTCTGTGTCTGTGTCATTAAAAATCTCTGTATCAAAAAATATAGTGCTGTCCCAGAGGCCGTCATCTAGTACAGGATCATTGGAAGCAATGTTGTCAGCATAAAAGGAAGAAAGCGTAGTCAAAATAGATTGACCTCAGCATGTATTGTTTAGAGAAAGAATGTAAACTTAGAAAAATAAAAATTCATGCCAATATTTCAAATTTAATAATTAAAGTTGTCAGAGATTAAATGGTCAAGAGATGCAATTTTACTCTCAAACAGAGGGCAGTTTAATGTACCGCTTATGAAAAAAAGCGATCTACATGAAATTTTTGTTTAAAAAAATATTAAAATAAAATTATCATAAATAATGCGAAGGTTTCAGTTTGAGAGATTGTTGTTATAAAAATCTAAAGAGTTTTTAGTAGTCTAAATAAAATACAGTTCAATAAAAAAAATAGAATAAAAGTCTAAAGAGTTTTTTTTTCTATTATTAGTGGTTCAAAATAAAAGTTACAATTAATTAATTGGAAGGGGGTAGAAAATATAACTCAAAAGAAAACTAAAAGCTTAAGATATGAATCCTTTACATAAAATTAAATATATTTCTCTTTCTGTTTAAATTATTAAAGAAAAAAAAAGGAATCTCTTTTGTTTAAATTATTTATTAGAATAAAATATACATGTGCATAAATAGCGAATGATTGATAAAATAAATATGTGTGTGTTCAATGTTAAGGAATAAATGAAAGTTAAAAAATATATAATCATAAAAGATATAAACACAGAATTTGCAATGGCTATGAATTTAAAATCCACAAAACAACATATTTGCAATGGTTACCAAATGAAAACATGTAATCAAAAGCTTATCTAAGAAATGTATTCAAAAACAGTGGAGGAACTTCAACAACAAATATAACTGGTGGACATAAAAACCAATTACCAAAGTGACAACAGGTCATCATATAAATAGTCCAGATTTTCATCAACCAGGTGGTTGAGATCACAATCAGATCAGTGCAGTTACCCAATCAGTTCTCAGTCAGTCTTCTCATGCATTTGCTAATAAAGGCCATGCAGCACTAACAGCCACTGGAATCATATGACTTTTCTCCAAACCTGAGTCCAATGAAACAACAATTTGCTCAGTAAAAGTGATGCCTGCTTAACAACTTGAAAAATTGCCAGGAATGTTTAACTGTCTTAAAGAATAATGCCATGGAATACTAAGCATTAAACCTCCAAAAGAAAAACCTCAAATCCAACTGGTTGGAAATATTTTCACATGAAGTAACAGCCAGCAAGAAGTCCATGTTCAAATCCTATAGTGTAATGGTATGAAAAGTGGAGCTGCTTTAACCCAATCTAGAGATGCAGGTTGAGGGGGTTTGAACCTCACCTAGTCCTCCAGATTGCCACTAAGCAACTTACTCCCCAAAACCTCACTAGAATTTCTTCTCAATGTATGCCCGGTGGTCAGGGAAAGATAAAACTCGAAGGAGGAATTTACAAATAACAATAAGTGGTAAGTGAATGTATTAAAAATAAAAAAAAAGATTTATTGTTCACAAAAGAATTAAAGTTTATTATATACAAAAGAGAAACACAAGATCACTATCTAAAGAGGTGGTCATTGACTTCTCGGTCTACCTGAGAGCATCAATGGCCTGACAATAACTACAGATAGGCAGTAAACATTGGTTTTAGTTCACAAAATTATATTACATTTACTTGGCATGGGATAAATGATTTTTGGAAGAGAGTAAAAGGGATCATTCAGAGGTGGCAGAGAAAGAAAGAAAAATCAAAACAAACAAATTACTTGTTAAATAGATGTTTTGGAGCTGTAATAAAATCACAGCCGGTAACTTAAATTTGAACCCCCTTTCTTTTTCTTTCCCTTTTTTACATCACCCACATCATCAGGTTTCTCTGTGTAGTGCTTTGAGCATAGAAGATAGGCTTAATAAAACAAATGTATTAACTAAATGTATTACTCAGAGATTTGTTGTTTTTCTCCTTTTCTTGACAGGCAGATTTCCAGAGATTATTTCTCTCTATGAGGAATGTAGAATGAAATGAGGCTGGATAGCGCTCTGACCTTAAAATATAGTGGGGTGAGAAGGAACTTGTTTGCAGAGCATGATCCGAGTTCAGAATGGAGCATAACGCTTATGTCCAGTCACTAATAGGTTTTACGCCTAATGATTTCCGGAATCTTATCCGAAGACATCCGTAAGATAAGACCACCAATATGGAGATTGAAATAAGACACAATTTATAAAGATAATTCCGACTCCCCAAGTAATACATGAAAAATTAAGATGGAATAATAATCTGTTTTTTTTTTAAAATCAAACCTGAAATTAAATACTAATATCTTTATTCTCATGACACAAAGCTCTCACAAAACTGAAGTAAAAATTTAGATTAAAAAGAAATCCCCTTATATTATCGATCTTTACATAATCGTTTAGATATATATGTTTACTAGTGGCTTAATAAAGAGGATATGAGAACTCCATTTAACCAACTCTACCCATCTCTGTTAATGAAACTTCTTTAATGTTTCTTGATTATATAAACACTCTCTCTCCCACTTAAATATACATGTTATTTCAATCATTTCACCCCAATTATATGACTACATATATGCACACATGCAATTCCAATTCAGATTGAAAAAGCAAAATGTGAAACCAAAAAAAAAAAGAAAACTATAAGCTGAGTTTAGTTTCAATTATTTTGCTTTTTCTTTAAGTAAACTGAAATAAGAATGATCTGCTGATTTCCTTTACAACAAAATAAAACAAAAACATTAATCTAATTTAGAATGACTTTTGCACTTCTGCCAAGGTAAAATACCTTGTATATATATATATAAAACAAATGACAGAATATTTTATTATTCTGTTTTTTAATAAAATGTTTTAAAACTAATTAAATCACACAAATATATATATAAAAGAACTAAATGTATGTATACGTTTTGTTGAGGATAATATTTTAAAATAAACCAAACACTAATGCAAAATTTATATTACCAGTAATTTTTGAAATGCATACATCTTTAATTAGATAGTCTTATGGAGATTCCAGTGCACTACACAAGTAACGGCTTGTTTTGATTTTAGTCCTTCATTATCCATGACTGGCAGCAGGCATTTGATAAGGCAAGAAAATTTTCTAGCACCAACTCTACATTTTGATATTATACCTTTCCAGCTCCAGCAAAAACAGGAAACCGACGAGAGAGAAATCTACTCCACCATTTCCATGATAGCACCTGAAAATTCTTTAAGTTTCTTTGAATGTTTGTGGTTCCAAACTCTACAGCAGGAGCTAATATACTCTTAGTTGTGGGGGCTCTTTCCCACAGGTAAACTATATTTCTTCTTCACTAAAATATCTTGTGCTATTTTTCAGTCCTAGTGGTTGAACTGAGCCAGGCAAAGGCCACACAGAAAACTAAACTGTTCTTTTTCTATCTACCCAACTTGTTAACCATCTTGCATTCCAATCCCCATTGTTCTCTATTTTATTTTTAATTACAGTCTTTTTTTAATTAATTATTATTTTTATCTAATTAATCTTTCTTCTCTAATAAGTTCTAGAAATTTTATTTCTTTATCTAAAATAAAATCTTTTCATTTTATTTTCTAAAACGAAAAGAACATTCCGTAAATTTTTTCCTACTTTAAATTTAGTCTACATTCATTGTGATTGAACTCAGGGTCTTTAGCTAAACCACAGTGAATGGTGAAGCAAACATATATATATATATTCCATGTGTATATATGTATAGCTTCAATAGGTAATGAGCAACTTTTATTATTTCCATTTCTAATTGATGTAACCATTGCAATAATTTGAAGCCTCCCAGAGTCAATTAATAATGAACTCTATAGCATGCATAAAGAACTACTGATGTGCATGTTTTTAAATGTCAAATATTATTTAATGCTTTGTTATATGATATTCTAGTGTATGAATTAAGAATGTGTGTGGTCATTATATGTAATTATCATTGTTTAATTTAATTAAGTTTCTATAAAAGTAGTTAAAATTAGGATAATAGGTACTTATTTAAAAATAAGTTAATGTAATTATCATTGTTTAATTTAATTAAGTTTCTATAAAAGTAGTTAAAAATTAGGATAATAGGTACTTATTTAAAAATAAGTTATCTTTAAAATTTAATATTTGCCAGTCAATTCTTTACCACTAATTAAAACAATAATGTGTTAGATTATTCTTTTGATTGAGCTAGTCATGGGATATTTCGAGCACTGGATTATGGGCCTACTGTTCAAACACATTAGCTCTCATAACTAGCTGGTGCATGAGGCTTACCTCAAAACAAATAAAGTGCTTGGATAGTAGGGGTTTGAATCTAGCCATTGTGGTGAGCCACGTTCTGGAAATGTGATCGTGTTCTGTGTTGCATAGTCAGTCTAATTGTGGGTACCATTGATCGATGGTATTCTCCCCTCTGCTTGAAGGGCTGGTCAATTCACATAATATTTATAATATAAAATTATGATAAATAAGGTTTAAACCCAGTTAAACCTAGCAAATAGAGTACTCCGGATATTCTTCCAAATGCACCTTGTACAATATATATAATCTTTTTCCTTTATATCTTAATAATATATATATATATATTCACTGTTTTAATATTCTTTGTTCTAGTTCTATGATTGTTGTTGTTATCATTATTATTATCATCATAATCATTTATTTATTTTTAAACTACAGTCTGGACTGAATCAATCCTGGGAAATAAAACTTTTTTTATATATAAAAAAACTATTATTACAGATCTTAAAATATTACATTTTTTCTTTTACTTTTTTTAGCATGTATTTTTTAAAGCATGTTTGCAATTTCTTTACTATTAAATAGAAAATATTAAACAGAATATTTTTGTTTCTGTTTTTCCCTCAATAGATTTTTTTTATCTTGAAGATTATCTTTGAATTGATTATTTTTGAAAGGACTTGATTACTCAGCATAAGGCATATGTTAATAATAATTTGGTACTTGACATTGGATAGTTAAGGAGTGCTGATCAGTGATATCACTATTTGGATACTAATTCAATTAAACTGCCTACTATCATTTTTCAGTTAATTACAAAACAATCTACTTTATATATATATATTAAAACAATCTACTTAATTCCATTCTATTTATTATAAATGAAGAAAAAATTAACTGAAGGTAAGGAAGACTGTCGACTAATCACCCATTAAAATTATATTGTGGTATAAAAAAAAATTAGTAGAAACTCTAATGATTGTTCTTATTTAACTAGAAGGAATTAAGGATCACATCAATGGATTAAAAATTCAGCATCATACTAAAATTAAATTATGATCAATAATTTAAGTATTTAGCACAGCTCTAAATACAAAATTAAGAAAATAGCAAATATTGGTAAACTATTAACTAGCAGTACTCCATTCTTTAGTCATTATATCTGTCTTCAAGCAAAGAGCTTAAGACTATCACATACAAACATAACCATAAATACTTATATATGTGTGTGTGTGCGCGCGCGTGTGTGTAATTGCAAGCAGGGAAATCATACAATTTTCCTGTACTGTTTATTTATACCAATGCAGTGCTCTTTATTGCTAAATTTTGGCTTGCAAATAAAAAATGAATCAATTTATATTTGCTTTTTTATTTTTTATATAACAAAAGTAAATCTGACAAGCAATATTAATGAGGGTTTACTTTCAGTTTTAATCAGATGTTAACAAAGCCTCATTAAATATAGAAAATAATTTAACTTCACAAGTTAAAGTTAATTAATATTTCTTTAATATCAAATGAGTAAATAACCAAATATAAATACATATATGTATGTGTATATCAAATACAACCAATATTTTAGAGTTTATAATACTAGGTAGTATTAGTGATTATTTGTATAAATAATTGTTTTTATTTTTTTATTTTTAAATGCTTTTATTTAATCTACAAATTCTGTTTGTTTATTTGGCTAAACTTGTAACTGAATTTTAACATGCTGCTATCAAACAGATTATCTTCAAATTTTGTAACAACTGATAATAATGCAATTTGACCATGCATTATTTCAAGGTTGCCTACCTATTTGCCCAGTGTAACAGTGTTGGTGGTGGATTTCAAATTCAGTGATATTGGTTCAGTAAGTTTTCAACGATACACAATAGCTAACTATATATTTTTTTTCATGTGTATAGCATCGGCTGGGAAGCAAACCTGCTAACCTGGGACAACTGCTTATAAGGCAGCTGTGCTGACCACTTGACCACCGACACTTGACATTCATGGCTAATTCACTAAAAAGCAATTAAAATAAAAAGAAGAATAAATGAAGGATAAAATCTTAATTTCTTTTGATTGTTTAACTAAAACTTGCTTTATTAAAAATTCAGTTTTATAAACAAAAAAGTCTTGTAATTAATTTTTACTACAACAACACTGTTTAGAAAATATCTGAATATTAAAAAATAAAGAATAAAATTTATAAAAAAATATTTTATAAAATTTAAATTGATGAGTAATAGTGCACTACATACCAATTGTAATTTAAAATTAGTGATTGAATTAGTTAATTTATGGATGTTCATGAATTTATTTCAAGATAAATATAAAAAGGCATATCACTTTATTGCTCAGGAGTTCATAAGAAGTTTGAGTGCCAGACCTGTGAGGACCAGAATCAATCCTGGGATCTCCTGATTGTAAGCTGGACATTCTGTCAACTGCACAAACCAAGCAGGATAAGCTAAATATAACAACAAAAAGCATGATTGAAGAAAAAAACTATTTTTGTTTTTTAGTGCAATATTACTCATCAATTTAAATGTTCTTAATAAAATATTTTATATGTATTAATACATGTATGCACATGTATCCAAATACCTATAAATAAACAACAAATATCAACTCATAATAATTAGAAAGCCAGAAAGTACTTATTTTCTTTTACTATTTCTTTATTGGAAAAGACAGAGAAGACATTGGAGAATTTCTTTAATCTTTTGCACATATATTTAAACTAAGTGAGTGATATTTTACAGTAGCTCATGTTTTAAATATTCACTTCAAATCTACATGAATCTTTTAAGTGTACTTTCACCAATTTTTTATTTTATTAACTTACAGATCAATAATTAAAATACCATTTACATTTATTACTAGTTTTATATCAATAAATTAACATCTACCAGTTGCAAGAACTTCTCATGTAGTTATTCAATTCCAAATGAACTTATAATCAACCAAGAATAAAGAAGAGACTCTATTCTAATATTTTAAAAAATAAAGATTGAGAATGATCAACATATATAAAGTTTAAGATGAAAGAGTTATATGAAAGAGGTGTATGAAGAGGCAATCCCTTGATTGAAAACTGCACTATGACTTAATCTGTTGCTGATGAGATACCTTAAAATAAAGTTTAAGATAGAAGAGTTATATGAAAGAGGTGTATGAAGAGACAATCTTTGATTGGAAATCTCTCAATAACTCAATTCTGGTGCTGATGAGATCCCCTTAAAATTATAAAATTTAAGTGGTGGTTCAATTTAAGAATGGTCTAAAATTTCAATGCTCATCCAAATGAATACTAAAAAAACCCCAATGCGATAAATTATAAAAACTATAAAATAAGGTCTGAGCCTATGTTTTTAAGATTTAATAATTAAAAAGAAATTTAGTTAGGTGGAACAATTTTTTAATAGTCCAAGGTATGTTTCAGGAGGAAAATGCTAACTAGAGATATCAATGTAAAACATTTGGATCATTTTTGACAGTTTATTTGAAGTAGAGGATTACTGTCATACTAAACAAAAAAACCTTGTTTTCTTACCTGTTTAATAATTTCAATTTATTTATAAAGAATAAGGCAGTCAGAAAAACAAGACTGGATTTGAAAATAAATATTCATATCATCTCATTAATATGTAGGCAATCAGGTAGTAATTTCTTATAATCATAAACTCCTTATCGATAACGGGGAAAAATGCTTTTCAATTTGGTAACTATATAAGTACATAGAATATATAAATAATTGTGATAATCACAAAATAATGGTAACATTGTCTCTATTAAATTGAAAAGTGAAAGAATAGGACAGATATATCATTTCTAAAATTTTTATCTATTGGTCATGTAGAATATGTATTGAAAATATGATATCTGCAAAAGAACTGGCAAGGTGACTATGTGTTTTTGTGAATAAGTGGCACTTATAAAAGAGAATAATTAAGTTATATGTTTGGTAAATAGCTTTTAATAGAGCTGAGATTCTTTTATCTGCTGTTATCAAACATTGGAGCATTTTGAAGTGTGGTCTTGGAGAAAGATGGAAGCAACTAGGTGGACAGGAAAAAGTCAAATACTGAGATTCAGAGGAATATGGAGTCAAGATGATTAATTCAAATGGTTGGAACAAGAAAACTATTGGATGGGACATGTTCAATAGTAGAATAAAAAATATGAAAGAGAAAATATGAAAGCACTCAAAAGATAGACAATGTTTTATCATTGCTGATTAGTTGTGCATAGATACAGATGGCTGAAGATCAATTTCAATAGCATCTTTATGTCAAAAGACTGTATTAGTCCCACAAATGAATGACTTACTGATTGATTTCATAAAAGGTCACAGCATATCTAAACATCCCATAACTTTATTTTTCTCAACTCTCACTTCTATGTTTTATATAGTGATCATGTGATGTTTCATAATATTAGCAACTTAAACTGTTTAATGTGTAAATAAAACTGTATACCTAATATGGAAATTAGTATTGAAGATCTTTAATACTATCCTTAGATATATTTTATCAGTTAATATTTTTCTTGTCTCATAATTTCTGGGCAAGAAACTCTTTGAGTATATTCTATCAGTATACATAAAAAGTTGCTTGTATATGTCATATAATAAGTTTCTATATTCGATAAATAGGGGAAAGATTTGACATATATATATATATATAATATTTAAATATATGTATACTTTATATCCCTGAAGTTTAGATGTAATTATAAAGAATTTGAACCTAGACTGTCAATCTCCCTACAACTATCTAATCTATCTCATACATCTGATACACATGATCACACACATGAAAAAAAATATCTCCAATGCATGTATTTTATGCTTAACCAGCATTCATCAGTTGGTCTAGATAATCATCTCTCACACATATATAATCATTATTTGATTTACATTATGAAAGCAAATCTTTAAATTTTAATGTACAAGCTTCAATCTAATCTACCATCCAACACTTCAACCTTCCATACTGTTAAAAATCTAATGATGGAACAACCAAATCCCTTTATGATGCCAATTTTATTCTCATGCCCATGTTGACCTTATGTCATTCTGACTTCACATGTATAGGACCTTGTTCATTTAAATACAAAAAAGAGGGATGGGCAGAATAAATATTCCAGATTCAACTTGTATTCTGCCCATCCCACTTCTTTGTATTTAAATGGACAAGGTCCTATATATGAGGGGTCAGAATGATTTAAGATCAACATAGGTATAAAAATAAAGTTGGCATCATCAATGGATTTGGGTCTTCCATTTCCAGATTTTTTAATGGTATGGAAGGCTGAAGAGTTGGATGGTGAAGTAGGCTGAAGCCTTCCATTAAAGTCTGAATATTTTCTATCTTAATATAAAAGAGCACTGACTATATATATATATAACTGAATATTTGTAAATACAGTAACTAAATAATTAAAATTTTTTTATCCACTTAGGAGCGCTTTCGATTATCCCAGTAATCGGTGTCAACTAAAGCTTTGAAATGCTAACTTTCCCACAATTCCATGATCTTAATGTTTGCTGCTTGCCTATATAATCGAAAGCGCTCCTAAATGGATAAAAAATTTTAATTATTTAGTTACTGTATTTACAAATATTCAGTTATATAATTACGTATATTGCTTTAAAAATACAGACATCGAATCATAATATAATTACATATATATATATATGAGAGGTTATGACCTGGATCAACTGATGAGTGCTGGTTCAGCATGAAATACATATATTGGAGATTATTTATCTTTTTCACATGTGCATTGGTTATATGAGATAGATTGGATAGAAGAAGGGAGATTGAAACTCTGGGTTCAAATCCCCTATATATATATATATATATATATGTGTGTGTGTGTGTGTGTGTGTAAGTTAATAGGTATGTCATAAATTAAATGTTATGAACTATAATATTTTATCTGTCTGTCTAAATCATTATTCTACAGATATGTTCAAAATGATCAACTCTGACATATAATACAAAATATTTATTGCAGAATTATGAAATCTTTATTAGCAGTTTAATCAGCTCTGTAATCCTATCATCAGTAGATCTAGATTCACTGATCATAAAGTGACTCCATTCTTACTATTATTTAATTTCAACTACTACTCCAGTTTTCCAATGTTTATGCATTGTATAAATCACTGGAAAGGTTGCTTGTAAATTTAGGATGATACCATTATTTCTATCATTTAATTTCTGCTACCATCTGAGCTTTTCAAATATTTAATGTATAACCACTTAAAATACAATTTAATAAAAATTGAAATAATATCTTCCTGTTTTCATCAGTATCTGTGAAGGCCATTACAACATACATTCAATTGTTTTTTACATTCCAAATCTACACATACTACAATTTAATACATAAACCAAACAGTTAACAATAACCCTATGATCTTATATCTCTCAAAGATGTCTAATTGCTAATAAAATTGATAGTGATTTCTTTTGTGCAATTTTGGCTTTTAAGTATGTTTTAATAGAAAGATATACTGTTCTTGCAGCATGAATGTTGAATCTTATGTTGACTGTTGTCTTTGATGATTTTCACATCTTACTGAATTTTACCTGCTAATTTTTACAATTCTATATTAATTTTTTCCTTAGTGAAAAAAATTTAGGTAGATATTCATATAAAATAAATTTTGACTTTTACAAAAAGCATTCATTGAATTGTCAGTATGGGATTTTTGAGGAGAATATGGAGAACCCATTGCCTTATTTGTGTATCTATATACATAACTTTCTAGGAATTCCATCTTTAGTGTTAAAAGGAGGGTTGCATTGACAACAGTTTGAGATTGTTGATTATTATTGATACTGGATTGTATAAGTGTTACCTTATCTAGTATATATATATATATAGTAATTTCAATATATAAAAGATAAAATGTCAGTTTTACTTTTAAAATTACTATAAAATTGATACAGATATCAAAGCATGAATAACACATAGAGCAAAGCCTGCATTATGAATAACTCTCAAGTGAAATGAAGCATGATTTTGAATTTTTATGGATATGTTCCTGATGCATTAATTATACTTCTTCTAAATATCTATGTTAATGGAAATATAAATGTTTTATGATAAATTTCTTCAGAGAAGATAGATTAAAGTAACTAGGCAATATATGTTCAATGATCAAACAAAGACAAAACATTTGGTAGTTTGAAATTCATTGACTATTTCTTAACATAATTTGCACTAGTATCTCAATATTTGAAGCTACATCATAAACTTTAAACTGATTAATAAATTATGATTATATATATAATTTTCTAGCGTTTCTATTCAAATTAACATCATAAACATAACTTTCAACAGAAACATTGATGATCTATGTACAGCTTTAAATGTAATAAAGTGCAATAACTTTTACATTTATTATAGCATTCACCACTTTCTTAAACACTTCATCAACACTATTTATTTATATCAAAACTAATAGTTTTGACTGTCCTGCAGCCATCATCAGAGCTATAATATTCAAATATATAATTATATAATTAATATACTTATATACATATTCATATACATAATTAAATACACAAACCAAAACAAATATACATTTTAACCTGACCATTATTAATAATCATTTCCCATTTTATTACTTTACTCTTAAATAGTTCTATCGATATTTATTTTATATCACTTTATTTTATTTATTTTTTAAATTATTTATTATAATTATAAATTTTAACATTTATTCTACTATTTAATACATATTATTGTCATTTTACTTATATTATAAATCAACTTCTAACCTTTTTTTATTTTTATTAAATATCTTTTAATTATCAATTAACTTTTCCCACATTACAAATTACTTTTTTTACATTACAAAAATTGCCTAACTCTTTACAATCCTATTTCTAAAAACCCAACTGACAAAATTTTCAACTTTTTTACACTTGTTTAACACCTCTATTGTCATTTTCTTCAACTTTATTTTTTTAATCTTTTTCAAATTCAAACTATTATTAATAATAATTGTTTATGAAATTATTGTCTTTACCCCAAAATCCCTATTAAGATTTGGTTTTATATTCTTAATCAATATTGCCTCTTTAATTTTCCTCTTCCTTCTATTATTTGTATAATTATTCACTTTTATACTATCTTTCTCAAGCCTATGACCTGTTTCTAATTAATGTGAATAGATAGGTGAGTTCTTATCATATTTATGTTGAATTAATCTTGTATAAATTGAATTCTTTGTTTCTCCCACATAATTAGTTTTCATATTTTTACTTTTACATGATTTGCATTCAATTTTATATATTCCATTTATGCATTTTTCTACTTTTATCACATATTAAAACAGACAAAACTCACTATATGTATTGCTACTCATTTTCAGCTAGAGTAATCAATGGAGAAGGCTTGTGCATAAAATCCCCATCTAGTGCCTACTCATCCAATATCCCCAGACTAGTTTCTGGCTTGTAGCCTTTGTCAGTGAGAAGCCTTGGATCTGAAAGCACTGCACCTAGAACTTAGGATCTAATGCAACCCTCCAGCAGCCACCTTTTATCTCTACTTAACTACAAAACTATGAGTCTTAAATTGAAACATGTTAATATTTTCAATTCAAGTCCATCTGCTTATATAGTCATCAGGTCCGAACTCAGTTCAGTACCCATACATTTTGATATCTTTGGTTCTTTAATAACCATAGCTATTAGGCAGGATTGGTTTTAAGCCAATAAACATCACATGATCACCATTTCTTATGCTTGCTGTTATGTGATCATGTGATGATTATTGGCTTAAAACCAATCCTGCTTAATGGGATAGTGGTGGCTATGGTTATTAAAGAACTGGTACTAAAGTGAGTTCAGACCTATATGACTATATAAGCTGATGGGCTTGGATTGAAAATACTAAGGTGTTTTCAATTTAAGACTCATAGTTTTGTAGTTAAGTAGTTAAAAGGTTGCTGATGGAGGGTTGCATCAGATCCTAAGATCTAGGTGTAGTGCTCTCAGATCCAAGGCTCCTCACTGACGAAGGCCACAAGCCAGAAAATAGCCTGGGGATATTGGATGAATAGGCACTAGATGGGAAATTTATGCACAAGCCTTCGGGCATCCATTGATTACTCTATCGTGCAATGAGTGGCAATACGTATAGTGAATTTTGCCTGTTTTAATAAGTTATAAGCAAGCATAAGAAATGGTGATCATGTGATGTTTTCTCACATACTTATTATCTAATATATTAAGTATATTCTTCCTTCTTTTATTTATTATCTTAAATTTTATTACATTATTAAACTTTTTGTTAATTCTAATAATTATCTTATTCATACTTTCACAGTACTATTATTATAACTTTTAATATCTATATATTTTTTCTTAACTATTTTATTTTTCCTACATATTATCCCATTATTTTTATTAAATTTCTCTTTCAATTTTCTTATACTTTCTTCTATAACTTTTTCTGGATATTCATTACCTCTAAACTTTTTAATTATCAATTCTACCTGTTTTCTATAATCTTAGTCATTTGAGCATTCCAATTTATTCAATAATTATGATAAAGATACTTGTTAAAATAGAAAAGGTTTTTTTTTCTTAAATGAAAAAGAAAAAAGCAGGTTTGGTACAATACTCATTTAGAGGCTTTGTCCTGTACCAAATCTGATCATACACTCAAAGGAGACATATTTCTTATTAACTTTAGCTTATTAATGGTTGTGTTTGAATGTCTTTTTGAGTTTGATCACATACCAATGTACATCTAGTGCATCAGACGGCAAACAAAATGAAAGTGATAAGACGAATATCAGGGAGAAAAACTCCTGAGAAAAGTTAGTAAGTAATAAAGATATTATATCCGGAATCGTGCCATTTCAAGTAGCTGCAAGACAAAATACGCACTAAATTAATATGTAGTCTATTATTTCATCTTCTCTATAGAACATCCAACATCAGTTGTGTAAGAAATCGTCTATAAATATTAGAACAATCCATATATAAAATCTAATTTATATGAAATTCATGTAAATAAATGATTGTGCTGTATTTATATTTTTTTTTTTTTGACCCAACATTTAAATATTTAAAATAATTTAATTAAATATATATCTTACCTGCAACAACATACGA
This sequence comes from Epiperipatus broadwayi, assembly GCA_028023455.1. NCBI lineage: Eukaryota > Metazoa > Onychophora > Udeonychophora > Euonychophora > Peripatidae > Epiperipatus > Epiperipatus broadwayi. Next base: position 78,007 of record JAQFVV010000551.1, on the reverse strand, counting down.
TTCAATTACGCAAAACAAAGCAACTAATAGTAATTCCATTTTGTAAAATTAAGTTCACGTGACTAGACGGCAGGTTTGAAGTTCACTGATAATGATAAACGTGTTATAAAGTAAAGAACTTACTGAACCAGCTTAATTCTGCAACGGCTCTAAGATATTGTCAAAAATTAAAATATTTTAATTTTTTTTTTTTAAATTATGTGTGGGTGTGCGTGTTTGGAAGGGAAATTTAATATATAAAATAAAATACATAAATAAAGCAATTAAACTTCTATCCATTTTACATATACTTATATATTTATTTGTACAAATATATATTTTATATATTATTGCTTAATAAAAATACCAAATTACAGTCAGAGAATGATCAACTATTATACCTTGGTGAAAAACAGTTTTACCTTAAATAGAGTTTTCGTCTCTTTACTTTGTAGAACTTTTTTATGTTTTTAAAAAAAAACACACACACAAAATATTTAGTACATTCTCTCATTTCAAATATTTTCATAGTTTATAATAATTATTTATTTGCTTTAATTCTTGCTTCCGTCTTAGTTCCCAACTAATCCGTTTAATTTCAATCTCGTTATTTTTTAAGTTTTTTTTTAAAGCATTGTAAAATTCATGGATAAATTATATAAAAATAGCTGTCAATAAATTGAATACAAAAATTCTACAAAGAATTATATAGTAATAAAAAACAAGAAAACTAAATAATCATTTTAACATCATCATTTGAAAGTGCAAGTTTTTAGATAAAGTAATGATATATACAATTAAATCTATGAACAAAGATCTATGAACAAATGAAATCTTAAATTGGATTCCAAAAAAATGTAGATAAAGAGATTACATGATATATAGGATAAGATATAGAAGTTTGCTAGAATGATATAAAGAGGTTATGAATCAGATAAACTAGATCAAACTTGGGAAGAGTATTATCTTGAAGTGGATTTATAATGCATGGAAACGATGTTAATAATTCAAGCATTACACATATAAAATCTATAAAAATAATATTATTATTGTATTATAATACCAGTACCAAATTCTTTTAGGAATTTGACCATAATCATAAGTTCAAGTTTTTCTTTATGATTCTGAAACCAATCAATCATGAAGAATTTAGATCGCCATCTATGAGGTACATAAAAATGAACTATCTTTTACATTTCAACACTTTAGATCAGCCATCATGCTGCAGTAAAAATATATGCAAATACTATAATTTTCATTGTGTTTACATATTGGTCTAGTTCCATCATCTAATATAAAGCAGTGAATGTCCTTAGAAAAAATTAACTTTAGTTAAAATTTCAAAATACTACAAGACATAATATTCTCCTCTCTTTTTCAAGTATTGCTGGCCCAACCAGTGACAATACTAGTATGGTTAATCGAACCTCGACCCTTATTTTCTTGAATATTGAATTTTAAGATAAACTATAATTAATTGAACCATTCTTCCAAAAGACAATAGTCAGTATAAATCTCACAAAAAAGTTTAATCATTCTAATTTCTAATTATATTTTTTTCGTGAAGCAATGTAGAAGACACATGAACTATAATTTTCATTGAAAAAAATAAATATAAAAAGCTGAATTGTTATTAATTATTTATTATGTATGAAACATAAAGCAAAAAGTTTGCAATTATTTGCTAAACAATAATGGTGAATTGTTTAGTATTTGGCCCTTTTAAATTAGTGTGTATGACCAAAGATTACAAATTGCAAATATGATTTCTATGATAAAAGGGAGCATAACTTTCATTATCATATTAAAAAATAATTGAATGGTTTTATTGGTTGATCAAAGTAGGGCTGGATGCATTCCATTGCAACAAAGAATATAGGACATTATACAATATAGATTTTTTTTTATAATCTAGAATATTTACTTAATAAATTAATTTTTTTTAATTATTTTTTTACAAAAACAATATTCACTAATTAATTCCACTTAATAAATAAAAATTGCATTTAATTTTGTTCAGTTAATAGTAATTAAATACCTTAATATTTTGTTTAAAGCAATAAGTACAGAAATACTTCTAAAGTATTTTTTCTTTGAAAGATTTTGAAAATTCATAAAAAAATTTTTATTCAATGCTAAAGAAGCAAAAGTTTCAAAGTAACAGAATAATAATGTTTAATTTATACAGGTGTTGAAAATACTATTAATTTATCTGATAAGCATACATTGCTTCAATTTTTGACATGTATTCAATATCATAACTAGGGATGGGTTTTTTTTCCATGTGTCATAGCATCAGCTGGGACACGAACCCACAACTATCTACAACCAACTACTTGCTTGCAAGGCAGCTGTGATGCCCTCTCAGCTAACAACACTTGACATAACTAAGGATGTTGACAGCAATCAAGTCACATGGATGCAATTGGAATGAAGGGCTCTTATACATTGAATTATTTTATGACAACGATAATAAGGTTCAGAATTTTGTCAATATTTAAAAGTAATTATAAATATTATATTAATAGGCATTTTGATGAACTTCTAAAGATGAAACATTTGCAGCCCCTGGACGTTTTATATGAATATCTATTACCTTTGTTAGATATAATTATAAATCAAAATTACAACTGTTTTAAAGATTGAAAGGAAATTGTTATTATATTTTCTTTTATACAGTATTTATGAAAATACTATTTCTTTATCTGAAAACAATTAATTGAGCAAGTCAAAAGTTTTCTACTACACTGGTAATGATTTTACAAAAGAGCTTATTTTACAACTTGTACATTAAGTAATTTACATAAAAGTGAAATCACTATATAAGACTTAATTGCGGTTTTGTCAGACTAATTTTTGTAAAAAAAATATTTAACAGATTTAAGAATATTATCTATTGAAAATAAAATTATTAGATATTTTGTGATTAATAAAAATTATATACATATTTGCAAATTTTCAAAGTTAAAATTAAACTTAAAATAAAATGTGGTTTATGGAACCACCTTCAGCTGGACCTGAAAAAAACCCCGAGTCATTCGATTTCAAAATAAATAATGATGATGATTTTTCTGGCGATCCACTTCAGAAGAGAATTGATTGTGAAAAGTTGTAGGCGACCTCAGGCAATATGTTGGTGTGTTTATCTTCCATATGAGCCATTAGCAATTAAGTGCAGCATATATATTCTACAACATCCAAATGAAATAAATCATTGTTTGAGAACAGTTCCTATGTTAATGACTTCTTTAGGAATTGCTAAATGTCATATTATTCCAGGAATTTACTTTATAGGATCCAACTATTCTTTTCTTCAAGATCTTGTTGCCAGTTCAAAAGCTATAGATGTATCTGGTGTTTCTACTATAGAAGAATCTGGAGAATCCTTATTGTGATTGATGGCACATGATCTCAAGCTAGATCAATTTATAATAAAAATCCTATTTTACAAAAAGTTAAGCAGATAAAAATTAATCCAAACAGTACCAGTGATTACATTATTAGAACTCAACCCAGAGATAACTGTTTATCAACTGTAGAATCTACAGCAGTGGTATTAGCTCACTTAGAAAACAAACCTGAACTGATTAATATTTTGACAGAATCTCTTATGAGTACTGTGTCAGTTTCAGATACAATACAGAGCAACAACTAAACCAAGCAAAGAATATTTAATAACCAATAATTTATATAAAAAACAAAAACCCCATATTAAACATAAGAAGTTATGAGTTTAATTTTTTTTAAAAATAAACAAAAATAAATGTAAAAAAAAAAAATTAAACTTAAAATAAATGTGAAATTTTGCATTATTTTTTTATAAATCAAGATGATGTTATGGGGAGGAGGTGCAAAAATGTTTTGATATTGCAAATAAATAGCATATTGGTCAATTCTCAGCAATAATTAGATGAGCAAAGCCATAATTTATTACTATAATGAGTCTCCCATTTTTACCTAATAATATCATTCTCAAGCTATTATAATCAAGTTCAAACAGCTTATTTAAAGCTTATTATATGACATGAAAAATATTAATTGGAAAAAGAAAATCTAACTATGAAACCCATTACAATTGAGAAAAATGAAGCCAATAATGTTTGATACCAATCAAAGACAAGGATTCTCAATACAATTTTACATTTAAGTTTATAAAATGATAATAAACACAAGTTCAATTTCAGAACATTTGTTTATCAAATTAGTATTTATACTTGGACATGGAGAATCTAATAATAATAAAACAACCATAATAGGCTGCACACATTATTATAACCTATCAATGATTTGAAGGTCATAAGCTGTCTATCTGAATAGAATTGTTTGATACTTATATTAGTTCCATCTAGTGTCAATACTATTTACTGATCATTTATAATCGAGATTTGTACCTTTAGAAAATAACAAATCAAATATCAAATTTAAATTATTTGTATATAAAATATATTCTTCTTGTAAATAAAGAATCATTGGATTAATTCTTATTGTACCTAACTGCTTTTTAAACACAACAAAGCAGACATAGTTGTCTGATTATACTTGAACAAACAAATTCAACTATTACAATTAGTAAGAATTCTCATTGCAAAAGAAATAAAAAATTGCATTAGGATAGCAGATGATAAAAGTATGGATGTACAAAACTGAGTAATCTGGATTATTAGCACTCATATTTAAGATTGACTAAAATTCTTTTTTAAAGACATAAAAATAAATCTGATCATAAAATCATAGTATTTGTGTACAGTTGGCAATATGAGATTTTGTGATCTCAGTTCAGACATAGATATTCATCTGAACTGATAAACAACAAAAATTTTTTCTTAAATCTTTTACAATATTAAAAAAGTATAATTTCAACCAGAAAAATAGGAAGATGAGAAAAAACAACAACAGTAGATTATGCCACAAAGTAAAAAAATTAATCTTAGTAGATAATGCATTGATAAATACTTATTTGTTGGTTAAACTGTTAATAAATTCAGCACAACTTTCAATTCTGAAATTGCTAAAACATCTTATCAAAATTAACTGCTAAAAATAGGTTGTCCAGAAATAAATGCAATTAAACAAAGGAATAAAACTATATAACCATTCAGGTATGTACTTCAAAGAAGGCAAAATCTATTCATATTGTGTCTGACTAAAATTTGTTGGAGATCTAATAAAGCCACCCTAATAAACATTTTCACATTTACAAGGGGTCTGATGATTCAACAATCATGTTGATTAACTTGAAACAGATGCCACTTCTTTAAAAAAGGCAGAAATTTACCATCATAAGATCTCCAAAAGTGAGAAAAAGGATTTGAATTAAAATTTTCACTATTTTCTAAAAAGTTTGGAACAAAAATAAAATTTACATAATCTCTATTGTTGTTTTTTCTGGGATTTTAGTAAAAATAATAAAAAAAAAAAATGAAAATTTTCATCTGTCTCTAGTTGTTTATTCCAGGATATAACAACTTAATGGATTGTGGTTGATTCTGTCATTTATATATTTATTAAACTTTTAGGTGTAATAAACCTCCAATTCATTTACAAATAAATAAAAGCATTAAACTCATAAGGTGGATAATGTAATTGATTACCATTTATCTAGAATTCTAACACATCCACAGAGTTGAAATAAATAGAATATGGAGGGTACAACTGTATTAATCACATATTCTGAATAGGCAACTTCAGTAGTATCCATCAACAAAAGCAATGGATAAATCAGAATTAGTGAAGATTACCAGTGCATGATTATCATCTATTATTATTTGTAGATAATTATAAACTTTCATTATTCAAGCAAATTTTCAGCTATCAAGTGGATGTCTTCTCAAAAATCAATTATTGCAAGCATACTTTCAACTAGCTCTTAATAAATTGGCATCAACATTATTGAAATTAATTTTATACACAAAAATCTATTCAAATTAAATTGATTGCTCTTTGAGTCAACAGTGGCCCAAAATTATTTCTGAATATAGTAGCTGCTGGGATACTTTTTTGCACCGATGACTTTCTTTTGGCAGCTAAATTTTTTTCTAGTCAAGTGTTAAAATTGATCAAAAAACTTCTGGTATCAAAATGCAGACAAATTTCAATAACAAAATTCTCTGCTGTAATTTCAGTAGAAATATTAAATTGATTTCTGATATTATATAAATAGGATCTTCAAATCTTCAATGTGAAAATCAATGAAAAAAATTACTTTCCAACTGGAAATTCAAATACTAATAGATTACCTAGAAGACCCTAATGGATGGAAAAATTAACTCAAAAAAATAAAAGTTCAGCCTCTGCTGAAGCAATCAAGAACCCAATATCAAGGAAATTACCAAAGGAGATGCCCAAGAACATGACATTGCCCAAAATACTTTGAAGACTATATGATAGGCACTTATCATCATCCAACATATTAGAACCAATTTCAACAAGCTTACCTATTGTTTTTATTCACAGAAAAAAAAGTCTATTTACAAATCCCATCCTTAAATAAAAAGAATCATAGCATCTAATAATATTTATTATCAATCATAAAAAAAAGCAACTCCGAAACTAATTTTATGTTTATAGATATAATAAACACCTCCACATTTTCCCATTCTTTTCAAATTCATATAAATAAAGATATAATGAAAGACAAATGACCCCCAAGATGCATTTCATGCTGAACCAGCACTCATCAGTATGTTATAGCAATTTGTCTTCTTGTCAATATATATCAGATCAACTTCAGATTATTCAGTTAAGATGTCACTATATTTATGTATGAACATAGGAGTGCTAGATTAATCATGTATAATAAATTTGTTCAACAATAATATGGAAATCAATCAATACTGATTAAATCACAATGATATTTTCTAATTAACCTTGTGTAATAGAGACTCAGAATGTTAAAAGAAGATCATTAAAGCAATTGTCCTGAAAGTGTCTGGGTTGGAAGTTTATTCTTCTCTAAAACAACAATGTTTAAATTAATCTTTATTGCATCTGAGTTGTTTGTTCAAACACAACATAACCCAACAAAGTGATAATAGACGCATAGATTTAATTAACGATCATCAGTAGTTTATTACTATTTTTATAAACTCCAACTATTTTTAAGATAGTCAGAAAGTTAATAATTAAGATAGCGATCCATTAAGACTTTGTTTTATTTAAAATAGTATGGTATACTCTAAGTGAAAACTTTGTGATAAATTTTTACCCTTCTACCCCCCCCCCCCGTGTCAATAGTAATAAATTGGTGAATTTCCGTGATGTTTTGAATTTATTAAAATGTGTCTGCATTTATACATCCATGGTTTTAGAATTTACGTCAAGTATACTTCCTTAACGAAAAAAAAAATATTGAAGAATGTATAGTATTTATTTTACATTTATTATTTTTTATTCTCTCGATTTAAAATATAAGTAGAAGCATATCTCTTAAAGTGAATGGTATCCATGATATTATTCATATATTGTTGTATATATTGACAGATAATTTAATATATCAAGCACATGGTTCTTTTTTTCAAAATAGTTCATAAAATCCAAAATAGAAATAAAACGTTGGATATTTTTTTCCATGTAATAGTCATATAAAAAACAAGTTTTAAAAAGGAGTCAGCTTCTTTTATTTCTATATTGACAGATATATATTAAATCTCAATTTTATTTTTAGACAACAGTATCAAACTGTATTTCAATATTGTGCATGCGCGCACCCCACGCATCGTTTGTTATCATTTACTTTTATAGTCTATTATTTGAATACTCGCTGCAAAGATTGTTCGAAATAAGGGCAGATTTTTTTTTTTTACATGAAGAGGAAAAAGACTACAATGTGTTTAGACGATCTCAATAATATACATATAAATTAATTTCTAAAAACCTTAAAAAAAATTTTTTTTAAAATCTGAATTAAAAAATGAACAATGAAATTGTAAAGTTAAAAAAGATATTTTTATTTTATCAAGAAAAAAAAACTTTTAGTCATGAAAATTGATTCAATTTTATCTAAATGGAAAATGAAGAATTTACGTTATTTAAAAGTATACAAATATATTCTATGTGCATATTATACTGGGAAGGGCCCGAAACTGTCTAATATCATAGAATGTCGCAATAAGATTCTGCATAAAATCTAATCCATATTATTGAATCTGTTTTTATCATTGAGCTGTTCCTACACAAAGATTTAATCTATTTATTCACTATTTTCATGGATTACGTTAATAGTCAATCAATTACGCAAGCTGATAAAAGGCAGTATTAATAGTTAATTTTCTAGTAGTTTAAATGAGAATAGGACAATCTCAAATATTTATTAATTATAATAAAGTAGTCCCACGCCCGGAAGTATAGCAAAATGCCACAAATAGAGTATTTTCACCCACAGATAAAAGTCTAGAGTTTCTAGATTAATTGACAACCCACACCTATAAGATAAAATTATAGTTTCTAGATCGATTGTAAATTACCCCCCCCCCCCCCAATGAATAAAAGTAATGCATTAATAATATTAATTGACTGGCTTACTTATTTAAGACCCAAGATTAATTCAATTTTAAAGATGTTAAAAGTCATCAATAATTCTAAATATTCAGATAGTAGTGGTTCATTTGCTTGAAGTTTTTCCTACAAACAGGAAACATAGTGTTCTGGACTTGATATAGGTACTTTTAAAATACTCATTATAAACCTGTTTTTTTTTTTTTTTAATATCCAACCAAATTCAATTGAAAAACACTAATTTTGTTATCTATAGATAGTGTGTGTGCATATAAATACTTTTTATATAATGAAAAAATAATTTTATTAATAAAATATAAAGGTGTTTAAAGTATCCTATATTTTTATAATAGTACAGAACTTTTATATAGCACTTATTAAATCATTAAATCTTTTTCAACTTTATTAAATCAAATCAATAATTTATTGTCCATTTTTATTGAAGCAATGGATCTCGATCTATGGATTAGATTTATGCTTCACGTCTTTTAATATTGCTAATATAACCAAGTTTGTAAGCGATTATTATTATTGGGGTTTCTGTTTGCCATTTTGTATGTATTAGATCTGCAGATAAAGAATTAGTTAATAAAATCTCGGATATTTTGTTTAAATAATGATTTTAAATATTAGATATAGATATATGCGTGTGCAGACATGTGAATATAGAATTAAAAAACGGAACTGTGTAATAAAATTAAAATAAATTAAGAAATAAATTTGAAAATAATATGTTTTTTTTTTTAAAAAAATTGAGCATTTTATTCTGGAGATTTACTTTTGTGATAAGCCCTAATTACATTCTATAAAATAAAACAAAGGAGAATCCATTAACGAAATAATAATAACTGAAACACAGGCTTATTATATACCTGTGTCTATATATGCAATATTATAGGGCAGTGGTCTTCAACCACCGGGCCATGGACCGGTACCGGGCCGTAGAAGTTTTTGTTAGTCCGCAGCTAGACTGGCAAGAAAGTTTCTAATAACAAAATAATACGATTTTAAACTTTTAATTAATATGAACAATTTTTATTTATTTTTTCATCGCATTTTTTTCCGATTAAAAAAAAAACAGAACAAAAACAAAATCTAATCAATCATACATAAATTAATTTGTTTTTCTATTTATCACAGATGTTTATGGAGGGGGGGAGGAGAAAAAGTTTTTTATTATACAAACTCCGGTTGTCTTTTGATAGCCAATCACAGCTGCTTGTCAGCATTGTTAAAACAATAAAATGTAAGGTGACTTTTTTTGATCTCTTAAATTTTTTCTACTCTCTCTTTTAATATTTCATTTTTAGTGGGTTTTTTTTTTGGCTTTAAGTTTTATTTTGAAAATGAATTTTTATTACCTTTTTTTAAAAATAAAACCAAAAAATAAGTTCTGTCTCTAACATTTACAATGTATTTCTCACTATATCCCCACCACCCCAAGATAAAGTAAGATCAAAACTTTTGACTTTTTCAAGCTTCGTTTTCTTTTTCTTTTTTGTTTAAAAATACGCCCACTTTTTTTTTGGCCTATAAGGCAATATTTTTTTTGGCTTTATTTGTATACTGCTAAAATACTAAAACTTTTATTTTTAACACCAATTTCTGTTACCTTTTTTAAAAAATAAAAACAAACAAAAAATAACTTTGATCTTTTGTCTCAGTTGATGACAAAGTATTTTTCAACCCCCCTCCTCTCCCCAAAAAAATAAAATAAGATCAAAACTTTTGACTTTTTCAACATTCAGGTGAATAACATTTTATTCTTGCATATTTTAACAATGAAATAATAAATGTAAAATGCAAGCACATTAATGAGAACGATTATTATTGTATGTTTTCTGTAGCAGTATGACTGCGCAACTCGAGAAAGAGTGTTCAACATGTAAAGGTAAGCAACACCATTACTATACACATTAACTAGTGTGCTGTTTTGGTCAGTTATAACAATTATGCTTATCTAAGGCTAAGCAGGTTACATCTTTAAGAAAATCTGTAAACTTCTGCCAGTCCGTGAAATCTTATCCTTATTTTTACCGGGCCGCTGGGGTGAAAAGGTTGAAGACCACTGTTATAGGGTATATGAGCACAGACTTTAAGATGACCCATCATTCTCCACTCTATCTAATAACACTCATACACTCAAGCACATATATGCTGAAAAGATAAATAATCACCAATAAACGTATTTCATGCTAAACCAGCAATGGATTTTCTAATTAAATTAAAGTAAAAGAAAATTTCTTAAAATCTATATTTAAATTTGAAACAATAAAATCATTGGGCTTATCAGGAGGGTGAATCTTAGGAAGACAATGATCAAATAGTTTAGATCAAGTATGGTAATTGCCTGAGTCAAAGATATGGATTTTGTTCCGGGCGATTGCAAAAGGGGAAATTGTGGAAAGCGATCTAAAAAATGTATAAATAGATGAGGAGAACAATAGGTGTTAGTTAGTGTTTGGTTTTCTTTTTTCAATAGTTTGGAGTGCAAGGCAGTTGAGTGCAGCTTTCAGTTAGTTGCGCTGATTCTGATGATCATTATGCTAAGTTCATATAAAATTTACCTAAAGAAGTGCATCAATATATGTTTGAGGTAAGCAGAGTATAGCCTGCTTAGGTCCCTCGGTCCTGAATAGAATCGCAGATACCATGAAGCTGGAAAAATTTCTTTGAATGTTTAATTTTTGGACTGCTAAAATGTTGAATTCTGAATAAAAACAAATGTTCAAAATGTGAAGCCAATTTCAAATTCCTCGTGTCATTATGGGACCAGGATTTCAAAGTGGACTATGAAAAATGTTAAGTAATATTTTTTTATTACTTGTCTCCAGTTGACCATGTAATTAAATACTTTGTAAATAAGTGCCTTTAAAATGTGATTTCTCTTTATTGATCTAAATGCTATTTAATTTTGTAACCTTGACTTTCTATAAACTGAATTTTAATGCCTCTGCTATAAATATATTTCCTGCCTTTAAATTATGCCTATCTTAATGTAAATTAGTTTTCTCTTAGTCAAGTGATCTATAAATGATATTCGTTCTTTGCTTATAAATATGTCATTTAAATTTATATTTGATTTTAAAATCTTACTTATATGCTAGTTTGCTTTTACCTAGACAAATTCCCACAGTCCATGTTCTTGTATTAGAGAATTAATTAAAATATGTATTCTTTATTTCCTGACCAATGTCTGTCGGCAGGTAAAAATTAAGATTTTGCTCTAAAGGATTATTAATTAAAGCAACCTTTTCTTTTTTTGTTGAGGTGAAATGATTTATATTTTATATTTGATTATACCCAAAAAATTTACCCTATGCATAAACATTTTGGTTTCGGGAAGACGCTGGGTCAAGTGTGTCCATTTAATTATATTTTAAACATAAAAAGGGGGGAAGGGGGAAATTTCATTAATTGATCATTTTCAAAAGAGAGTTTAATAATATTGAATTTAAAATGTTTTGTTGGGATTTTGTTTGGAGGGGAGAGACGTATCATCCTAAACTGAAATATGATATTCGCATAATATTAAAAATTTATTTGTTGGAATCTAATCTGGGTCAATTCGCTATTAGTTAAATGTAATATGTCGCTCAATGTAATTTTAAGTTAAATAATTTAAAATTGTATCTAGTATTTGTTGTACGTTATTTGGGACTATACTTGATTTGCTACCCTTTTTGCCTGAAAATGATACCATGTGATGGATTCACTGGTTTAAATAAAATGTTGATCAGGACTTGAAAACAATAAAAGAGAAAATCTGAGGTATACTGAGCTTGGCGAATTTTGGAGATTCTTTTGTTTTCAGCTGAAATTTTTAAATTTTCCAATGGCGCAAATTAATTTTCGTTCCTAATGTTGGAATCGTTGGGCTGGGGCAGTGAGATTAGGTTCGTGTCAGTGATGTGACTCAGGTGCTGGATATAATCTACTTTCTCCAGATTGACCACCTCATGGCGGTTTGATCTCGGTTGGGTTAGATTTTATTTTATTAATGTAACATAATCATTGGTGAATATCACGAGATACTTATATTCAAGCGTGTCGATCCTCTCCAAGCCATTTCTTAAACATAGCCAAATAATTTCTCTCTTGGAAAATCTTTTGTTCATGTGAAAGTTAATAATAATAAGCACAGGTCCTAACATATAATTGTCTCTTTTCTGTAATTACTTGAAATGGCGTCAACCCAAGAATTGAAATCAACCATTTGTAAGAAAATTGGCATATAAATTATACCGCTACTTTGAAATAGGCATATACATTAAGTTTATAATCACAAAATTGTCCGTTAATAAACAAGAACATTAACTAGTGAGGTATTAGAGAGTTATAGATAAATATTTATTAAATATGTTTGAATTTAACTTAATTTACTTGTGGTTCATGTCTAATTGATTTCATTTAAAAACATTTTTTTAATCCATTAATAATGTGTTGCTATCTGATGACTCTTATGTCCCACACACACACATTCCAAATGCATTTTCATTATATCAACTCATATGCTAAATTAAATTGAATGATACTCCCAAAATATAAAATAAAATGCCAAAATGTACACCACCTATGTACCCTTTGCAGAGGGATTTAGAAACACAGGATCATTTCTTTTTTTCATGTGAAGAACTTAATACATTCATTCAATAATATACACATTCTTCAAAATGAAATAAAAATATATAAATTGCCTATTTGATTCATTTTAAAAAGGAGATTTTGCTGAAATCAGGATCAGAGTATTCATCCTCTATACCTTTTTGTGTACAAGGTGTAAATTCATATATAACAATAACCCAAGAAGGTTCCCTAACACATTTAAAAATAAATTGGATAGTATATGTCAATATGACCAAAAATAATAAGCCAAAAAACTTTCATTGATACTTGGTCTCAATTGCAATTATTTTTCAAGCCTATAAGAAAGAAACCAAGGCTTAAAGATTACTGAATATCAAATGAAAAAATATCACTTGTCACCATTATAATAGTTCAGGTAGAAAACAGCTTATCTGATTGTGAACTTTTGCTAGCTTTCAAACAGTTGTGTTATTTGTATTTCTAATAATATGTAATCAAAAAAAAATGTAACATTTGTTAAATAAAGTCCTTTGAAAGGTTACAACAATAACAGCAGTAATAATAATAAACTCAAATCACGAGCCAATGCTGATATAAACAACAACCACAAGACTCCATAGAGTGCCAAAAACCTAGCACTCAACTCATCCCTATTAAATAAATACCATGTTTTACTACCATATTATGCATTTGTACAACATACAGCAGTTAAAACCTAGGAATGCTAAAATTACATTTTCCCAATATTTTGCTAATACTTGATCACTCCTAAAGCCACCCAGTCACATATAACAAAACACCATATTGATGGTCACTACATAATCATCACTGACCATCCAATCCATTATATGTGTCTCATCTCAAAATAAATACCAAACCCAATTCCAATGCACACACTGCAGATTTTATATCTACCACCTGCTCACAACTACAAAAACCAATAGGATTGAACAACAAGGCAACTAAAAACGAACTCTAGGTACATTCATATCACCCAGACATCCAATACCTCAACAACAAGAATTAATAATGTGACACAGGACTCTGTCCAGAGAAAATCAAATAATTTTTAAAAACACTAATGCCAATTAATGCAAATTTCATCTGGTCCAAGATCAAAGAAATTGTAATATCAATTATAACCTATAAATGTGAACAAAATAAAAACAATTAAAGATAAAATGATCAAAAATCACAAATGCTTTCTCCAAGCAAAACAAATTAAAAGAATTTCTCAAGAGGATGATGATTACCAATTTGTAACCATAATAGACCAGGCTCAGTATTCTCCTATATATGATATGCTATAATAAAAAGAACCATAGGGGTAAGGATAATAATAATTAAATGTTATAAATATGCTAATTCACAGTTAAAAAATTTTAAGAGAACTCTCTACTCACTAAAGCACATACCAAAGAGTAGTTAAGATTTTTTTTTTCCATAATATATTTTTATACCCCTTCCAATATAATTAATTACACACCTCACCACCACTATTCTCACCATTTTATTGCAATGATCTAATTCACAATTCAAAACTATTGATAAAGATAATAATGTTTCTTAAGTTTTATTTCTGCCACTTTAATTTTCAAAATAATTTCTTCTGCTAAAAATCATTTCTTTTTGGTCACTAATTATGATAATAAGATCTCAGAATTCTTCATTAGATATTAAAATTTTCACTTTTTTATTTATTTATAAGTTAATAAACAATGAATGGCATCCTATTGAAAATATGAAGAGACATACTCTTATTCCTAAGATAAAGTCTACCTAATTTACAACAACAACAACCACAACAACAACAACAATAATAACAACAACAACAACAACAACAATAATAATAATAATAATAATAATAATAATAATAATAATAATGATGATGATGATGATGATGATGACAACAACAATCCAGGTGCAGTATTTGTGATTACCAGATTAATTTGTATAGTTATCACAAAACTTCACAAATTTTATGGCCATACTTATTATTATTATTGTTAATTGCTGCAATTAGTATTTCTCTCTTCTTTTCAATAAGAAGTACATAGGTATAATCAATATGAAATGTGATATTGATTTTGTAATCCCAATGGTATTTAGATCCAATGTTTAGTAACTTTAGTTCTTAATACAAAAAACAATGTGGACAGCTAGTGGCTTTATACATTTATTTGTATATAAATGAATGAGTATATTTTGATAATAACCTCTTTACAAGATATTAGTAATGGCAACTACAAGCATTTAAAGACTTTTTGAACAATTTCTTTTGTTTTTCTCAAAAGCTTAATTAAATTGCTCTGATAAACATAACAATTTAACTGTTAATAGGAGAACTGTATTCTGATCTTCATTTAGTTTTATCCAATACTTTTTTGAAATGACTAAGACAACAGAAATAATGCCAGCCAGCATTCTTATAGAAGTGTTATTAATGGTGATTTACATTTTAAATGATGATACTTTTGACATTAAAATCTCTGTTAGGCAACTGCTTTGTTTTTTATTATGTAAGCTACTATTATCTGGATTTTTATAATAAAAAGGTAATCTTAATGTATCCATTTTATTGATAGAAATGATAATATTGTATTTAATGTGATGCTAAATGACTGTTAATTCTGTTACAATAATAACAAGTCTTTTGCTCATTTTATGGCTGTGCTTTTGCATATTGCTTATATATGGTATTAAACATTTGTTTTTTGACTTTGTTTTGTTGAAACATTTATTTTGAACTTTTACTTTAAACAAAGGTTTTATCTATTTGGTCATATCCTCTTCCAGGAATGCTTGGAACACAACTGACTCAAATGTATTGGGATTCATAGTTTGCGATTCCACATATCGCAGATGAAATTATATCTAAGCACTCTCTAAAACAATCTTTAAAATCACAGGTCAAAGCCTGTCTTGAAAGATCATCTATTCAACATTTCCACCCTCCATTTGATTGTATTCATTAAACTTATACTTTTGTATTATAATTAATGACTTCAAGTTAAAATGTAAATTTAGTAATGCTTTTCTTAAACTTTAGTTACAAAGAATTTGAAGACACTGACTATAGGCATAAAATCTGATCAGCAATAGACCAATGCATGTTCACCAGCATAGCCAACATCCATTTGGATTTTACTTAATTGGAATCCATGAAAGAATGAAGACTTTCCAGGTATGTCTTCTATCTTCTGAGACAATTTGATCAAACTCTTCAAGAGATTCTATTCAAGAAATGCCTGCAATTTGAGTTTGAGGGGTATTCACTATATTTTTCTTTACTTTAAAAGCAGTTTTCATAATTTTAGGCAGACACTAAGTTTTCTGATAATATCTGCCACATTATTTTTTGAACAACAAATTCATTTTATAACAATAGATGTCACACTATTGCCCAATCAATAACTTAAACTGAGATCAAATCTGCATCTCTCAAGTCCTATGGATTTCATTCATCTCATTCTCATTGTCAACAATATTGTATATTATATACAGATAAAATCATTACTACAATATAAAGCTTTTATTTAATTCACAATAAAACTTCATAACATTTATAAATTTGTTTAAGTGACGACCATAGTAAACTTTTTATGCTAGTTTTGTGCCTAATAGATACTTTTATCATATAACATGTACACTGATTGCCCATTTCCACTTATACATCATACTAAATATCATTGGTATACTGACTTTGTGAATTAAATACAAGTTAAACGTTTTTACTACAATGACATTCTTCTACTAATATGTTGCAGATAGAAAACTAATTCCTACTCCCTTTTATTTCAGTGCTATAAATCAAATGAATTTTTACACTAATTAATATCTTTTATCATTGGTTATCTAGTTAGTACAGGGGTCCCCAATCTTTTTGCACTTAAGAGTACATTCTATAATACCGGCCAGGTGATGGGCACCATTTATTTTTTTCAACCAGATGGCGGGCACCATTTATTTTTTCAATGTAAATTTATAGTTGGATATTGTTAATAATACACATAATGTACAAAAAAATATTTATTTCAAAAATAAAATTTCAACATATAATTAATGTTTATATTTTTACTCTGTAAAAGTATAGTATGCTCTACAATTTGATTGCAATATAATACAATAATTTATAAAAAAATTTAAAAATTAAATTTATTTGTATCAGATAAATAATTTTTTATTGTGTTTTTCGGATAGCAACCGGCGCACATAAAATGGTCTGCGGGCGCCATGGTGCCTGCGGGCATAGGGTTGGGGACCCCTGAGTTAGTATATTTTATTATTGGTTACCATAGTAAACAATGAATCAATGACTTTGATTTCCTGTCTGTTGAATCAGGACTGAACATATTCATTTATGTTAGATGAGTTGATCTAGAATTTAATTACACTTAGGTGAGATCACTTTAATTTGTTTACATTTCCTTAGAGATAAAAGACCTAAATTTATAATGTTTAATAAACTGTAGACCATCATAACTATAACTGGATGAACCAAGTTTTTGAATCTTAATCTGGCTTAAGGGCATTCTACCTGCATCATTTTGCATTCCTGGTTAATAAATGTTATTAATAAGTTATTCCCAAAACAGATTCTTTTCCTATTTAAACTGTTTTTACTAAGGTGAAAAGCACAATGTGTGCTTATTTAAAATTTAATGAACTTTTACGATAAAGTTTTTAACTAAAATTTAAATATTACTTAACTTTTATCTGAATTAGCTTATTGATGTAATTGTGCTCATTAACATTTATGGTGATGTTTATATCAATGGTATTGAAACTTTATCTGTCGATTGGTAAATTGTTTTTATTCCAATCTTATTTATAGCATTTTCTTCAAAAATGATAAAGAAAAGCATTGAAAGTAAATGGAAGTAAATACAGTACAATTATTTTTAATGTATGATTTTCATAATTATATGGAAAATATTTAGGTAAAATTGTCTTATTTATATTTTTTTTTTATAAAGCGTTTGAATTTTTTTTCATTTATAAGACTATCAGCTTGTTTCTGGTAGTTGCTTTTTGTATCAATTCTCATAGCCCTGGTTTTATGGCAATACCTCTAAGTGCCAACATAGAATCATCAAAGATTTTTTAATTAAAAACATTGTCTGTAATCAAGTTATGAATTGATCTAATAATGCCATCAGAACATCACACGATCGCCATTTCATATGCGTACACATGCTGCTAGTAAGAGTAGCAAGTTCTCCATAAAGTAGTGCCACCAAGTGCAAGCCTTCATAATCAATGGATGCAGAAAGGTTTGTACATAAAATCCCTATCTAGTGCCTTCTCATCCAATATTCTCAGACTAGTTTCTAGATTGTGGCTTTCATCAGTGAAGAGCGTTGGATTTGAGAGCACTGCACCTAGATCTTAGGATCCTAAGATCTAGATGCAATGTTTTCAGATCCAAGGCTCTTTGTTGATGGAAGTTGTAAGCCAGAAACTAGTCTTGGGAATACTGGATGACTTGGCACTAGATAGAGATTTTATGCACAAACCTTCCTGCATCCATTGATCATGAAGGCCTGCAGGTGGCATTACTGTATGAAGAATTTGGTGATATAATAATACTTCATTTTAAGTTAAATCCAATGCTTTACTGGCTGTCACTTCTCCCAATATTTCCATTTTTTACTATATTTCCACTGCGTTCTTGTTTTAAATATTAAACTTGACTTAAGATATTGTTTTAGCCAATAAGATAAGAAATATTCTAATAATTACTGCATACAGCTCTGTAAAGACGATAGAATAAGGAGCAGGGTCGGCTTCTAATTATTACGTTCATGCTAATAATAGAACGTTATAATGGTTTTGGTATTACAACATCATTTCTTTTTTTATATATTATTATAGCATCATTGAAGCTGAATTTACTATAGATTTGAAAGATGGTTTAATTAAGATTAGTTTATTTGTTACAATTACAGATGTGCAATAATGGGTGTATTTTCTATTAAAATTAAATTCACTAATCAAGGCAATAGGATAAATCACTGAATTCATCAATATACTTATTCATTATTGTTTGTAATTTGCATTAGCCTATTTTCTCTTAGCCCATTTTGTTGTATATAATTTTATATTTTCAGCTAATATAAATAATTTAAAAATTAAATTACAAAATAGTCAAGTACTGAGTTTAGGCAAACAACATGATTTATATAGTTGATGATAGT
Source organism: Epiperipatus broadwayi (assembly GCA_028023455.1). Lineage (NCBI taxonomy): Eukaryota > Metazoa > Onychophora > Udeonychophora > Euonychophora > Peripatidae > Epiperipatus > Epiperipatus broadwayi. The sequence continues at coordinate 58,751 of JAQFVV010000551.1, read as the reverse complement.
AAATTATCTTCTGATGCAAAGTTTTAGCTATTCAATTAAAAATATTTTTTATTACTTTATAAAAAAAAATAGCCTGTGCTATTTTATTAAATAAAGAAGACTGCATTATGTCGGATTTATTTTACATGGTATCAGTGAAAGATTTGCTACATTAAGCATTGATTAGTGCATGATATCTGCAATCATTTTATCCATTCTTGTCATCATGTTTGACTAATGTTATTTTGGAAAAAATTCAAAATTTAGTCACATTTGATGAATAAAATACTTTTTTTATTAAAAAACAAAAACAAACTCAAACAGTCTATTGTTAACCTTTTCCTTGTCAAATATTCCGGTTGACCGAGTGAGATAAAACTCTAAACTTTTGATCGGTCAATTACAGACAGAATCAGCAGCAAAAATATATTCATGTTTTAATAAACTGACTGTCACAAAAACTTTAATTTAGACAGAAAAATCACTAAAATGAACTTGGATGTATTAATCACTCAAAACAATAGGGTTTTTTTTTTTTTTGTGGATCATACTATAGCTAGAAATCAATATGTAAAACAACAACAACAATAATATATATTATTACTTATAAACAAATTATTATGTGAGCACTCATAAACTTAAAATTATTAGTTAGACATACCATAACTTAATCCATTACAAATATAAATACAGAGGCGGTAAAACATACGTATTAATCCAAAAATATTTGGAAAAAAATCCACATTCATTCTTAAGAAGTGATTAAATCAGTCATGTTACTCAATTGAGACCCCAAAAAATAATTTATGTACGTATATTATTTTTAGTTATCTTTATATTATAAATATGTATGTGTGAGTCCAAGTCTCAGATCCATAACTAAGAAATTCTAAAACACGTTTATTAAAACTTTCCTTTTCAAACATATAGGCATATTTCTTTTTAATATTAAATTACTTTTATCAAAAGCATTTCATTCAAGTTTACTTAATTTCATCCATTATATTTCCATTTGTATTCATAATCTGTCCAAGATAACTTCTAATTTGTCATTATCACTCTTTATTTTCTTCTTTTAACATTATTTTAGTCTTTTGTAGTATTTATCTTTAGTCCTACTTCTCACTTTCATCTGGTAACTTTTGCAACATTTCTTGACATTCTGAAGTAATATTTTACAAAAATAACCATATTATCTGCAAAATCTAAATGATCTCCATTTAGTTTAAATCCCTTAGCTTCCCATTTCAATCCACAAAATACTTGTAAAACTGCTGTAAAAGGATTTTAAGATGCGGAGTTCAAGCTATCATATACCCATTTCAATGTTAATCTTCTTAGGATCATTATGGAAACTAATCAGAATGTGACAATATCCTGGCTTTATATCATAATGAATCAATGTTTTAATCACTGTAGAATCAAAAGTCTTTTTATAATCTAAAAATCCAAAGCATAATGGCAACTCTTATTCACTGGTTCCTTCCTTAATTTTTCCAATATATGGACGTGATCCACTGTGCTAAAATTACTTTTAAATTTAACTTTTTTTTTTTTTTTTTTGCTTGATTAGTTAAAATACAGAGTGCTATAGATAAGTTGTAATTATCTTAGTAAAAAAAATGTGTATAGAACTTGTAAAAGATTGATTGATCTGTAATTTCTAAAGTCTTGTTTATTACTTTTGAAATAAGAATATTATTACAGCATTTATCCAATCATCTGATATATCTTATCATTTAAATGCTTGATAAATAATTTTGCTAGTAGTTTTTCTATTTTTTCATCATATTGATAATTCCATCATTAAGGGGAGTTTACCCTTCTTTATATATTTCATTTAAAATGATGAGCAATTCTGAAAGTGTAATAAATGTAGGTTATATTTTGATTTATGTTCTTTATTACTATATAATTCTTTATAGAACATCTTTACATATTTTATGATGTCATCTTTTTTTTCGGTAATATCCATCTTTTCTTTTTATTACAGAAATAAGTTTCCTACCAATATCAAGATGTCGTTTTACATTTTGGAGAGGTTTATTCTCTTCTATAGTTTTTATTATTAAATCATAATTATTATTTTTTTATATTTTACAAAACGCTATATATTCAATTATTTTTAAAGAAATCATTTTTATATATTTTCATTTTCCTTCTTCATTCATTTACTGGTCTCAGTAGAAAATTTACTAATCTAGTACTTTGTTGTAATTCTTAATAATATAACACTTATTTTCCTACTGATTTCATTCAAATTTGAACTATCTTCAAAATCGAGTAATATTTTAAAACGATATATAAGTTCTAATTTAAATTCTTTGGAATATTTCTGAAGGGTGGGATCATCAATTGTGAATAGTTTTTCTATTAATTTTTTCTTTAGGGTGCATTAACACTATCTTACATTTCATTAATTGATGTCACTTTCTGTATTAAATTAATTAAGAAGACTACAATCTTAAAATGTATTTATTCTGTTAGTCAAAATATAATCCAATTCTGCTGGGCCTTTACTTGGATGCTTCCATGTTCATTTCTGTTTAGCATTTTTCTAAAGAAAGAATTCATAATATACAGTTTTTTATTAGTGGACTCCAGAAGTCTGTGTCTGTTCTCATTTTTATTACCATAACCAATTTACCAACAACATCTTTCATCTTTCAATTGTTTACCAATTCTAGCATTAAAATCCAACATGACAATTTTAAAATGTTGCTTGGTCTCATCAAAAACTTTTTCAACATCTGTATAAAAATCCTCTACTTCCCAACACAATGAAAAATATAAATTTTGAATTATCTACAATTGGTATCTTCCATAAAGTAGAATAACAATCTTGCCCCTGTGTAATATACCACCAATATCTACAATGTTGTTTTTCCATTTTTTATTTATAATGAATGCAACTTCACTTGGGTTTGTCTCTTTACCTTTTAACTTTACAAAGCTAAACAATGTCTTATTTAATAATAGAAAGTTTCTTCCCCCAATTCATATAAAGTACATAAAAATGTCATCATCGAATGGCAGTCTAGGTCTGCAATGGGTAGATTCATAGTATTCCCACCTTTAATCACTTAACCACTGTCTTAATGAGCAACATTTCAATCTCCTGGGAATGAACCACACAATTTAGTTTTGTCTATCATGATTATAAAATATCTATTTAAAAATATTCATTTATACAGGCGTTTATTCTGCCTTTAAAAAACTCAACTGATATTTTAGTTAAAAACTTATCAGGCAATGTAAATAAAAGGTGTTTTGTAATTTTAAATTCAGAGATAAAAAACCAATAAACTCATTATGTTGGCTGATGCATATTGGTGAGTAGCCCACTCATGTTCATGCATTATATGATTAAATAGAGGGATTTGAACTTAGAATTTTTTAGTGTATATTCAGTTTCCATTTCATCTCAAATAACACACACATGGCCACATACATGCAAAAAAGATAAATGATCCTCAATATAAGTATTTCATGCAGAACCAGCACTCATCAGTTGCCAGATCATAATTTCACACACACACACATATATATATATATATGTAACAATATATAAATATGTCATTACATTAATTTAAAATAAAATCTTAAAGTTCGCAAATAAAAATAAAATCTATTAAAAAAAAAAACTAAATGCTAAAATTAAAATGTTTGTTAAACATATATATTCGCAAAGATTCAAAACTTTAAAAATATTTTTTTAAAAAAACAAATAAATAAGTATTTGAACATACTTTTTTATAAAAAAAGTACAAGACTTAAAGATAAAATATTTTTGTAGATGTAGTATGAGATCCGCTATGGGCAGGATTGCATATATACACCACACACCTTCTGTTTGCCTATGGATGGGTTTGTAAGTCGGCAAAGGACCGCAGTTCATTCCTATGGAGTTTTTTGTTTATTGTTCTACTCGCCAACAGATGTAGCATTCCTGTTGGTGGAGAGACAATGTCTTCTCTAACTCTACTTACTGTTCAGATGTACATTCCTGACAGTATAGTATTTTGTGTTGTCGTATTTTCATGCTACATTGACTACATAAATGTATCAGATGGATTGGTGCCAGTTTGACTGCGAACTTTTTGGCCTAATGTGAAATAAGGGAAAGAACATTTTTCTTTTCAAATACAATCTATATAGTCTATTCATACTCGACTCACTAAATAAATATTAAACTCATTATTGCAATCTAGTTAAATGTAAATTTAAAGATTAATATAAAAATCTAAAATGTTAAACTTATTCCTCAAATTAGAATGATTTTATGTGTGCGTAAATAAATATTTTTATGTGTTAATTTATGGCAGTGGCTTTTATTTTTTTATATTTAAGATATAAAGTTATATTTTATAATCTCTGCTGTTCCAATGAGCTAGTGACTTGGGCTAACGATCTGAATATTTAAATAAAGTGGAATCTTAACAGCGCGTATCTGCCTACTATATAATTTTTTCTAGGTTCAAATGCCTAGATGGCGCCTGTGTAGTGCAGATATCGTAGTTTGCAGGTAGATTCGATTTCCGCTTTCTTTTGGATCGTTATAATATATATATATAATCAGTGTTTGACTTATATTAAGATATCAATTCTAAAACTTTAATGGACAGACTTCAATCTTTTCACCCTTCCACATATTCAACCATCCATTTCATTGAAAAACAAATGATGGAATGCTAAAAGCCCTTATTGGATTTGATATTGTAGCCATACCCACATAGATATTATGAAAATCTAACCCCTCAAATAATTATTGTACTATTATATATCCATACATTAATAGGAGTGGGATGGTCTGAACTTATAGGTATAGTAAAAACAATTGCAAGAACAAGAATGTATAGTGTGGACATTAGGAATTTGCCATGTTTAATTTCTTTGAGTCATCAAAGTAAAATCAGATTCCTTTCGGTTAAAGGCAAATTTAGTAGTTTATTAAGTTCTTCAATTATGTCATTTATCTATAGATTCTACAGTCATTAATTATTTAATTCATAGTTTGTGTTTATCAACATCTATATAGATAAATGATGATTAAATTTTATTTATGAAGCAAATTACCCCAGTAATTATGGGTTATGCAGAATCTGTTGGTGAGATCCCATTGTAATTAGGAAAATCTCACCCAGTTGCTTTACAGTTGGATGTAGTACAAAAATTGTTTGGAAATCTCATAAGAATTATATTTTTTTATTCTGCCATTATCTGATTTTATATTCTTATTTGGGTGCAAATTTAGTATGCGATCTCTGCCATTTTGAATTTCAAAAATAGCCAGAAACATCGTCTGACACATCTAAGTGATAAAAAACTACGCGCGAAAACAGAAAAAATTTAGAACTTGGGTCACCTGACTTGGAAAAACCCGCCAAAATGCACAGTTAAAAAAAAAAAGAAGCCAAAACATGAAAAATTAACATTTTCTCATTTTAAATTATAAATCAAATACCTAATTTATATATAGAGAGAGCAAGATTACTATATTTAACTCTTAATCAATAAATGCTAGTTATCATTGCCTAAAAAAGTACTTGGCAGCATTTTGATGTGGCCGATATGTGATATCTAAGGCACCCCTCCCCCCTTATACAAATTAAAGTAATATATATGCGATATATATATATTTCACACAAATAATAAACCCAATAGCCATTTATTTATTTATCATATTTCATTTATTTGTTTTCTCTACGCACTCATAATTTTATTTTTGTGAAATATATAATATTATGCCATTATTTTTATTACAGTACTCGTTGCTCTTTACTTCCTCACACCTACTAGTCGACCATTTGTTTTCCTGATCTTTGTTTTATTTTACCTTTGACACCTTTGAACATGCAGAGGTGTTTGACTGTAGCTATTTTCAAGATTGCCTTTCACCGCACTTATATTTCTTCCCCTCTCCCATTGTCTACTTTTACATTCTTATTTAATGGTTTTCAGTTTTTATATATGTTTCTTTTAACTGTAAAATGCTTAACTTAAATAATTTAGATTTTAGCTTTAGAAAGATGCCATAATATTATATATACACACACGCACCTATTACGAATGTGTGCGGATTTTAATATTACATTTTATACACCATGGGAGATAGTTTGGTTTTAAGTAAAATGAAGCAAGTATATCTGCATACAGATGATATTCACCGCTTCAATTTATAAAATCATACCTCAACAAATAATTTAAAAAATGTTTAGAAAAATACGCAAACCACTCTATAATTATTTTGTATACAAATTCTGAGAATTAAAAAGTAACTTTCTTGATATGATGGGGAGAACCGAATAAGGCATATTAAGCCTCTTACTATGTGCGGATGTACATATAAATATTACCCCGGTCACTATTAAAGTTAGTTATATACAGCTTACTTGTACACAAACATATATACGCGTTAAAATATAAGAAGATAAAACTCATTAAAGTCTTCGTTTGCATTTCACCTATATCAGATCTACTCTTGATTGTCACTATAATCTGTATATCTATTAACATTGAAATGAGTTTTACTACCAACAAAGAAAACAAAAACATATTTTAAATAAATGTAAATATTTTATTTTTTAAAAAAAAATATTTATTTTAATTAATAATCGCTTTGTGTCTGTGTTTATAATGAGTAATATATATTAGATATATATTTCACACAAATAAAATTATGAGTGCGTAGAGAAAACAAATAAGTGAAATATGATAAATAAATAAATGGCTATTGGGTTTATTTACCTTTATTATCAAAGCTGTGTGCTAAATTTGCATACACGTTGCATTTCTTATAGCAACAGTTTTACTTCGCAATTCATTTAGTCACAGCTTTGATAATGAAGGTATGCCTTCAAAAATACTAGCCATTTATTTATTTATCATATTTCATTTATTTGTTTATTTTACGCATTCATAATTTTATTTGTGTGAAATATATATATCGCATATATATTATTTTAATTTGTATAAGGGGGGAGGGGGTGCCTTAGATATCACATATCAGCCACATCAAAATCAGCCACATCAAAATGCTACCAAGTACTTTTTTAGGCAATGATAATTAGTATTTATTGATTAAGATTTAAATATAGTAATCTTACTCTCTCTATGTATAAATTATTTGATTTATAATTTAAAATGAGAAAATGTTATTTTTTCGTGTTTTGGCTTTTTTTTTTTAACTGTGCGTTTTGGCGAGTTTTTCCAAGTCACGTGACCCAAGTTCTAAATTTTTTCTGTTTTCGCGTAGTTTTTTAGCACTTAGATGTGTCAGATGATGTTTTTTGGCTATTTTTGAAATTCAAAATGGCAGAGATCGTGTAATAAATTTGCACCCTTATTTGGACATCCATCAAGGAGATTTTGATTTGTCATTAATCTTGGGTAATGAAACTATATCCCGAGTTAGTGGTGAGTTTTTAAAGCCTTTCTGAGATTAGTATATGAAACAAATTGTCTCCAGAAGGAAAATGAAATTTATCTTGATGAATTTCTGCTTAAATACAGTAGAAATATTCTTAATGATTTTGAGCTTAATTTCTGTGCTCTGGCATCAATCCAATACAACTGGCAATTAATTTTTATAAGGATTGGGTGATTCTTATTATATTTATCACAAATTTTCTTTACAGATTTCAATTTCATTCTTTCCTATCTTAAAATTTAGGTGATATGTGAGATTATTTTACAGACGATAAAGATTTTTTTTAATGATGGATCTTGATGAGCAATTCTTAAGATATATTAATAACTTTATTGGTAATTTTTTCCCTTCATATCACAGATTTGGATCTTTCAAAGCATTGCTAAAGCATCTTTGTAATCTACAGTTGATATCAATTTTCATGCATAATCCAATTTATCTTTTCATTTTTAATGGCTTAGGTTATTGCACTGAGCAGTGCTGATATTATTAAGAATATTGTAAATAAAGTATTATTTTTCTTTGTGTAATTAGTGTGTGCAGTTCCTACTGGAAATAATTGACTTTAGAAACAGGTAATTAAAAATATGAATAACTGTTATGCAAATGAGATATAAAAAAAAAACTATCTCAAAGTTTACAGTTGGCTTGGCAGTGGCCGGGGAGGTTAATGACTTTACTCATAAAGAGGAGAAAAGTGTAGTAGAAAATATAGCCTAAATAAATGAAGTCGTGTTAAAGTACTATTGACAATGGGAACTAAGTGATCATTATTAATAAACTGGTACACCTGGTGCTGGCTCACCTTTAATCATGCACTGGAGCGCCCGCTTGGCTTATACATTAATAAAATGGAAAAAATTCGGAAAAGGGACCAGAATTTGCCCCCTCCCCCTACATCTACGATGCCACATGGAAACTAATTGATTTGCCTCCCGAAGGCTGATCCCTTTTATACCTGAATATATATCTCCTATCATGGAAATGATTAGTATTATTATTTTAATAATAATAAAAAAACAAACAAATAGAAAGTACCTATTGTTAAAGAAGAAATGAGACTTTTCCTATAATAAAGAAATACTTTGAATTTAAAATAAACAAAATTTGATTAAAACAAACAAAAAAAAAACTTTTACATATGTAAATCTACAACTACAGATTACCCATGTAACCAAAGCAACCTAAGCTATGTAAAACCATGTAACTAATCCACAGTATGTAAAAATTCCTGCCTGTAATCCAATGTAAAATAATAAATCAACTTTTATATATATAAACCTACAACTACGGATTGCCCATGTAAACTCAGCAATCCAAGCTATGTAAAATCTTGTAACCCTTTAAGACAAATAAAGCTTATCATTATATATAAAAAAAATCTGTGAATATTAACGAGTGAAGAAATGAAATAGACTCAGCTCGCCTGTAGTGATCCCCAAATTCTTACAGGGAAAAAAGTTATTTTTGTTAATATAATTTCCATATATATATATATTATGATTTCAAATCCAATTTAAGAATTTTAATGTTATGCGCCAGGTGGAGACCCCCGTGAATACAGCAGTTGATACATTCGGTAGGATTCAAACCTGTGCAGAAAATTCCAATTGATTTTTGAATAATTTTAGTTGAGCTGTCAATAATTTTATTGATCAACGATGTAGATAATATCTAATAATTTTCGAGAGTTCTAAAGCAAAAAAAAAAAAATCATTTTAGTCTTTGTGATATTCCGTTTATTACAAAATTTGGTGATGTAGAATCCTCTAATTTATTTTAAGTTTGTCTATTTTTGTTTCTTGGCAAATCTGTCTTATATTTGGTCAAATATCAGTTCTAAATAGTTTTCGGAAATAAAGATTTCAAAAATTCATATGTTGCACAATTACCCAAACTCATGGGAAATTGGTTTATTTAATTAATCGAATTTGTCCACCTTATTAGTTTATAAATTGAAATTTAAATATTTCAAGTATATATATACTGTACATCAATTTTCAAAATAATTTGGATCTTAATCAAAAAATTTGATTGTTCTGATGTCATATATATATCATTTAAAAAATATATGTATTAAAATAGGTAATTATTTGTTGAAAGAGGCTTCTTTAATTTTTTGCCATCTTATTTTTTTAAAAAAAATATTTATCTTTTTTTTTATTTGTTACTAGAAATAATAAGGGTCACCTTAGACTTGTTTAAATTTGATCTTTGTCTTTTTGTAATTTATATCAGTAAAATTTGTCAAAAATAAATAATAACATGCTAGATTTCCTTTAAAGGTCTAACCCCAAAACTTTGACATACATTATATTGACAACTAGAATACCAAAGAACAACTTTCTTATTAAAAATCAACTTCTAGAAAGGTCAATATACTAACAAATAAAATGATCTGCTTAATTTACTTTCTAGCATGGTAAATAATAGAGAAAAATATGGTATTGGAAATCCAATTTCTATTATAAACAAGTAGTTTAATGTAATATGTTGGACTATTTCCATAATCTATTTTTAAATGTTGAATGTCTAGAAAATTTTAAACTTTAAAGATTTAATGATAAATGATGGACATAGTCCAACATATTAACACATCTAATAAACCACCATCACAAACCTTTAGGCAAACTAATTTAATGAATAATTAGTGATAATTATTAATGTATTTATCTAGAATGAATCGTATCAATGTTGTGAGTGGAATAAGTTTGGTATTTGTAAAACAAAAGTTAACAATTTACTATTGACAAATATTGAAAGTATAATAAAAATATATGTAAGAGATTGTGAATTGAGATAACTGATGAGTGCTAGTTTAGCACAAAGTGAATCTTGAGTATCATTTGTCTTGTATAGTGTCTTTATTGGTAGTGGAGTAAAGATTAAGTGCATCTATAATTAGGAACAATGACCTGTTTATATAAAGCCTGATCAATTATGTTTAACATTATTTTAAAGACATGGAAGACTTAAAATGCTGATTCTTAGAAAATTTATTGTATAAAATATATATTACTAAGTAGGGTTCAAATGATTAGGCAGGTGGCAACCGCATCACTGCATCTTATTGAAACAGTAAGATTCGTATTCGAATCTTAAGTTTCACCTTTTTCTGTCGTCTCTCACTGACCGGTCTATCCCTCCCAAATTTAAACTTTTTGATATCGAGTTGTGTGTGTAACAATATTAAAAATGTATAAATATGTGTAGAATTCAGCATAAACACGCACACATTGCGATCTCAAATTAAACGCAATAAATAGGGATAAAATAATATAATTTAGATTTCTTTTAGTTATATAATTTTGTATAATTTTAATCATTTATTTTGGATTATAAAGTTCGTATTTATTGCTTTGTTTAAATTTCAATTAATAATAATTCTAAAAATATCTGATGTAATATTTAATTAAAAGTTAAAATAATCTTATGTTCCCTTTTTGTTTTTGAAATTTAAAAGCATCGGTCAGTGATAGATAATAGATTAATTAAAGAAAAATTCCACAAAAATAATTAGTAAATGTAAAATGTAAACAATAGAACGGCAGCTTTCTTTAATTAAAAACCAACAAAATCATTGATTATCCTCAGGGCAGATTAAATAGAACCTAAAAATATCTTAACAAAAATGTGAAAGATCAAGATAAAAAAAAAAGGCCATCTTAGACTTGCTGGAGACATTCACTAAAACTTTAGCTTTGCTCTCGATCACTGAGAGTCTCCAAAAATATAAAAATAATTTGTTCCTGCCAAGGTATGACCGAGTAAAGCACCTAGATTATTCTCCATCGGGAGATGGCCTATCGGATGCTGACTTTCATTGCCCGTCATAAATTCACCATGAAGATCTGCTGCCCGAAATGAATGAGAAAGCTGCTGCTGCCATGAAATTAAATGAATATCTAAATACAAGAAAGACTTGCCACTCGTGAACTTTTTGCTGCTAAATTAATGGATTCAGAAAACTTCTTATAAAACAGGTACCTGTCTGTGTTCAAACTCTAGAGTACTCTAATAATATGCTATAGCTCTTCTTCATACAACTTATCTAAATTATAAAATGTAAAACTATCATTTGTATAACTAAAATTGAATAATTAATTTAATATGTAAATTTCTCTAATAATCTAGCTTGCCTCACTCTATCTGGGGTGCGTATTTCTATAATCTACATTTCTATCGATAGTTATTTAATTATTGCATGCTCATAATTATTTCAATTTTCAAACTTTAAATCTATGATCGCTTAAAACAATGAATGCGTGTCAAATTTTCATTAATATTTACTTTCTTTAATAACTTAACTTTCATATAAATCGACACGCATTCAATGCTTCATTTATTGTAATGCAGGGGTCTACAACTTCGCAAATGGCTGGCGTATTAGTTATAATAATTCCCAATTTATATATGTTTTGTATTTATTAAATCATTATGAATAATTTCAGAAAATTACATTTCTTTGAGAGTCGCCAACGTTCTTTAGTAAATGTTGATCATGTGGGGCCGAGCCAGAAATCTACTTAAATCTTATCATAATCGTTTATAAGTATACATGTGTTACGTTTTAGAGACGCGATGACCCATTCCGCTGTGAAATTTCCGGATTCTTCAGGGTTGAAATTAACCCCAGTCGTCCTACACAAGCGGGCATAATGGGTGCTCCCGTAGGACTTGACATCGTCATGCAGCCAGCCGGCAAAAATGCGACACGGACCGCTTGTCCCTGGTTATGCTTATGTGACACCTTACTTCGTCGGGTCGGGGCAGAGACCAGCCTGACATTCTTATAAACCCATTCGTGGCATTGCAGTTTCGATATACTGCCATTCCATATCGCCTTTCTAAAGCGTACCACGTGTTCCTTTGCTTAATTTTATTATTCTATATATCACTCCGCCTCTGCATTATCTTCGTAATTCACTCTCAAATAAATGTTGGCCCTTAGTTATAAATAAGTATTTTAATTAAATAAATATATGTCTGCCGTTACTCTTATAACCCATACTTTAGACTCTTGCATTGCAAAGGTATAAATCCCTCCAGGCATGCATTAGAAATACTTACTCGAGAATTTTAGGTAGCTAGATTACGCTTTCAAATAAATGTAATCCTTTTGTAAACATTACAGTATCGGAAATACCGCTACTGAAATCCTCAATATAAAATAATGTCTAAATAAATAAATGTACTCTTTAAAATATATTCATGTCGCAAATCCCGCTACTGAAGCTTTAAATCCACAAAATATTATTAGTAAATGATTGTTTTATATTATTATTAATAAATAATTTTAAACTATACGTCTGCAGTTACGTTTCATATATTCGATACCCATTCTATATAATATTTCCTCGATTATGTAAATATGAATGTTTAATTAATATTAGTTTGGTTATTGGCTAACTCGAGAATAAAATCATGAGTCTCTTGCATATCCCTGACCACCGTGCCTAAGGAAATATTTACTAATGTCGCATCAGATGCGTTGTTTTGTGGATTGTATTGTGGAACCGATAAACTATGTTCGAACTCAGTACCACGGGTGGCTTCGCTACTCGATGGTGCTGCTGTTCTGTATGGTGGTCGAATTCTGCACTATGTTTACGAGTCACACGTTTTCTGACCGTTACATTATACATATTTATTTTTATTAAAATTACTGTGATTATTAATTAATAAGAAAATGGTGTGTATTTACTAATATATATGTAAAATATACTATTATTGACTACTTACCATTGACCCAATACAGTTGTTTATCATTAAAATATTTTATTTGTATTTTATGTATCTGCCATTATGAAGCGCAAAAAGATTTGATGTAAATTGCTTATCTGAAAACATATCCGAATGTTTGAAAATATATAAAAATAGGCATATGATTTTATTTTTAGGAATTTCATAAGAAGTGCAATGGACAGATCTATTAGCGGTAGAATCAATCCTGGAATCCCATCCCAAATCAGATGCTCTACCAGTTACGCCAAACATATATTAAGTTATACTCCGCATCTGTTTTTACTAAATGTAACACCTATGCGTATATAATAATGCATTTGAATAAAGTATTTCTCACAAAGTATTTTTTTTTGTAATTATATATTGTAATATTATATCTATCTATTTGTAATTATTAGACTAGTTCCGTTATACTTATTTGTACTTTTCCAAATACTTATAAATTAAAACAGAAACAACGTTTCAAGAAGTATATTCTCTTGTCCTTAATTACTGTTTATTCGATCAATGTCAACATTAATATAGGAAGTGAATAAGAAATCTTTATATTTATGAATTCTGAATTTAAAATGATGCTTCAACTAACTAAATCATAGACAAACGGCAAGAAGATTCAATAGAAAATTTATATACTTATTCGTGAGAACCTCCAGACTTTTCCATTGCTTCTTTTTAAGAGAAAGATGAACAAATGTTTTCCAAAGTCTATGAATTATTACAGCAATATAATTTTCTACTTCTTTCCCTATATATTGATTTCTACTTTAACATATCATACGATTTACACCTTTCTTAAACACTCTATCAATACTTTTATTTATATCAAACTAACAGTTTCTACAGGGCAGTCGAAACTGTTAGTTTGATATAAATAAAAGTATTGATAAAGTGTTTAAGAAAGGTGCAAATGGTATGATAAATAATCACAGTAGGTAGATTTATAGTTGTCCGTCCCCCCCCCCCCCAATAATCAAAAGAACTGTTTATTTAATTTTTTGTTTACTTTTTTCCTCTGTCCAATAACTTTATGTTTCTAATCAAAGATTATTGCTGCATGCAACAAACAGTCTATCACTTTAAATATATCTGAGGTTTTTCTTTAATCATTAATTTGTGTTTTTTAAACATTTTTTGAAGTGTCTATATTCACAAGGTATTTCATAGATTCAGTTTTGCTTTTCACTATTTTGAGCTCAGATTTTATAATGATTAATAAGTTTCCTTGCTGCATGGTACACATTTGTTATGTATGTGTGTGTATGTTTAATACATACACATAAAATGGTTAATTGTAGTAGGACATTGTACGTACAATGCATACATAGAAATTTTAAAAAAAATCTTCTTAAGAATAGTAAACTTAAATAAATTAAAATGGTATTTCGTAATCAGAAAAGATTAATTTCTAAGTAAATATGAAAAGAGCAATTAGTTAAAATCTCTGGAGATAAGTAATGAAATTCTTTCAGAAAAAATATTTACCGTTAACAATTAAATGGTTGTGAGTTCTTGATTCATTCATTGAACTCTAGAAATCTCAAAATAACTTTTTTAATAGAATTTAATAGAAGTAAAATTCACCTGTTCAGTAAATGAAATAATTACCTTATCATCGGGATCTGAAAAAAGAGCCAATCTGCAGAATAATTGGACAATTAATTGATAGAAGCCAAGTGATAAAAATAAATGAACACTTGCTGTTGGAAGCTTTTGGTGTGCAGATGGACACTTAATCTCGGTGCTGGACATCATCTTATGTACTTTAAGCTTCCAGTGTGGATAGATTTGCCTCCGAATATGCCAAAGCAATTCTAGGGACTTACTAGATCATATAGATCTTCATTATTATTTCTGTATGCTTACAGTCTATATATAGAATTGTTTATCGGTAAATTAATAATGTAAATCTCTTACATAAGTATATTATACTAAATTTTAACAGTATTAGTTGGAATTTTTAACGGGATAAATTTAGATCTAATACATTTGGGAGAGCCAGAATTATGGTTCCAGACACAGAAATTGGTGCAGTCCTGATTCGAACGTTGAACGAATTCTTGTTTTAATGATTAGATTTATGTGTATAGAACGAGTTAACATGCATTCATCAATCGGAGAGTTTGGCATCAGTGAGGCGAGTAGCTGGCCTTCAATATGTCAAAAAATGTCTCTTCATTAACAGAGTTGAAGAGGATAAAATTAAAATAGCAACATTATTATGTTTTGCTGGTAAATGAGTTATAGAGATAGCAAACAGGCTCACAGAACCTCATACTCCTGAAATTTTTTATATGATCAAATTAAAGATTGATTATTAAATTATTTTAATCCCCATCCTTCAAAGCATGTTGCCAGATTTTATTTCTGTGACCATTATCTGGGTAGCCTGGCAAAAAAATTTGTTTATAAAGCTTTCCTCGATGAAATCCTCATAGAGCAATATCTGAGGAGTATGATAACTGATAGTTTAAGGCAACAATTACTAGCCGATAGTGATTTAAATTATAATGAAGCTATAAAATGAAGAATTGCTTACAAACTAGTTCTGAGAAAGTTTAAGGACAACGGTAATGTACAAACTGTTGATGATTAAAAAAGAAGATAATAATTCCAACAATAAAAATCTATATATTTGTTTTCGTTGTGGGGAAAATGTCCACAAAGGTGACAATTGTTTCCATAAGGATGAACTTTGCAAAATTTGCAAAAAAAAAAAAAAAATGGCACATTTAAACGATGTGTAAAAATAGAAATAATGAACCTGGCAAAGACAGGAAAATCAATTAGCCAATATAAAAAATACATCGATCACTGAAGGTGACAAAATAATGCTAAAATTAAAATTGTATGACCAGCCCGTATTTATGGAAATCGATAGTGGTAGCAGGGTATCTCTAATCTCAATCCGGGAATAGTTTTCTGTAACTTCAAATTTTTGAGGGTATGGATAATTTCACTGTTATATTCTTCCACATTCACTGGTATTCCATAAATTCAGTTTTTGTTTTCAACATTTCAAATCTAGATTTTGTGTTAGAATTCTCATAGTTAGAAACCTGTTAATATATTTGCTATATTGATTGCATATTTTTAAAATTGTCTACTATAATTGTGATGCATGGATACATAATAATACTGTTACTGGTTTTTCTTTTAAGTTTTTAATGCTTAATTATTATTATATTTACTTAAAAAAAATTAAACAATAGCTTTTTCTTATTGATGGTATAGTGAATCTCTTGACCTTGTACAAATAAGAAGATACAAAAATTATTTCAAAACACTAAGGAATACCTATGGATACACCACTGTTATCCCTGATTAGCAGATTTTCCATGGAAAAACTTAATGCCATAAATACTAGTTCACCTCCTTCAAGAGTCTGGATTCACTACGTGAATAGCATATTTCGTTGTATGATAGTGAAGTGCTATTATAAATATTTTCGATGTCAATCAATCAATAACATACCTCCAACAATTAAATTCAGAATTCACAAATCTACAAGTCGTTTTTTTTTTGTTTCTTTTCCATGCTACTACTGCTATTGGTCAGGCTAGAAACATTTAGAAAAGAGTGGGAAATAGTACCAATCAAAATATTGGCTTCTATCAAACTTATAAGCTATATTGATCAAATGAATGTATTTTAAAATGTATTAACAGAATCTGAATTTTTCTAAAAGTATTAAACAATCAAATTGTAGGATGGAAATTGTTCAATACATAATTACAAATAAAATGTCATTATCACAAACTTTCAGGCAAATACATATGCCGATCTATTTGTCCATCTACCTATTTATTTAAGTTTCTGTTTTTCTATCGATTGATCTATCTGTCTATTTAAGTTTTCTAATTTTTTGTCGATTGATTAAGTTATTTATCTATTAACTTTTCTATCAATTGATCATTTAATTTAGCTATCTATTTATCTTCCTATTGATCAATCACTCGATTTATCTATCTATCTATTTATCTTTCTATTGATCAATCAATTTATCTATCTACCTATTAATTTATTGAATCAATAGATTTACCTTTTTAAATATATATATAACTGTCTATATCTGTATGTATATATACTGTCTATGTATTCACCAAACTATTTACTTTTTTGCCTTCATACATGCTTACTTACTTATCTATTCTTCTTCAAATTTACAAATGTTTATTCTGCGTAACGAAATGTTGTCTTTTATCTTTGTTTGCAAATTTGAATTACAAATACAAACGAAGGAAAAATTCAATATTACATTGAAAACACGGACAACCAACAGTTATTTATAACGGCGATGAAAATATGTAAGTCCATTTCTAAATTACCAGAGCGTTTAAAGTTGTCTTAAGCACAACGTTTTCTCAAATTGCTGTCACATAAATCTAAACAGATCAGTACAACAATAAGACAACGCAACCTCATATATGAAAATGCAATTATTAAAATACATAATATGTAGTTGTAGTATATACAAGCACTTTAACACGCTGGGTGAAGAAGCTGTTAGTGGTAACAAAAACAATCAAAGTAAATTAATGCAAGCCTAGTGCTTTCGAGGTTTTGTCCCTCATATTCATGGCCAAAACAGATTTTAAATCATTGTTGTAATAATGATAAATTAATATATTGTACAGGCTTAAACCTGCATTTTTATGTATGTAATATATGCGGGGTTCGAACTCAGACTTTCACACGACCCACCACTCTCAGTGCCATCTCATATTGCTGACCCAAACTGATGACACACATGTTGAAAAGATAAATAATCACCAATATATGTATTTCATGCTAAACCAGCAATCATCAGTTGGTCTAGATTACTATTCTCACACATATATATAACCAGTACTCAGCTTTATATTAAGATAGCCAATATTTATACTTTAATGGACATGCTTCAAACTATTCCAACTCACAACTCTTTAGCCTTCCATTTCATTGAAAATCTGATGATAGAACGTTCAAAGCCAACTTGTCCATTTTCTTGAGATAGCAAAACATGTGTCACGTCTATTGACTGCGTTATTATCGTTGATGATAAAATATGCTTCTTTAATCTTCCTTTTACAATCGTTAGCTTCAGCGCACACTACCTTGGTGTTGGAGGGTTCATTGCAAAAAATCGTTGCAAAACAATACACAGAGGAAGAGAATAGATAATACGGCTATCTATTTACCTATAACAAACAGCCTTTAAATAATTCATTTCAAGACCAACATATTTCTACAGACAATCATAAAAGGACAAAATAGATAAAGCAGAATTCCCAAATAGTGACAGTTTGAGAAGTTTTTTTTATCTTTGTTTTGTCCTAGAGTTCAATACTATTTATCAATCAATGTTGAATTCTTAGTGATTTGGCTGTGTACGCCTAATTTATTCACTATTATTGCATCTCAAAGTCATTTATTTTATAAGTATGATCGGTAAATAGATATCTAGCTATTTCGGCTAGAAAGTAAAATATGGATGGAAAAACATTTAAATTCTCAGATCTATGGGTGGCTTCTGGATCTTGCAGTGAACTATGTAGTATATTAATTGCAATAAATATTTTAGTATAAAAATGGCGATAAGAATACTCCAGAAGTTAAATTTAAATGTACTAATTAATGACAATGAAAACTGTTTTAGGAATTAGTTATAGATATGAAGAAAATAAATAGAGTTATGTAATTAAAAGGTTTTCTACAAATGGAAGAGCAAATGTTGAACTGAGTAGAGTAAAGATAAAATCTTATAAAAATAGTAGATCTGGAAAGTGAAGTTAATTAAATGCTTTCGCAAAGGAATTTTAAGGAATAGAAAAATTGCTGATAAGAGAACAATTACACTAAAGACTATAAAAACTTGGGATTGTAGATTTAAGTGCTGTTTTTCTCCATTTGTGTTGGTGAAGTGCTATTGTGCTTGCAACCAGTATGTCAGTAACCAGTTAATGTCTGCGAGGGAATAAACCCAGATATTTCAGAATCTGAAGATATAAAAATCCGACTAATATTTAAAGCAGATCGTCCTGATCTTATTTTGTTTTATGTAAGCCTAAAGGGCTCTTAGGTTTTAACTTGGAGAACATATAGTTGTATAGTTTTTTTAGCGTAGTTGTGGAAAGTGACAATCCATTAATTATTTTAAAATTAATTCACACTGTTGTACATACTGAACCTTTTAACAATACAGTATAACTGATGGAATATAACCATCAAAACAGCGGATTAATGGGAACTTAAAAGGATCATTTCTAATCATTTACATAAAATATGTAAAATACACATAGATTTTGAAAAAAATATATTAAGAACAATACTACATGATTTTCTTATGTTTACTTGTAAACTTTATCTTAATCCAGATCATTCTACTGCAAGCAAATCATGTTGTAACATCTCACATCCTCAAACTGATTTCTTTTCACCAGAGATGACTAAGATTTTCACTACTTCTTTTGTAAAATTCAAGTTAATAGCCTAAAATTGAAAAAAAAAATCCTGATTTTGAACCCAAGCCAATTCTCATGCAGAATTACATAGATCTATAGTTTAATTCAAACTATAAGTTTCTTCTCCCCTTTGTCTACAAAAATTAATGACTTTTTCACATGCTATTTGTAAGTTTCCAAAAGTCTTTTCATTTTAGTTATCTATTATAAGCTTAATTATCAATGGACCCCAGTGCTAATATCTCCATCCCAAGATTGGTTTCTTGCATTAATTTAAGGTCTTAAAATAAAATATGTAGAAAGTGGTTGGATGTCAGACAGCTATATATACAATTTGAATTGGATTGAGCTCAAAAGCTTGAGATTTAAATTTTAGACTATTAGCTTTGGCAGCATAGTATAGAAAATATTAAAAAGTAAAAAATAGTTAAATATAAACTAAAAAATCACTCAAAATTTTATAATTTCCTTCTTTTCCTTAAGTATCTAAAATGGCTTAAAATTAAAAAAAGTTACTCTCATTTATGTGATTTCTCAAAGATTAATCACCAAATATTTATAAGCATTTTAAGTGAAGTTGTGAATTAAAACACTTTTGTTGCTTATGTTAAAGCACTTTAAATTTAGCTGTCAATAGATAATTGATATCCCAAATTGCCTTGAATTGATAGATTAAATAATCAAGTGTTAATATTTAACCTTAGAGTTTTAAGTAATAGTAGCAGTTTTACAGGATTTTATGTTATTTACATTAATAAGATATAAACATTTTTATCGTATTGCAAAGAGTAAACATATCTACCTATCACTTACTGAATTTTAATAAGGTGGGACATGAGTAAAAAAGTACAATGTTGCTGTCAAGACAATAATCAATTTACACAGGTATTTTGTGTTTTTAATATTTTTTTAAAATATTTCACATTTTCTTTGATAAATTCACAGCATCTTTTAAAACTTTATTCAGACTCAAAAATTAATATATGCACAAATAACCAAAGAATTAAGTCAAAGCCTACAGTAGTTGATCATAGGAAGAATAATGTTCAAGAAACTCCATTCCTTGCAGATATAGCAAATAGTACTTCGACAAAGTAATAAATCAATACTATTATATTGTAAATACCAAACTTTAAGATATAGAGTGGATAGCTGAAAATAGGCTTGAAAGTCTGAGTTCAAATCCCCTTTAATTAGACAAAATAAGTAAATTTTCTTATTCAGTGAAGAGATCTGGATTATGAAGAGATTAATATAAAACTCTAAATGTGTCAAGGAATTATATTGGAAACTTATTTTGCTGTATATCATAATATTCAAACAGTTTAGACAGTTCAATCTTAATCATAGTTCCAATAGACAATTTGCTGACAAAATCAATCGCTAAAAATAAACACAGTTTATAATCATTTTTGTATTCTGTTTGTATATTTAATAAAAGGATATGCTTTTGAAAAGGCATTAAATTACATATTATCGTTCTTGATAGCTAGAAATTCTGTTTTTATCCCATATAATAAATTAAAGATAATTTTAATATTGTTTTGAATAAGAAATAAATTTCTAAAACATTAAACGGAACCTTTAATGCATGTTCGATCTGATCAATTTGTCACATGTTCGATCTGATCAATTTGTCAAAGGCAATCAATCACTTTATTCAAAATGCATTAAAGATTATTAATATTTTCTAGATTTTCTCCATATATGGAACAGTAGTGGTATAACTTTAATTTACTATATTTCAGGGGCAAGATATCGTAGTTATTACAAGTTATATAATGTATATATGATGATGAATTTTCTTACAGTTTTTTTTTTTCTAATGCTATTGTGTTCTCTCAAAATCAATATAAAATTACAAAAAACTGTTTAAGGCATGCAGTTTTTGATAAATGACACATTAGCATTCTCACTTAGAATCGTCTTTTTACTTGTCTGAATAAATTTAAATATATCCTGAATACATTGTTTAAGGATATCGACATACCGTTATCACTTTCTGTTGTATGTATCTAGTAAAGCTATCTTCATAAAAATCAAGAATGCACAAAATAAATAAGTTTATAAACTGAATTTTCAAAAAACATTACCAATAAACATATTAAGTTTATAAAATCAAATATATAACCTATATAGCCAGTGCAGATAACCATACTTCTCTCTGTATATAATGTATAGAGTAAGTATTCTATGATAAGCGTTTATTCATTTCCAAAGAAAATATTAATTTATCTAAACTTTAATATAATAAATAGCTGAGCAATCCTTTCAACCTAAGTCATATTCATAGTGTTTAACTCAGTGGTGACACTATTATTGGGAGAAAATAACTCAATAATAGTGACAGCCACTGAGTTTAAGCACTAGAATATGATCTTCGAATATAGTAAAAGAAAAGTAAAAATTATTATAGAATTATAGAGTAAATATGTAATAGTTAGTTTATAAAAAATTTGGCAATGAATTGGTAATATTGTAATGCAGTAAATCATTACCATAACTTTTTCCCAAATTATTCCAATTAATTGAGATAAATTATTCTGGATAATGTTAACCACAAAATCTTTGCCAAAATTATAAATAAATTAGTAATTCCAAATTTGTCTGTATGTATTTCATGATACAAGATAAACAGATAACATTATCTTAGCTTAGATTTTATATGCTAGGCAGTGCAAACTCTACAATTGTGGTGTGACTTGGGCTGATTTCTAATCTGCATTTAAATGAATAAATTGCAATCGTCAATTACCAACATTAAAAAATATATACTTATTAAAAAGACTGAGACAGCTATACTGAATTATATAATCTGATCTCTTTCAATTACTAATTGATTGAATCAAGACTAGATTATTAACTGCGAAGATATTTATTATCACCCTCATTTATGCATTTTTATTTGCAAAAGTAATATTATGACCATTATGTCTATGCGATAATGTTAAATATTTTACAACAGGAATTAAGATTTAAGCAATCATCTGGCTATATGTATTTGATTCTGTTTGTTAGGCAATGAATCATTAATAATTTAATTGTGGAAAACTCATGTTTCATTTATGGAGAATGTATGAGATTTGAGACAGACAAATCTTCATTATGTCCTCATAATTAGCTACCCAAGGAAATAGTCTTATCCTTTGTGAATGATGAAATTTCCCTTATTTCTAACGCCATTTCTGATTCACAAATTGTAACAGAAACATTTTTTTTTTCAGTAGTAAATGATGGGGGTGGGGGGGTGGAGAGATCATAGATAATTTTCATATGTTTCTAGGAACATCAAACAGAATGAAATTGCAACAGTTTAGCCAATAAAATAAATCATTTTTCAATTTTCTGAGAAATTATTTATTTTATTAACCAATATTCATACAATCAAATATTTCAATGTCATTGGAAATTGCATTTTAGATTTCTAAGGATTTTGGCTGTATTTCCATATGTGATCATCTTTTTTGTTTTCTGTAAGCTCAAACACTTCAAGCGATATTTTCCCAAAACTTTTCAATATATATATATTGCTGTGTCCCCAGCTTGGCTGAGTGACCAGCAAACATGAATATGCATTAAGTAAACAGACCAATAATTTAAAACATAGCACACTTTTATTAATACTAAACAATTTATGATAATAATTATGAATCAACATGAATAAATAAACCCCATCCTCACCAGTATGTCAGATCCGAAAGTCCACAATTATATACTGAATAAGTTCACTATACCTTTCCCTGACCTTGAGCTCATACCCTTGAAGAGCCCCTTAGGGTTTTTATAAAATATATAAGATTGGTGCAATCTTTTTCAGTTTTAATTGGCTAGATTAGCTCCAGGTGCCGAGATCCTCAGATCACAGTCCACCAATGATAGCCTTTGCTGTGGTGACAATGTACTGGGAAAAAAACAGTACACCCAGCTGCACATGGAGGACCCATTACACTGAGATGTCCAAACACAACTGCAGCAAAGACCGCACAAGGGAAAAGAGAGCGCATGAGATTTTTGCTCTTTTATATTCCACTCATTCGTAATCATGTTTATGTCTCTTCTTTTCTGGAGTATCATTTTTATGCATATTTTTGGGGTGTGAAATCCAGATTTGATCCATTACTTCTATTCAATTAATCTATTTTAGTACAAAGCACATTCTTTTATTTGTTTAATTTTATTAACACAATAGTTACTCTAATTTGTTATCAGCTTTCAGTATTACAATTTAACTATATATATATATATATCTTATTCTATTTTTTATCCACTAAATAAAATTTACTCTCTATATATATGTAATACATCTCCCCCTACTCCAGAAAAATGTGATATTAATTAGATAGCTTTAAATATAATCTTAATTTGTACGGCTTCCGGATTTGCCATTTTAGTCTGGGTGTATAGTTTGTCATTTCCTTTGCTTTTGAACCCGATATTTGGTCCCTTTCATTATCTTCTGGTATTGCCTCTTCCTCTATTACTTCCTGATGTTTTATTTTTGTAGTTTGTCACTCATTTGGTAATCCCTCATTTGGCATATCTAGTAATGTTTGCGATTCTTAAACAACTCGCTGCCAGACATGATTTATGTGTCTCCTCTAAGTAGCACCATTTTGTAATTGGATGATTACCACTTGGTGAGATAACAATTTTGTGATTATCCCTTTACCTATTTCTTTTGTAACATGTCACAGACCCAAACTTTATCCCCCTTTGCAAATGTATTTACTTTTTTGTCACTGCCCTCCTATTCAGGTGGATTTGGAAGTAATAAAGATAATTTGATATGAAAATTTTATGCCCATCAACAATTCTGTGGGTGGCTTTCCAGTGGCTGTTGATGGCATTGAGTGTGGGTACAGCATTGCATTATTAATTGCTTGTTGTAAATCACAATTGTCTGATTTCTTTAACACCTTCTTTATTATTTGAATGGCCTTTTCAGTGAGGCCATTCGACTCCGGGTGATATGGTGGTATATGTATATGTTTGATGCCATTGTTTTGAAAATAATCTTCAGTTTCTTTTGTGATGAATGCCATCCCATTATCGGATACAATGGTTTCTGGTAAACCGTGACATGCAAACATCGCATTTAAGGTTGTAACAGTTTCATTAGTACTTAAATCTTTAACAATTCAACACACTGACCATTTTGAACCACCAGTAGTATTTTCCCATTTATTGACCTGGCATGGTCTATGTGGAGCCTTTTCCATGTTCCCATTGTTATTGGCCAAGGATTATACTTTTCAACTCCCATGTTCATTTCTGTTTGACCATGCTGAACATTTTTTTATATTTTGCTCAATATCTATGGTTATTTTTGGCCACCAGATGTAGCTGCAAACCAATGCTTTGGCTTGCACAACTTCTGGGTGGCCTTCATGCAATAACTTCAAAACTTCATGTCTGCCTTCTATATGTATCACAACCTGATCCCCCATCAAAATACATCCTTTACAAATGGATAATTTATTTTGATTTTCCCAAAATCTTGGGTCAACGAAATGAGGCCTTGAAACTGGCCATCCATTTCTAATCCATCACATCAATAATTGATAGCCTTGATTGAAACTTATCCATCTGGATACCCTTTCACTATTTAATATCTCTGATTTTAGGACATCTATATAGTTTATTTCAGCCTCTATTGTTATTCGTTATTGTTTATCTGGAATTCTCAACAAAGCATCAGCATGAACAATGTCTTTTCCCTTTTTATATTCTAATTTATAATCATATATTAACATTATATTCCTCCAATACATCATGTGTGGGCTAAATGTTCAAGTGCAAAATGATCGTGACCCAAAATTCCAAGTAGTAGCTTGTGGTCAGTAACAATGTTAAAATTCCTTCTGAACAGAAACTGATGAAACTTTTTAAGGCTGAACATGCATCAGTAAGCATACTTCTAAGTTATTATTATAGTGCACCAAAAGTTTTTCCGAAGAATAAAGCCTTAGTTTGTCACAACACTTCTTCATGTATTTTTGATCATTGCCACTTTTGATCCTTTTTTAGTAATTCTTATAATAGATTGGCCACATGAGCTTTATTTTCTAGAAAAGATTCAAAAAATTTATAAGACCTAAATAAGCCTGCAACTGCTTGATATTGGTAGGTGCTGACACATTTTTTACTGCTTTTACTTTCTCTGAAGATGGTTTCTTCCCCTTGTCTGAAATTAAATGGCCTAGAAACATGAAATTCCCTTGCCACTCATATGCTCTTTTAGGCATTGAATTTAACCCCAAATTTATATAATTTTCTGCACACAGTGAAAAGACTTTTGCATAACATTTCTTCCAAAGTTGCAGTGTTGAATATATCATCATAATAGGGTATGACCCCTTCTAACCCTTATAACAAGCCATTGATCTTTGCTTGGAAAATATTTGGCACTGTAAAAGTGCCAAAAGGTAAATGGTTGCACTTAAACAGGCCCATCGGGGTCATTAACACTAAAGTCTCCCCTGATTTTTCCATCACCTAGATGCAGAATTAAGGTCTAACTTTGCTCAGCCAGTACTTCCCTTATGTTTAGGATGGGGTAAGCTCCCCTGTTTAAAAATTTGGTTACCATTATATGGTAATCACCATCTAACCTGATTTCTCCATTAGGCTTTGTTATTACAACTAAATGTGTGGCCTAATCAGATGTATCAATTGGTGTTAAAATAATAACTTGAGCTTAGCCTCAATTTAATTCTTTGTGCAAATGGAATTTTCCACAGTTTACAAAAAACCGTTCATACATTTTCCAATAAATCTATTTTGACCGGCTTTGTGGCAATTAACCCTAGTTCTTCATTAAAAAGATCCAGATATTTACTAACTATTTCTTGTTCCAGGGAGATTTTCTTTATTATATTAATTTGTATCCCAATTTCATGAAACCAGTCCCTCCCTATAATGGGATTATTTTTTCCTTTTACAATATATAAAAGTAGATTCCCTTTTTTACCATTGTATTTAACTGATACTTTAACTTGGCCTAATATTTTGAGTTCATGACTGTTTACATCTCTTTCTCTAATGTTTGTTTTCTCTAAAACAATTTTCCCATTAGCTGATGACAAAAATTTCCAATCCGTGAGTGACATTATGGAAATTGCAGGTCCACTATTTATTTCCATTTTGATTTTCTTCCTATAAATAATTAGTTTAATCACAAACTGGCATATACTTTTTATGTGCAGATTTTTAATCATGTGGGTTGCCTCCAGTTTGTCCCTCCCCCCTATTCCAAGACATAGGTACTGTATTCCAAATGCCCTTTTTTGCCACATTTGAAACATGATTCTTTGTTCCATTTGCACTCCTTTGAGGTGTGCCCTGTTTTAACAACTTGATTGCTTTTTATTATGCAGAGTCAACCTCACCATATGACATGAGGGACGGGGGCTAAAATAATCATTTAATTTCTTGATCACCTCTTCATACTTAACTTTCTCTGATAAAGGCACATCAAATTTTTTATTAATAACTTCAATTATGCTTTTACCTGAAAAACATATAAGTGTCACAATTTCCCTTTTATTATTATTATCAATCTCATTCAAAGTAAAAAAGTTTTCAATCTGGGTTATATATAACAGTCATTCTGATGCATTACTTCCCTCAAATTCATGTATAATGTTTTGATCTAACAAATTTATAATAACTAATTACTGACACATCAACTAATGCAAAAGGAGAAAAAAATTCTAGGACTGTTTACAAGGTTTAATCCCGACTGTGCCACTTATTTGCTGTGTTCCCAGTTCTGGCTGAGCAACCAGAAAACATGAATATACATTAAATAAACAGATCAACAATTTAAAACATAGCACACTTTTATTAATACTAAACAATTTAACAAAATGTGACAATAATTATGAAATCAACATGAATAAATGAACTCTACCCTCACCAGTATAAGAATAAGTAAATTCTTGTATAATTCAGATCCAAAAGTCTACAGTTATATACTAAATAAGTTCACTATACCTTTCACTGAATTTGAGCTCATACCCTCAAAGAGCCCATTAGGGCTTTTATAAAATATATAAGATCGGTGTGATCTGTTTCAGTTCTAACCAGCCGGATTGCCTCCAGGCACCGAGATCCTGGGATTGCAGTCCATCGATGATAGCCTTTGCTGCAGTGACAATGTACTGGGAAAAACAGTCTGCCCAGCAGCACATGAGAACACACTATGCTGAGATGTCCAAACCCAACTTCAGCAAACACCACACAAGGGAAAAGAGAATGAGTTTTCTGCATGCTCTTTTATATTCCACTGTCATGTTCACATCTTTTCTTATCTGGAGTATTGTTCTTTATGTGTATTTTTTGGATGTGAAATCTGGATTTAATTTATTCCATTATTTCTATTCAATCTATTTTAGTGCAAAGCACATCCTTTTATTTGTTTAATTTTATTAACATGATAGTTACTCTAATTCATTATCAGATTTCAATATTAAAATTTAACTATATATATATATATCTTATTCTATTTTTTATCCACTAAATAAAATTTACTCTCTCTATATATAACATATATTCTAAAAAAATAATTCATAAATACCTCGGCTTCTCTTATCAATTTAGTCTATCAGATATTTTATATCATTTGATTCTTCCTCGGCTCTTATAAATCCTATTTTAACTTCTTTGATTAACTAAATTATGATTCTTTTATTCATATCATCTAAAACCAATTGATGCAAATATAATACAGAACTTCTCTTATTTATATCACAGATGCAAATATAATACCCAAAGATACAGATGTAATTTACTTGTTTCTAAGAACAATTTAAAAATCTTACCTA
Source organism: Epiperipatus broadwayi (assembly GCA_028023455.1). Taxonomy (NCBI): domain Eukaryota; kingdom Metazoa; phylum Onychophora; class Udeonychophora; order Euonychophora; family Peripatidae; genus Epiperipatus; species Epiperipatus broadwayi. Next base: position 30,333 of record JAQFVV010000551.1, on the reverse strand, counting down.
ATTTTTTCCATTTATTTATGCCTAGCATTTTCTTACATTTCAAAATTGATTGTTGTATTGAGAATTTACCTTGAAATTAAAAAAATGAGGAAAATTTACTCCAAACATTACCCATTCACTTAAAGCAATATTATTAAATATTAAATTTTTTTATGCCATACTCTATGGTCATTGTACATTTACCTAAAGTCACCTGGTTATAAAGATGCTTATTTATCATTGATAATAATATATATATTTTTAATGTAAATAACAGCAAAACTGGTGGTTTTAATCACACAATAATACCCTTAATTACATAACAAAAATCTACAAATTTAACAATGTCAAATATTCACAACTGATACTTGCAATTTTAATAATCCCAAAATTATTAAAAACAGCATTCATCATCAGATTTTCAATGAAATGGATATCTGAAGAGTTGTGGGGTGGAGTGGATTGAAGCCTATCCATTAAAGTATGAAGATTGGCTATCTTAATATAAGCTGAGCTTTGATTGTATATATGTATGGAGATGATATTCTGGACCAATTGATGAGTGCTGGTTTAGCATGAAATATACATATATTAGCGATTGTTTATCTTTTCAACATGTGTGTGATCAAGTGTGTCAGCAGTATGAGATAGCATGGATAATTGAGGCTCATGTGAAAGTCTGAGTTCAAACCCTCTATATATTATATATTGGAGTGCAGGTATGAAAAAGCCTGTACTGTAGCAAAAATCCATATATTAAAATATCTTATTACAATTGTTTAGAAATATATATATATATATACTAAGATATATATATAGAAATTCAGAGTAGTGCTTTGAAATCAGTAAAGACTATGACTTTAAAATTGGAATTCTAAAGTAGATCATAATAAGAAAGTCACAAACTACAGCACACCATTAAGATAATCAAAAATTATTTGCTTGTAGACCTCTTTTATCTACTTACTCATAACTTAATATATACAATAGATAAAAATTTAACGAACTACTATTTATTCTCATTAATGTAAAAATGTGTGATGTTTTAGCTTATGGGAGACCCCACTCTTACTAAAATATTTATAATGGCAAAACGTTTAATGAATCGGTAGGTGCTCTAGGACAGCTATTTAAAAGAATGTTCTAAAGATAAAATGGCTTCCAAATTATTATTTTCTAAAATTGGTGATAATAAAAACAATACATGTGTGATATACTAGTGATACTATTGGCTGAACACAATCACTGATGAATGAGACTACATAGAACAAAAGAGGTGGCAGATCAGACGAAGTAGGGACAGAGTGTACATGGTAGACAAAGTATTCGGTAATATTATTCCCATTTATGATAATTAATTCCTAGAGATTCGTTGTGATTTAATTCCTACTTATAAACAAAACAACATGTAATATAATTATTTGTAAATAAATGTTGAATAATTCATTTTGTAGGCTCATATATGTTGAAATCAAATTTTCTACTTTATAGCGTCAACATCAGACCTTCTTAAAGCTTTTATTTAAATAAAATTAATAAAGAAATAGCACATTTTTAGTAAGAATAATGAAATTTTTTTCTCTATATGATTACAATATTTTTTGTCAAGAGTTTCTGAAATCTGTAAATTACTACATAGCTATTATTTCCAAAACAATAGTATACACTATACAGTATACGAATTCGATTTTTTTTTTTCGTAATAATAAAACCACTCATTCTATTAACAAATTTTAATTTATTTTAAGTAATATTAAGTAGATAAAATGTATTGCACTTAATTCTTAAGGCTAAAAAAATACATATGTCATTGACAATTTTTGAAAAAAGTTCATTGATAGTTTTTTTAGCATACTATTTAAATTTTATTAAAGCTGCTATTAGGAACTTAAATGAAAATAATTCTTACCGAAGCTGCACTCGTCTTCATAATAGGTTTTCTTTAAGTAAACTATTTTTCTCTCCTTCTCTGTAAAAAGGAAATGAGTCCAAGGTTTTTATTATATTACTTTCGGACTGACAGTTTCAAAAATGTAAATATGAAAAAAAAAACCGGATCTTCTTATTTAAAATTAATTATTTATTAAAATGATTAAAGTATTTTATATTCAATATATTACAAATGTGCATATTTTCATTTTTAGTTGTAATAACAAATTTCCGAATGGTTGCCAATCATTCTTTTATAACTTAACAAGTTTTACTGAAGAAAATAGGAAGTTATTTCTAAATACTTATACTTTTTAGGTTCATTTTATTCGCAAGACAAATCTTTAATAATACTTACTGATATAATTATAAATATTTTGTAATCTTAAATCTTTTATTGTTATTTCTTTATGCTTAGTGTTATAAATTCCTCAATTCTGACAGTTCATGTTTTGATAAATGCCTTCTTTTCGTCAATTTAAGAATTTTAATTGCAAGCAAGTAGTTGGTTGCAGACGATTGTGGGTTCGCGTCTCGGCCGGTGCTATGACATATGAAAAAAAGAATTTTAATTATAGTTCATTTTAGAAAACAAGTTTGAGACTTTTTAAATATATCTATCTTGCTTCAGCTAATGAAAGGAATTGCTCATATATATACAATCTTATATAGAATTATATAAAGGGATTAGGATTTGCTAGCATAATTCATGTTTCACATAATTTTTAGAGGATCTTACTAGTGATAACTATTATTTGAATTAAAATGCATTATTGGATTTAGATTAAAGTACTGACTGATTAAATCTTAATAGAAATGAAACTATGTAAAAAAAAAATAAAGTACTAATCAAAGCAGTCAAATAACTAGGATCTTCTTTATGCTATAATACCAACAAAAATTTTATAATAAAATATGCTGGTTTAGCATGAAATACATATATTGGTGATTATTTATCTTTTCAGCATATATGTGCTTGAGGGTATCGGTGTTATTAGATAGAGTGGAGAGTAATGGATCATCTGAAAGTCTGTGCTCATTTACCCTATATTACATATATAGACACAGGTATATAATAAGCCTGTGTTTCAGTTAATACATTATATTATACATTTTAGTTTAAAAGCATCAAAAACTTATTGCAATCATAACATCGATATCAAACATTTTATATAAATAAGTGATTGCAACCTGGGATAGCAGATGAATGTTGGTTTAGCATGAAAGTCATCTCAGGATCATTTGCTTTTTCCAGGTATTTTTATTACTATGTGTCAAAAATGTATAATGGAGTGGAAATTTTAAGCATATTATATATATATTCAAATCTGAAAATGTTTGTTCATCTGCTTAATGAAATGGTTTATTTCTTCTTTATAATCTAATGCTAAGTACACTTTCAGTGAAAATACCATAAGGTGAACATCACAAAAAATGCTCTTAGGAAACCATTTCATCACACAAATGAACAAACATTTCCAAATTTGAATTACAAATCCAAATGAAGGGAAACATCAATTTATATATATATATGTGTGTGTTTAAATGTAACATAAATGAAATATGTTAAATAATAATATTCATGAATAAATATTGTATTCATAATTGAATTATCAAAATGATTGGTTTTAATATACTTCATTGAAGCTAAAAACTATGCTGTTGTAATGTATATGACTTTAATTATATACTATGCATACAAAAATGTTAACAGACAAATATTATTTTAAAATTTATAAATTTAATACATTTTATGACATGTGAGCAGCCATTTTTCCATCCTTGAGTACCATATACAATAATGCTTAAGAAAAAAATTAAAATTTATAGATAAATTTTACAATATGCCAGCAGTTGTTTTTTTTTTTGGTCTTGAATTACCATGTATGATTACGTGAATTAATAAAATTTCTTCAGTTTATGTTGGAAGCACATAATTTTATTTTTTTTAGCTTTTTTGAATTTGCTGCATAATATTTCATGTAATAAAATATTTTCTAAGCATAATGCTAAATAAATAAGCACTCAAAATAGGATTGAAATAAACAACGAATAACTATATTATAATATTTATCAAACCAGCTTCCATCTTCATTGAGACCTTCTCAAGAGATTATACTATACAATCTATATCGCTATCTGCTGGACATTATTTACATTAAATTGCGCTTTTTTAAACATATACGTAAATACTATAATCAAATAAATTAAATAAATTTAACATATTTTGCATCTTACATATATATATAATTTACAATATTCAGTTAAATAAATTAAAATTATAATTTTTTTATATGTATGATTTAAAAAAAAAAAATTTTTTTTACATTTTTTTTCTAAAAATAATAATAATTAAATACATATTTTATATCTTTTAAAAATGTTATTTACATATTTACAATGATTTCCTACATTTCCAATTATTTAATAAAGCCCATTTTCCTCCTAATTTTGCTGGATCTTTTACTATATTTACATATTTGTCCAAGTTTTCTTGAATATACAATGTTTCATAATTTAATATTCTTTTACGATAATTCTTTCTTCACATTTTATTTTATACCCTGTATCCAAATAATGCAAATATTGTCTTAACACCATATCTTTTTTATTAATGGTTTGATCATGTTCCTTACCTCTCTCAATTGCCATTTTTCCTGTCTATCCTCTCTCTCTATATATATATTATTGCATTTTTCACAGCTAATTTTATAAACTAGACCCACTGTACTATTAACTTCATTTAACTATTTTACATTGTTTATATATTTACCTGAAAACTTATTATTTTTCCAAGCTATTTTTACATTATTTGGCAATTTTTCTTTCATTAATCTTTTATATGCATTTTCTGAATATGGAATAGACCTCCATTTACTATCTCTATACTTCTTCCTATTATTCTCATTTATTCTATCTATTTTATTATCAAAAATCCTTCTAATTGCTTTTCTTTTGTAATCATTTCCACCTTTAATTTTTGTTTATATGCCTCTTTTTTATCTAACATTATCCTATCATTCTTTAATTTAAATCCTTTTAAAAACTTTCATTTTCTGGCACCATGGCTGATAGGACTTTGGATCAAGCAACCCTCTAGTCTTTTCATCTTTAATATAAAGTTCAATAATTATCTCATTCATATCCATCTTCTTAAAAAAAATTCTAAATACTTTAGTCCACTTTTTTCCCCCTATTGTAAATCTAATATTACATTTATTCTTATTGAACTCATTAAAAACTTTATTATTATTTCTACTATTTCTTACAATAATAATATCATAACACATATCTGTAATATTCTTTAATCTCATTATTATTTATAACTATCAATTATACTCTCCTCAATGCTATTTACTACTACTGATGAAAAAATTACACTAATTGAAAATCCCATTATCCATCCTTAGCCTATACTCCAAAATTCTTCCTTATATTTAAAATACAATGCCTCATCTATTATTAATAAAGCTTCATAAATATTAATCATCCATTCTTCTGATAAAATATTACTTATTTTTAATATTTCTATATTATTTGGATACAGGGTATAAAATGAAATGTGAAGAAAATATAAGTGTTATAAAGTATGTGAAGGATTATCATAAGAGAATATATTATGAAACATTGTATATTCAAGAAAACTTGGACAAATGTGTAAATATAGTAAAAGGTCCAGTAAAATTAGAAGGAAAATTGGCTTTATTAAATAGTTGGAAAATGAAGGAAATAATTGAAATATAAAAATAACATTTTTTTTAAAAGATATAAAATATGTATTTAATTATTATTTTTGAAAAAATTGTAAAAAAAAAATGTTTGAATTATAGATATAAATTTTTTTTTTTAATTTCTTTAATTGAATATTGTAATCAGCCATTAAGCCAATTCACATGCACTTTGTGGATTTTTAACTATAAATGAATACTCTCACTTACAAACACAAGATAATGTCTTTGTGAAAAGATAGAATAAATCCATCTATGCTTTCATCTCAAATATTTTTGTATGGAAAATCTTATGCATTTGGGAATGAGAGCGTGAAAATTTTAAGCAATCCCCTTAAATTACTTTTACTATGCCTGAATGAATGATGCTTGTGAAATTTTCTAGAATTTATGATACATCATTTTATTTGAAATCCACAAAGTGCATGATTATACCTTAGGTTAAGGTATTATTAAGTCACAAATTCTAGTGATAGCTATATGATACATATGTTGATGCTATATTTTCTTTGTATTAATGCCTTCAATTATTTTACATCACACCAGGTGAGTCAGAGATTTTTAAGCCTGATTATTTTAGTCTAGTGTGATTGGTTAGTTCCCATATGACACAAATATTTTGTCTGGTAATTATGTTTAGATTTTCTATGGATAATTTAACTATTTTATATCCATAAATGCAGTTAGAAAGATACCTGGATCGATTGGGCCATTCTGCATTATGATACAACTTAAGTCTTGGTTTATTTGCTATTCCACTCTTATTTGGAATCTTATTGCCAACAGCATACTACAGACATAGCAATTCTTGATGTGGAATTATATACGTCACTTATCTTTTGACTGTCTTATTATAAGATTACAACTTTTGCACCCTAATGTATGACTGTTATAAATTGACAGATAATGAGCTTTACATGGATATCTCTATGACTGTTATAGATTCAACTATTATTAGTATTATTATTTTATATCATCATAAGAGATGATTTATTATTAGCATGATTAATATTATCAAAATATGATGTATAATTATTATCATTATTAATTTAAATACAATAAAAATAATAATTTTACTGTCATTATTACCTATACAGTAAGAAGAAGTTATACAAATTATTATTATTATTCATAATTTTATTAATATAATTATTATTTACATTATAACACTATAGTCTTTATTGTTACAGAAGGACCTATTATTATTATTATTTAATGATTGTGCTATTATTTTTGGATGGTTAGATACCAATAAAATCCTTTTGTTATCCAATTATCTAGTTTTCAATTATTATTTTAGTGACAGATAATTTTACGCTGAGAAATTATTTAAAAGAAATCATAAGAAGTTATAGTTAGTAATGGTTCTTAAAACTTATATTTTAATATTACTGTAATATTATTACTTCCCAAATTAGAGATTATTTTATAACAAATTAAATAGATTTTACGGTATTATTACTGTTAGTCATTGAGTTATTATTTATGATTCAAAGTGTATATTTTAAATTTATTATTATTGGAATCTTATAATGGATCAATGCAATTAAATGTGTACTTACCTGCATGTTCAATTTTAAAACATATTTACATGTAACCGCACACAGTCTCATGATTAGTTAGATTTCATTATAATAAGAATTTATTATTCTATTTTATTAATTACTATTATTAATTATATATCAGACTGAGATAGGCTTTCTTATAATATATGTTAATGATAGCATAGTATACATCTTTGTTCTTATTCACATCATCATTATCATTAACTGCTAATTAATATTTGCTACCAGCATCAGCAGCACTCTTTTGTTCATCTTTCATCCTCTTGTGTAGGTTATACATACTAACACATCCAAAAGCAAAAAGGTTGAAAACAAAATTAAACATGTATCCATCAACACAACAACTAGTCCAACCAATGGAATCCAAACCAATTGTGCAGGAAGCTATTCTGACAAAGGTACATTTACAAAAAAGAGAGTGAATTTAAAGAAATGTATTCAAAATTTGAAGAAATCCATTCAAGAATTGAAGAAAAACAACATTTTCCAGAAATGTAACAGAGAAATCAGGAAATGCTCAAAAAAGTTGAAGAAATGCATTCAAGAAATGAAGAAAAACAAAAATTTGAAGAAATGTATTCAAAAAATGAAAAAATGAATGAAATAAATTAAAAGAAATGCTGCAATGAAAATTTGTAGAAATGTATTTAAACTTGAAAAAAAGCAACAAAATAGAGATGGTAAATATAAAGAAATGCATCAAAAATTCAAATTTGAAGTTGTAGAAGAGACTATAAGCAGTTTGAAGTCATACAAGATACTATAAGCTGCCTGAAGCTGGATATAGTAGGTCAAATACAAGTACAACAGAAAAAGGAGTGTGTGGAAAGAAAATTGCATAGTGATTTAGAATAAATGGTTTGAAAATCTATTGGAATTATATTGAAATAAATTGCAGAAAAGTATGCACAGTATAGCAGAAAGATTAAAAAAATTAGGAGTGAGAGAAGTGAAAAAAAAAGTAAAGATCAAACGTTAAAACTCATTATTTAAAGAAAAACTCATAAACACACAAAAGTAAATGCAGAAAACTCAGAAAGAAGTAATTGGTATCATGAATGACATAAAAATAGATTATGCAAAGATGAAAGAAAACAGACGAAATTGATTTGTAGAAGCTGTAAAAGAATTTAAAGAAGAGAGTAAAACTGATACAAGAGATATGAACCAAAAGAAAGCCATGGAAACAACATTTTCAGAACAATACAGAAGTTATGAGACTTTTAACTATAAATCATTTTCTAAAAACTCAGAGGTTCAGAAGTGAAGCAGGAGAGATGCCCATGGAACACCTTGACAGTCTGGAGAATTATTTCCAGTTGAGCCAGCTAACAGAGAGCAAGTGGTCATTTCCTATAATCATTTACAAGGACCTGCTAAAGAATGGTGGAACTCATTAATAAAGAAATCAAGTACCTATTCTGGATACAGAGAACAAATTTTGGGATAATTTTTGGTCTGAAGAGCACTAAGAAGCAATCAGATATCAAATTGTACAAGAAAGTTTTTACATAAAAGGTGATGAAAGTTACACAAGTCATGTATTAAAATTAAGGATACTGTCTGCATGTGGCATGACAGAAATCCATTTAATCATAATTATTTGGCATAACTTAATCTTTCATGTTGAACAGGTAATCATCAGAACTGCCCAAAAACCATGGAACAGTTGGCCCAAATTTTTAAATGCCATTGACATGAGCCATTAGAATCAGGATGAAGAAGTCAAGTTCAACACATCAAAACAGCAGTCAAACAAAAGGAATAATACATCTATTTGTTGTAATAGGATAAAATTATGAACAAAGAGTCAAACCCTATATATTGTGGCAAAAGAGAAAAAACTCTGGTAAGAAAGATAGAACACTCATAATATATTCTTCTAGAAGCTTTTCTAGCCCAAGAAAACAAGATATTGCAGGAAAATTTCCAGAAATATTTAGGAACTAGTAGTGGAATAGTAACATATAGAACTAGATCCCAAAAATAGAGAATATAAAATCCAAACCAGACTCAGAAAATTTAAAAAAAATATTTCAAATTCATTCAGATGAAGACTCTATCACCAAAGACGAAATATCTTGAGAGGTGTAAAATTTTATGTTAAAAAAATAAAAGCTTGCTCATTCCCTGTCAATAATGGATCTGTTTAAAGGAAAATGTTTTAAAGAGAAAGAAAATTATATGTGTTAAAAGGTAAAATGTGTAACAATCCTGAAAGTGAGGTTAAAAATTATCAAAATGAGATATTACCAGCTTGCTAGAAAATAAGACATTATTAATATTTTAAAAAATTTAAATTAATAATTTAGATACTGGAAATAATTAAGAAATATATGACCAGGATAGTTATTTGGTGATTTGTGCAGATGATGAAAAAAATGTTTTTATAGTTTGTTTAGACATATTTTCTTTCTAGTAATGTTTTGGGATGTAGTTATACATGTGATATACTATGCTGTCATGTGATGTTTAAAATATATATTGTCTCAGGAGCTGCCATAAAATTTTTTGTTTCTTTTCCAAATAGTTTACTCACCAGTAAGGTTCAAATAAAGCAAGGTGTAATTAGATTGTTTGTGAAACTTATCAGCTTCTAAGACTCAAAAGGGAGCAATGCTTTACTTTAAAGTATTATGCCATTCAGCCTCTAAGACTCAAAAAAAGTGCAAGGCTTATATTTTTATTTTGATGGGTTGTGGATAGCTCAATAGAAGTCCAACTGAGATAATCTTTCTAGTGTTCATGCTTCAGTAATGTTCTATGATGGAATTTTTGTAGATTCTAGAGTTAAATTCTTTGCATTTTTATAGTATCCAGAATCAAACAAATTTTTTCACATCATGGACATATGGTGTTCTATAAAACACTATTTGTGAAACTAAAAGGAATATAAAAAGTAATTAGAGAAATAAATGTTTTGTAGTAAGAATAAAAATGAAAAATAAAAAGTTACAATGTACCATAGTTTCATCTTAACTACTTCCACTTTGTCGGCGTCGTTTGCGCATTTCGAGTGGTCATTTGATGACGTGTTATTTTCTTTCTTTGCTGACGTAAAAAGTATAATCATGATGTCATAGAAAATATGACCGTTTTTAGCTGTATATGTTAGCTTTCAAACGATCTTTATTTCAAAAAAATCGCTTGAAATTTAGATTTTTGGCGAATTTTTTAATCAACCACAGTATTTATTTTTTTTTGTTTTTTTTTGGTAATTTTTGTACTTATCATGAAACGATAAAAGACATAAAATGTTTTACGGGCTGGAAGTGAAATTTTCTCTGTTAAGGCCTATAACAGACTATCAATGTAATTATTTGTAAGTAAAATTTTTTAATTTGTTTTAAAATTTTTGGAAAAAATATATTTTTTATTAATTTTAGTTTGTAATTAGTGTGTGCTAATTTGTAGTTATATATTTATTTATTTATGCTCATATACAATTCATATCTATCGAAAAATTGGTGTGTGTGTAATTATATATTTATGCTCATATATGCTCTATAGAATTCATATTTATCAATTTTCTAAAGGTAGTTTGTAATACATTTATTTATGCTCACATAGAATTCATATTTATCGAAAAATTAGTATGATTGGTAAAACTGATGTGATGTGATGTGATGTATTATGGCTTCTCCTTAAACGAAGTCAAGAATATCTCAGCAATTATGCCCAGATAAACCTATTTTAAAAAACTTAACTACTTTTCCCCCCTAATAACTGTATCCAAATTTATATAAGTGTATGTAGCTATATGTAAGTGTAAATGTTAATAATAAAAAAAAGGAAAAAAAACTTACATTTACGATCCATGTGTCGAACTACGTCATTCTCACTATGTAATTGCAAAGTATATCTAACTATAAATGTATTTTTTACATGAAGATTAATAAATAAAATGGATGTAAGAAAACTGACTTTTTTAGGCTCTATTTAGTCTCACCCAAAAAGTCCCTGCTGTAAAAATTATGAATTACTGTACTTTGTTCACGTGTTTGTTCACGTGTCATTTTTGACACGTGTAAAATTGTGAACTAATTTTGCTTTACCGCGTGGAATTTTGTCTTTATAAAAAATGGCAGCTAGAGTGCCTATCACAACAATAGTGCCTCCAAATGAGATTATGGATGTTTCGGATGTTCTGTCAGAAACATGGAACACTCGTCATCTGATAGAACAATTGCAAACTGTGAAATTGACCATGAAGTGGCTGGCCAGGAGGTGTCTGTTAAAAAACAGCATGCTATGTCTGTGTTGCAACATTCAATGTTCGCTGGTAAAATATTCGACCAGCGTAGATGGTGTTAGATGGCAATGCAGAATGTGTGAACAATGTACAGCAGTAAGAAGTGGCTCTTTTTTTTCACAGCCATCTGTCTTTGAACACCATTGTTTGTATAGCATTTTACTGGTCGTATAATTCACCTATTCACATGATCGTTCGCGAGATGGAGGTGAGCGAACGAGTGATCATAGACTGGTGTAATTTTTGCCGGGAAGAATGTGCTACATATTTGGACAGAAATCCAGCACTTCTCAGCGGATTTGATGCCAATGGGGAACCACAGATAGTTGAAATCGACAAGTCCTATTTCTTCCACTGAAAATACAACAGAGGGGCATTCAGAGAAGGCCATTGGGTGTTCAATGGGATAGAAAGAGGCTCGAAAAAATGTTTCCTATCTGAAATCGCAGACCGATCGGCTGACACTTTAGAAGCACTCATCCAGCAACACATTTTGCCTGGAACACATATTATCAGTGACAGCTGGCATGTGTACAATAATATTAGTGGTCTTTCGAATGGTGTCTATCTCCACTCTGTTTGTCGTCCATCAACACAACTTTGTTGACCCAGACGATGAGCTTATACATACCAATAATGTGAAAAATCTGTGGATGAGAGCAAAGCATAAGCTAAAATACCAATTTGGGATGAGCAGACCTTTGTTCTCATCCTACCTGCAGGAATTTTCTTTCAGAAATCTGCATGAATGCGACGACGTTTTCGTGCATTTCCTCACTTGTGTAGCTTCAAACTACTCCTAAAAATGTAAGTTCGTTTTTTGGTTATTTATTCTTCTTTATGTAAAAACATTTACAGTTAATATACGTCATTTATTTACAGTCATATATACAGCAAAGACCGCTATAAGTGAAAAATACGCATGTAAATGTAAGTTTTTTTTTCCTTTTTTTTTTTATTAACATTTACACTTACATATAGTTACATACACTTATATAAATTTGGATACAGTTATTAGGGGGGAGGAAAGTAGTTAAGTTTTTTAAAAATAGAGGGCGCAGTGTTCAGATGCCATAAGTCAGTTTTACCAGTATGATTTAGTATGTAATTATATATTTACTCGTATAGAATTCATATCGTAATTAACTTATTAGTATATGGTTCATATCGTGATTATCTAAAGTTCTATCTAAACTAATCCTCTTATTTTTATAAAAATAATGATTTTCAAAAAGTATACTTTTTGAAAATCATTAATTATGTTTATATAATATGTTTTACAAGCAATGGGTTATAAAACTAATAATCAAATATATACAAACTTTGTATACACAAACATATAATCCAATTCTGAAACTTGTTTATGTTTATGCTTGATCATGCTTTGCTTTTGCTATATGTTCCATAACATTATTTTCAAATCTATAGACTATATGCAAATAAATTATATCTGTGGTACAATAAATATAAAAAGATAGCATCATTTCTGTATATAAAGAATATAAACATCACTTGTGCAGTGCATAAAGAATATAAACATCACTGCTGACCACAAAGTATATAAACATCACTATTGTACACAAAAAATATAAAATGAAGAGATGAAACTCATTTTATCAGTGGTATAGAAAGTAGTCTACAATTTCTAGTTTTAGACAGACAAGAAGCCAATTGCTATGATAACTTCTTTTGTATCTTTTATTAGGATGAATCTTTTTCTTTATAGACGCCTTTGACATTTAGAACATTTGGAGTACAAGATAAAAATGAAGTCATATCCGACTTCTTTTGGAGATTGTGAAGCTGTGGATTATCTCAGGTAAGACATTATACATGTTTAGAAAGATAATTTTGTAAGGAATAGAAAGAAATTATCACTGAAGATGTATTTTGAATTTTAGTTAATGTTAATTTCCAAATTATGAACAAACAATAAAATAATAATTATTTCGGATGTGAAAATTTCTTTTTTACCTTATTTTTTATATAGTTATCACTATTTATTTTATGCTTATTGTTTTCCTTAATTTTTCTAGTTTCTAGCAATGTAATTGTTTTTGCTCTAACATAATTAAAACTGAAGTTATTATGAAAATTGTGTCTCATGCCAGTATTTTAAAAAGTTCAATATGGTGGCTTGAAGCTATAACAAAAAAATGTGTTTGATAAATACTCAAGTAATATACAAATTGCCATTTATGTCTGTGCACATATATGCTTGCCTGTTGAGAAATGGAAATGCAAAATACCTAAAAATTAAAATAAAAATTCATTCATGCACATTATTAAAGATTATTGAGTATTATTTTGTAATACGTAAAAAACAAAAGAATGATAATAATACTATAAAGCAGAAAAAATGCCTTTGATACATGAAAGAATTGCATAGTGGGTTTTTTTTTAAAAGAAAAAAGCCATTTCAAACTTTATTTAATCTGTCTTTCAAATGGAAGTTTTAATTAAACAACTTGTCCATTTTTATAGAAAATTGAATGGTAGATTTGAAAGAAATATTTTGGAATTGATAAATATTTTAGAAGTCGTATTTAAAAATTTAAAAGTCGGTGATAAATTGTCTTTTTCCTATGTTGTGAAATAAAGAAAGAAAAGAAAAAAACTTTTTTTTCTTCTTAAATCAGAATGTAATCTACTAAAATTTGTTATCAACAACATGTTTTGAAGAGAGTAAAGAGAGTGTTTTTCAAAAAATATATTTTTGTAATGAGGCAAAGGTCATACATCCCCTAGCTGATAACATATATGTTGTTTGAACATCAATTTGGTAAAAATAGATTGGAAACGAGCAACTAGGCATTCTTATTATTATAATTATAATTCTAGGAGCCCAGAAGTTCATTCCATATTGCTTTGTATTAGAGTTCAGTCTACTATTGAAGCTATGTTGCCACGATCTATACAAAAGAGAGAAACAACTGCTGATTAAAGGCTTTTCCCCCATCATAAATCATATTTTACAGATTGTTCTTAAAGTACTTTTCAATATTCCAGTTACAACAGTCAGTATATTCAATTTATTTAGAAGAAATCCATCTACCATGTGTAGTTAGATAACAATAAAAAACCATACCAGTCAAAAAATACCTGGAAAAGCAGTCAAATCTAGAAATTAGTGCTGAAGTTTGAAAACCAGCTTTTGCAATGCCTCTATAATGCTGTGAAGGAAGAAATGGATAGTGGCATATAAATTACTCAAGACCTACTGATAGTATACCTCATAAAATGTCAACAGTGTGACATATTTATTCCAACACATACTAATGAAGACAACAATAAAACCTTTAAAGATTGATACCTGAAAAAAACATGATAGTGACTATAAGACTTTAAACTTGAACCATAGTGCCAATTTAAAATATCTTTTGTTATTATAATATTTTTTGTATGTGTTGATAGTTGTGAGCACACACGCAACTGTTTTATTTATTCATTATTAAAAAATTGTTAATTTTTTTAATTAATCCATTTAGTTTGTATTTGCAACTCAATTCAAATATATATGATGATTTTTAGACATTTATGGTAGTTAATATCCACAACCCTGTGAAATCATGCAATCCAATGGGGACATATTAGGAAGGCAGTAATAATTGATGATCATAGGTTCTTTAAAACTTTTCCAAAAGTAAACATTTTTAGGAGGTTTTATGCCTTTGAGTTTCTTTTTCATTGAAGCTGAAAAACAAATAAAATACTTTTGGGAGTACTTGTATTTTTAAATTATAAATCATCATCACATTGGTTAATATTATTATATATTTGTAATAAATTTTATTTGAATTTACTTATTATTTATTTGAACTAAAGTTTATGGTATACATCTTGAAGATCTCATTACATATGTGTGTATATTTTTGATTGTATATATTACAGATTCAAATCCATCTTTCATCTAATATATATAAACTTTCATATACTTGTTTTCAAAGTTACCATTACAATATTTATAACCTAAAAATAAAGAATTGTGATATCCCAAAATTGTCATTGAGATATAATGTGCCCAAATTAACAATAATAAACTATGGGCTAATAATAATAACTAAACTATATGAGGATTTTACCAAACTATAACTTAAAAAAATTAATGAATCAAATTCCATTAAATTACAGTTATTTAGGATGATCAGTACCAAATTATATAACCTAAAATGAGTGAATAAATAAATGCTACCAAATTACAACTCTTCATGATTATTGCTTGGTACATTACAACCAATCGAAAGCCAAAATAAATAATAAGTGCCAAAATAATAAATAAATGCTATGAGCTAATTTCAGAAGGTGTTTACCACAAGGTTATATGCAAACATATAAAGGGCCATATGGGTAAGAATAACAATAAATAAATATTGTCAATATAATATGTAACATTTAATAAATTTTAAGAGAAAGAAAACTATCATACCCACTCTTACAAATTACAAGGATGCTCTTATTATTGAAAACATACATCATAAAGTGGTAGGTTATATTAAATTCTCTTTCATAACATCCCTCCCCTATTACAACACATTTAATAATCATCATCAGCATCTCGTTGCTATGATCAGATACACATTTCAAATCTTTTAATAAAGTATAATAGGTTTCTTATATTTTGTGCCACATTGTTTATTAAAATAATTTCTTTTGCAATACAATTTCTTTAGTATTAATTTGTAGTATTAAAATCTCAGGGTTCTTTAATTAAATATTTATAATATTAAAAATTTACTCTTTCATTTAAGAATTATTAGGCAATGAATAAAATCCTAGTAGAAATATAAAGAAACATACTCTTACTCATAAGATAATGTCTACTTAACTGACAATAATAACATTAAATTAAAAAAAAAAATTAACATAAAATATTGTAATGGTCAGGTTTGTACATTTGCTCAACAGACCGAGAATCTGAGCCAGAGAACCCAACAACTGACCAAGTCGGGATAGTAATATCCTACATCTGATCATACCTCAACTCTTACTCGTGCTTCCAAGTCAACCCATTATGAATGACATGACTGAGGTTACACTCAATATCTCTTCATTCACGTTTCAGCAATAGCAAAGCAGTAAAACATGAGACACCCCCCCAACACATATTATATAACTTAACTAGTGATTCATAAAGTAATGAGCAAGAATGGAGACTGAGATAAATTTATATTTCATAAATTTAATGTAATACTTAATAAGTTATAAAGCAAAATAAATTGGGTATAGTTTGCTGATGTGCAGGTAAGTGAATACTCAGGGTTACAAATAATATAATAAAGCAAATTATATAGTGCTGACACACAAGTGATTGGCTTTTGGGGTTACAAAATGTTTAGTTAGTCTATGACTTTAATATGCTCATACCATCTTCTATGTCATAACTCATGCTATGTTCTATATAGTGGAAATCAGTAATAGTTAGAGTGATCAATTTATTGGTAACTGATAGAGATTATATTATTATTTTTACTAAGTTTAAACTCAACTATAACGATATTTGTGTGATATTATATATAATTGCTACACAGATAAACATATAATTCAGATTCTGAATTGGATCAAAGCCGAAGTTACTTTCTAGGGAAGCTGAACTGAGGTGTGGCAGTTGAACATCAGATTCTAGTGTGTTATAAACTATAGTATCAGAATAAGTGCACCTCGAATGTGTTCGTAATTGAGGTTTATTACCTAGTAATCGGTTCCTCAGACCGGGCTATTTGCTATAATACAAAGAGGTCTTTTTATTCAAGTGAGCAGAACAGTGGCTTATGAGCCCTTTGGAACACTTTGGTTCCTTCAAATACAAATAAATGTCACAGTTGTCTAAATGTTCAAGGTGTGACTTGATGTGGAAACGATCCTGATGTAGGCCATTATAGGTATAGCAAGGAGAGATGCACATTTATGCTAACTAGCAACACATTCGCAATGCTAAATTAATATTTTTATAAATTAATTATGCCAAAATATTAGCTTCTTTCAGTGCTACTACTACTGGTCAGTTCATAAATGAAATTATTAAGTCACATGATAAAGGCAATAATAAGAATCTGATTTAAGGATCTGCATAGCTTCTTAATCTTTAATTAAATGGAGTTATAGCAAATTTAAAGATTTACTAGAACTTGAAACATTAATTATATGTCATATAATTTACATCTAATATCAAACGAACTGATTTTTAAATAATCTATATCAAATATGAATTCTTAAATAGCTCAGGCAAAATATTGATTCTTAAATAACTTACTCAAATATTAATTTTAAATAACTTGCAAAATATCCATTTCGAGTAACTTACGCAAAATATGCATTTTAAATAACTTATGCAAAATATACATTTTAAATAACTTGTGCAAAATTTATATATTAAATAACTTATTTTGTGCATTATAAGTAACTGATTCACTCTAGCGTAAATTATAGTTTGATTTCAGAAGGGAGTTTTGCCTATATTTCTTTATATTATAAGATTCTGACATAACCTTTGATAATTATTAAACCCCACAAAGCTCTGTTCTGATGAACATAGCATAAATTAATAAACATGAAATTAAAACTAAAGATAGATAACGTAAGAACAAATTGCAGAAAATGATCAATAAAGTTATAATTTAGAAATGAAGAATTGGTTTGAATGGTTTTATAGAAATTAAATATTTATGCTTACTTAAAATATTTATGATCAAGCAAGAATTTTGAGAGTGCTCTAAGCTTTAAAATAAATTTAATATAAACAGTTTAGTTTAACATTTAAATGATATAATTAAATACGAGATTTGATTAGTTAGCTAGCTTTTAATTTAGAATGAGTTTAGTTATGAAATTAATGTATTCTGCCGAATGATTTACCGGTAATATTTGGTAGTAAGTCTTTCAAGACGTTCTTTACTGTGCATCTTCTCTCTATTAAATCGGCTGTGGCTTTTCTAGGTTTAAGTCTGGATGCAGCTTTATAAATTTACTTTGGTGGTGGCTTTCCTTCATCACTTCGGTCAGAAACTCTCAGTATTTCAGGTATAGCTTCTCCATCACTGGATTGGGCTGGGGCAGAGGTTGATGTTTTCTCTCATTTGGTAACAGTGGTCTGGGGAAAATAGACGGCTGTCTATTGTACCTTAGCCGACGGTCCTTATTTGAACAGCTTTGGTAATGGCTTAGTAGAATTCATCTTGCTATAAAGTAATGCAGGAACGGCCTTTTAATTATTTTTTTGGCACTGGTCTTTCAGAAAATACATAGCAGCAATAACAACCACTTTTGATGGCTACTACAGGCCTTTTTTATATTCTATTTTTGACACTAGGTCCCTCTCCCTTTACTTTCACAACATCACTTGTTTACTGTTTTAGACTTTGCCTTGAACCAAATTTCCACTTAGTAAAATATTTGCTATAGTTGAATCTGGTCATAAAAGCTCTATTCCCTCGAGTTTTCCAATTTGCATCATAGCTACACCCAGAGTCAAAGATATATTCCCGAGTTTTGCAATAGCACTTAGTATGAATTTATGCCTGATTGAATTTTATAATTTGTCTTAGTTATAATTTTAAATGGGTCAACTTTCAGCCAAAAGATTATTTTTAGACAAAATGTTAAAACTCGTAAACAAATTACTGCTTGTGTAATTTTAAACAAACAATAGAACTTGAAAATTATTTAAAATGAATATTAAGACTTAATGAAAAATTTTATAAATTTAAACTTATTATTTTGTTATATACATAAATTCTAGCTACACACTGCTATGTTTACTTCAGTTTTAACAAACATAAATGAATATGCGCATATATAAATATTTATGACTGTATTTCATATTATAGTTAACAAGGCAATTATACACGCACATACTCGGCAATATTACAAGCACACTCAAAGTTTTAAATTAAAGAAATACATGCAATCTGAGTGAAACAAAATACACTATTATAGAATATAATAGGTGAAACAGATCTAACTGTTTCAATATATGTGAAACTCTTGATTTGGAATGAAAGAAAAATACTAGGATTTCATTCAGACACAATGAGTGGAACAAGGGATTTTATGGCCATTCAGAACATCCTACTAATAACTCATACTAAATCTTTCTTTATGAATTTAAGATAAATAATTTAAGCTTATAAGTATAATCAACAGTAATCTGGATAAAGTAAATGATTTTATCACTAAAGCAGTCTTCTTTTAATAAGTGGAATTGTTTAAAATGATAATTTAAAATTAAGAAAATAAATGAATAAGTTATTTTAAAAGCTTTCTTAACATCTGCACACCATTTGAACAAAGTGATTATTATATTCAATTTTGTATTCATGTTCTCTTAATGACCAACATAAATATAATTGTGTAATAGGGTTTATAATGTCAAGATTTTTGGATATGTGTTAATTATGATATAAATACTATACGACATACTTAACAATAAAAACAATATTTATTTTGGCAATAAAGACAAATAAATAATATTTCAAAGCAAACTATTTATATACTGTTATACAATTCATTGCATAAGGGAAATGCTTTTTAAAGTTTACTGATAATAAAAATAAATTTCAGATTAAATAATAATTGACTATTATTAACTTTGTCTGACTGATGAAAATTTTTCTTAATATTAGCTTTATCATAAAAAGTTCCACACATTTACTTAACAGGCATACTATTATATTGTCCCAGCAATAAGTATATCTAAATATTAAGCATGTCTTACCAATTCAGTGATGAAATAATTGTTAGATGTGGTGTACATTACTTACTGAGACCCAAAAATATAATTTTAATTTCTAAATAAATATTTATCAGTCTACATCCTGCAATACTGGAAAAACACAGCAAAAACAGACCTACACATCAAAATCATTCATAACCTACACTGAGAATTCATGACTGTAACAGAAAAAAATATATTCCTCAGAACAAGCAACAATATCAATCACCCTGTCATAGTAATATACCACACATGGCTTCATATAAGATAAACATGATATAATACATCTGAGTGATAAAGATAAGTAAGGCAACAAAGCCAAATAATGGCATAACTTAAAGGGAGCACCTATATTTTGAGGGCAAAACTTATGCTAGGACTTAGTCTCTGAACACAAGGCAAATGAGAATAAAGCATCAAAATATATTAGGAATAATAATAGTTGCCTTAAATAAAGCATTTATGCTTAAATATCATGGAATCTACTGAATCAGATGAGAGACATAGCTACAATATCTATAAAATATGTGCTAGCAAAACAAACATTCAAAAGAGAGAGACATAACTATAATCTCTTGAAAAAATGTAATAATGAAATAAATATGCACAGGAGAGAAACATTGTTATCTCTTGAACAATATAATGTCAAGATAAGCATGTACAATAAAACAAAGAAAGAGAGAGATAATGCTACATTACCCTAAACAAATATAATAAATAACTGATGTATAAAATTGACAATAAAAATTATTTGTCAAATTTGGACTAATAAAAACATAGCCTGAAATAAGCAATAAGAATATACAACATTACTGGTTCTGCATAAACTCATACATTCAAATAAATAAAGGAATTACTCATGAAGGAGTCAAATAAAACTTTAAAATTATATAGTATCATAAAATAGGAAAAATTCTGTGAACTTCTGAATATTACAGTTTACAAATAATGCATAAAATATATTAGACAAAAATGCATAATATAAATAAAATATGTGGTAAATAAATTACAATAGCATAAAATTAATATTTAAAATTATACTGAGTTTACCAAAATACATAATTAAAAGTCCTTAATCATGGAGGCCCTATGATTCAACAGGATATCTTCATTGCAATTATCATTCTGCAGTCACAAAAATGTTCCCTTTTATTGAAAAATGCAGCAAATTTAAAATTATATATAGAGTATTCAAAATATTTTCTATATGCAACACATGAGTACACAATACAATTAATGGCCATTCAGTTTTTCATAAAGAATATTTAAATAGCATACCAGAAATCTTTTGTATAATATAATAATTTTATTCATTTCAGGGAAAATATCACTTAATGACAAGGTACATGAGCATATATTCTTTGGATATAATGCAGATTTCATTGTAGAGTAGATTTTTAAAAATTATTAATGATAACAATAAGATATATAATAGAGCAGATTTGCAATAAATTTAATTGCATAATAAACTTGGAATAATAATTCACTAAAGAGAATTTTATATTTCTTTTATAGAGTATATGACTTGAATTTGAAACAAAGCAAAATAAAGTAGAAAACAAATTTTTAGAAATAAAACTGTATACAATCATCTCCAAATTGATATGTATAAAATCCAAGAAGAGACTGAAAAAGGTTTTAGATATTTAGTGTTTCAGAAGATGTCCACATAGAAGCTAATAACCAAGACAAGAAAATTCAGTTCTAAGGAAAAAGATTTTCAGTGTCCAAATGTAAAGTAAAATGGATTGATTCAGACGTAAAGTTAAATAAAAGATACATATTGAAATATTATTAGAGAATCAATCGTGAGAGATGTAATCAATTGGAAAATAAAAATATTACCGTAGATCAAACCATAAAAGTTTTGAAGGATGAGTTTTGAGAAAAAGAAAGAAAATAATGATGGAAAATTACACCCAAGCTTAGTAAAAGGATTAAATTATCTAATATTAAAAGAAGACACTACCAGATAAATTAATCAAATATTAGAAGCTATTGACAGGATAAGGGAAAGATCCAAATAAAAGGATCATCAAGATGAAGTAATGATTGAGATGGAAAACATGCAAAGGGAACAAAATACTTTAGTATTAATATTATTATTTTATAGGAGACTTGTCACCATCACAATCAACAATCATCTATACCTGCAAAAAATGTTAGCAATAAATCATACATGCAATCTACTGTTGAATCAATTTGTAAAATTAAAAAATTTCAAGTGCTTACAAATGAAGCCTAATGAGCATCTAAAGAGTTTAAATTTATATTTTCCAAAAAATAGTAATTTGACAGAAGGTGAAAAATTGATAGGTAGCATACAGTCATTTACAAGGTGATGCTTTATCATGGTGGGAATCATTATTCCAAAATACCTAAAACTTTTGAAGAATATCAAAAAACATTATTGATAAAGAATTTTGAAATAGGTGATCGTCAAGAATTTTTGTTGTATCGTAAATAATTTCAGGAAAGTATAAAAGTATGCCAGGTGCTTCTCTTGCTAAATTTTGGCAGAAGATTGCGCATCAAAACTGAAAACCCTTGATACTTATCATTTCAGTCCAAAATCAAATTATTCGTATTGCAAAACACAACTTACCTATGAAAATTGAGCAGTCTTTATTATTTTCTAATGCACAAAATATCGAACAAATTATAGATATTTTAAATAATATTGACTCAAATAACCAGTAAATCTTAATCAAAATTATGTTGAAAGAAAAGAAAGAAAATATTCTGGCAAATGCGTATTAATTATAAAAAAGAAAGCATAAGACTTTTTAATCATTCTACAGTAAAACAACGAAGAGTGATAATAATGCAGATGTTAAATTAAGTTCTGATACACGTCAAATTTCAGAAATTAAGAGTATAGCATCTACTAGTGGGATTGAATAAAAGGTAAATAGGGTATAATAAAAATATACCAATTCAACAGCAAAAATTAAATTAAGTGAGGTCTTCTTGAAATAGTTCCTCTCCTCAAAGACCCACATTTAAAACGAGGAACAAAATAAAAAATTGAAGTTAAAACAAATCACCAACATAATATAAAAAGTTCAGAGGGGAAGATGATGCTAAAACCAAAGTATGTTGCTCAAAATTGTCCATTTAATTAATATTGGTGTTTGAAGATTTGCAAAATGAGCCTAATTAGATAATAATAGCCAAATATCTGTAATATCTGAGGAGTTTTTTATAAAAGGTTGATGTAGATAAAAATCCACATATTAAAAACCTATATCCTAAAACGGTACAGATTAACCTAGCCAATAATAAAGGGCTAAAATTAATTCAAAAGCAGATCTGAATCAAACTAACTATTAATCAAACATGTATTTTATCATGTATTTTTGATATTAACTGGACTTATTCATGAAATGATATTGGGAGTAGACTTTTTACATCTGAACAAATGTTTGATTGATTTTAAAAATAAGATAGTCTGATATAGGTGATGAGGTTTTAGATGACATTGTCTCCAAAAAGTATGATCTGTTGGAAATTGATTATACTATTACAAACGTACCAGAAACATTTGTAAATCAAAATTGCTGAATCATATTTAATTGATGAATTATTAATGTTAATAAATTTCGTTAATGAATATAATACAATATTTTCAGAAATACCAGGAGTGATTGAAGGTTTTCAAGCAAAAGAATAAATTAATTCATGGTCAACCTTTCTCAATCTAAATCTTATCCTATTCCTTATCAATATAGAGAAGAATATATAAAACAAAATTAATAAAATGCTTGAATGGGAAATTATGTCCAAATGCTCTTCACCATACTGTAATCCATTTGATGATGGTGAAGAAGAAAGATAGAGTCGATGAGATTTTGTTTGGGATGCTAGACACCACCTAAACAAAATTACTGTCCCTTGGACAGAAATATACCCCGCAATACCGAAGTATTCAAGTGAGATTTGGGAAACAAGAGAAGTGCTTTCTACTTTCGATGTAACCTCAAGCTATTAGCAGATAGAAACCTCATCCTGAAGATCATAATATACCATGTATTGAAAAGGAAGGATTTACTTATCAATTTAATAGGATGCTCATTTGGATTGATCAATAGTGGTGCTGCTTAATTCGATGCTTAGATAAAACCCTTATCTCCTCGATATAAAAACAGATTATGACAAAATGTATGTAGATGATGTTATAATTGCATCAACTACAATTGAAGAACATCTTCAACATATAGAAATGTTTTAAAAGAGAGTGTTCTGACAAAGGAATAAAAATCAATTTTAAAGAAAAGCACTTTAGTATCTAATGAAGTGATCTTCTTAGGTCATATTGTTAGTCACAATGGGGATTAAACCTCTCATCCCGGATAAGATTAGTTCTATACAGAATTTCCCTAAACCCACAAATAAGAAGCAAATAAGGTCATTTTTAGAAATAGAGTGTAATTTTATAATCGTTTCTACCAAAAATTTTTCTGATTGCATGGAATTAATTGTTAAAAAAACTCATTAGAAAAGATGAGAAAACTGGAAATTTTGGACTGAGGAACAAGATGATCGTTTTCTGGAATCAAAGGTGGATTTTTAACAGCAAACTATATTAGCTTCCTCCTGATTTTAGCAAACCATTCATCCTACAAACAGATAGTAGCGGTTACGGATTAGGGGTAACCTTATCTCAAATCCAAGAGGAGATGGCCAAACAGGAATCCTCTATTTTATTAGTCAGCTATTAAAAGGACTTGAATTTCAATTATACGGTTACAGAGAAAGAAGCCCTAGCAATACTGTGGACTTTTCAAAAATTCCTATAGATGCTTCTTGGATCCAGAAGTGATTGTGATAACTGATCATAAAAGCCTCGAATTCTTGAATCATAGCTACTTGACTAATTCTCGCATTAGTGAGATAGAGTCTGTTATACAAGAGTGCAATTATACAATTAAATATTGTAAAGGATCCAAGAATGTTGGAGCTGATGCACTAAGTCGAAATCCATGTAAATCAGAACAACTACATTTAGTCGGTAGATAATGCCTACATTATGAATGTTGACCTGATAGTTGATGAAAATGTAGAGAATGATTTATTAAATATCTATAATTTACAAAATAAAAATAAAAAATTTAATGCTGATTATTAAAACATTAAATAATGAGGAAATTCTGTATACAGCCAGTGTAATCTTCCATTATATAAGATAGATAATATAGTCTTAAAATATAAAATTAATGATAATTTAAATGAGTGGAGGGTAGTAATAATCTTCGAAGTTCTAAAAGACCCACTCATACAATATAATCCATTGTTTATATGGACATTAGAGTAGTGTCTATGAAACTGAGACAAACAATAAAGAGTTGGATTTATTGGTCATCTAATATGCATTAAAGATATTTTGAACGAAATTCAAGATTGTCAAATAGTTGAGAGCTAAACCAGTAAATAAAAATTGTCTTAGTTCAATAAATTCTATCATTCCCAGAAAGACCAAATGAGATATTAGCTATAGACTACTATGGACCTTGACCTTCCATTTAATAAAATAAAAATTTAGTAATAGCTTATGATCTCTTCTCTCAAATCTGTAAGTCTGCTTATCCAATACCCTGATGATAATTGCTAGTTATACCATTAAAGTATTGAGGAAACCCTCACATTTTGAAAGGATAGGGAAACCTATGACGATCTTAACTGATCATGGTACACCTTCCTATCCAAAGAAATGGGAATATGTGGGTAAATTAAATAACATCAAATAAAACATGTGCTTACTTCTATAAGGAATCCTCAATCAAACCCATGTGAGAACGTGTAATGCGGGGAACTTGGACATTTGTTTAGAACTTATTTGAAAGATAATCTCAAAAGGTGGGTAAAGCACACACCAGATATGGTAAATTATATAAATTGGAGTGTTAATGAGTCCAATTGATTCACACCCATTAAATTGCAATTAAAACAAAATACTTAATATTATTTAAATATTATAAGCCACCAATCCCTAATTTAACCATGAAACATTGGAAAAGGAAAAAAGAAGCTTTAGAAAGAATGAGACAAATGGCTCCAAAGCGTCATAAAAATACATACAAGTCAAACTATCAATTCAAGTAGGTGACAAAGTATTTTTAAAGACACCACATGTTAGTAAATCCACAAAATTTTATTTTTTTCATAAATTTTGTAATAGCTATGAAGGACCATTTACCATTATAAAGAAAAAGCTGGACCAAATGCATACTGGTTGGATTGTGATGGTGAGGTACGAGGTACTTAAAATGCTCAGATCATAAAAGCCCTATAGAGGAAAAATATAATAATTGTCTTAAATAAACAATTACCATGAAGTGTGTAGTACCTAAATTATGTAATAATTGTGAGGATTATGGGGAGAAAATGGTAAAGAATTAAAGATATGAAGAGAGGCGAAATACTATATATAATTGTGTCTAACTAAGATGGATCATATCATTAATGTGGAAATGGAGAGACCAAATTACTTATACGTTAGCCAAGAGTTCGCAAATGAATTCCAACTAATATATTTATTGGATGCTAAAGATAATGCTAGTAAGTCTCAAAAAACTAAAGGGAGGCAGGATTGCCATCTTTAAATAAGTTTGTGTATGTTCATTTATTAGATGTCAGTGATAATCTAGTAAGTCTCCATAAGGGGCAGGATTGGCATTTTAAATTGATTTATACATAAAACACATCTAAAGAACTAACTAGTTAAAACTTAGTTATAGAATAATCAGGTTTTCTACCATATAATTATTTCTTTGATATACCATTTTCTTAAAATACTTATATATTAATAAGGATACATTATATAGCTAATTCATTGAAAAAAAGTGAATAAAAAAAGTAATCTAGATAATGATTTTTGCATACTAAAGTATTTCATTATTTAACTTTAATAGATAATTATTTTGAAATAAAATAGATCAGTATATTTAATCTATGATTTGATTAAAACAAGACTATATTAGATATACCATATTTAAGACAATAAAAAAAAAGAACCCAATTGCCCATAAAACAATTTAATTATTATTAAATATAATAATTAATAATATTTTTTTCTCTAATAATTGATGAAGAATTTAAGATTTTTAACAGTTGAGGGGAAAATAAAAAAAATTATGAATTGTAATGATGCATAAATGATAACAAAGATGAAGAATTAAAAAATAAAAAATGTTAGTTTATTTAAATTTTCTTAATCGAGGGAAATGTAGGAGTACATATATACTCATACATTCTCATACATTTATGTAATCAATATGTATAAATTATATTTACATTATTATTATACTTATGAAAATAAATATAGTTACTATTTTTCATTTCTCCTTTAAAAAATGAAAAATGACGTTATTGACAAAGGACAGACTGTTGACAAGGGATAAATGACCCCTGGGTTCACAGTTTATCGAATTAGAAGCAGGAAGCTTTAAATTAACTTAGTGTTATAATCATCAATTGTTATTGCAACAATGAGAATGGGTATGCTTCAGCGAGCTGATGGAGCGGGAGACATGAAGGCATAATTCTTCTATTCTTGTTATTGTAGAAAAGGGAATAAGGATTCCTATTTTTAACAGCTATATTTTTCCTGCAAAACCTTTTACTATGTTTGATTACAAATAACAGTGTAAGTTGAAGTTTATATTTTAAACAATTTAATACTCATTAAAAGAAGTTTTTTAACTTGTTCAATGAAAGTAATCTAAATATATTTTCGTGTTTTATAGAAAAAAATTGTTTGAATTACGTTTTAAAATCTAAACAGCGTCTAAAAAAAAAAAGAACATGTTTATAAAAACTCCATTCAAATTTTATGTACTTTTCATTATAAAGAAAATGCCGAGTGGCTGGAACACAAATATTTGTATCATGGGATAGATAAAATGCACTTACCTAATCAAACATATATATATAGGAATAACCCCGTTTGCCTAATGCTTTAGAATTATAAAGTAATTAGATCTTCAAAATGGAATTATGAATACCTTAAAATAATAAAATTCAGTCTTCCAAAATGGAATTGTAAATATTAATGAAGGAACTTTATATTAAGAAGATGAATATAAAGAGGAAACTAAATGTCAACTTAGGATATCCTAATATTATTCTCTTTTTAATGCTTAACAACAAAGGAATAAAAAAACTGCATCTTAAGGATTTTCATTCGCACGAAAACATTTCTCAACTTTTTATAAATGCCATTTGGGATTTTTTGAAAATTATAATTAGGAAAAAGTTAATTTCATTTTTCTTATGCATTGTAGAGAAAATTAATAATTTAGAATATTTTTAGAGTTTTTATTTATGATTAATAAAGATTTAAATATCGGTTAAATCAAATGTTAATTTTGGGAACATTATAATGTGAACTTAGAGGTAAGATATTAAACTATTTTTGAATCCACATATTTTCCCATGACATGACACTACATTGTTTATACTAATCAAAAATAGACTAATAAATTTAATGTGTGATAAAGAAATAAATGATTAACATTGTTGTGAAGTATATATTTTTATATTAATAAATATAACTTATCAATCATTTTAACGAATGAAAGTGTTATATACAAATAATTGGATTATTATTTGTATTATCCAATTGGTGTAAATTAACATTAATATAATGTCTAAATATTATGATACTTATATTTTAAATTAAATTGTAAAATCACATAGTGTTATAGGTTTAGAAAATATATCTACCGTAAGCAAGGAGAATGTTTATATTTTTAATATAGGAGGTAGATATATAAATATTTTTATATATATTGTAAAATTTAAATTATTTAAATGTTAAATAAATAAGTATGTTTTTTATATTAAATGAAGTCTTCAATTTTGTTTTATTTGAATTAAAGGGTTAGTGAGATTCAGTTGTTAATATTACTTTAAAATATTGATAGGAACCCCTAAAGAGAGTAAAGTGTTAAACTTCCCCGAGTTAAAATCTGAGCATAATGGTAAAGTTAATAAGGTGAAAATTGATTTGATGTGGTTGGATATAATAATTTTTTTAAAAATAATAAATTAGTTATTGAGAACAAATATAGTTTTATATCAAAATTAAATCACATCATTCTGGCATCCTATATGAAGACCTTAAATCTGACTATAGTGAGATTCTACTCCTTAACTTATCTTGTTGAGAGGGGGGCATACCGTTATATATGGTGCATCCAAGTGAGGCTCAGAGATTATATATACCGTTACAATATATATATATATAATATAGTAACCATATGTTTTGGCTCAAAGATAGTAGGTTTTATCCAGTGGATAAATGTGTGTAAATTTTGAATTTTAATTAAGTAATAATTGTTAAGATATTGAAGACATCAATATGTAGAGGACTCGTTATGTAGAG
The DNA here is from genome assembly GCA_028023455.1 of Epiperipatus broadwayi. Classification (NCBI taxonomy): domain Eukaryota; kingdom Metazoa; phylum Onychophora; class Udeonychophora; order Euonychophora; family Peripatidae; genus Epiperipatus; species Epiperipatus broadwayi. The sequence goes on along the minus strand of JAQFVV010000551.1, from coordinate 788 downwards.
ATAAACGCTTGGGATTTATAATTTTCCCACTAAGCATTGGCTCATTAAAACATGCTTAAGAAGTGATGATGATCTTGATTGTTTGGCTGAGACACTGGAAGAGTCTGATACAGTGGTTATAAATCCCATAAACATTTTATCACATGTTCCAGTGGCAGCTATTTCAAATGTTGTTTTAATAGTATTAAAATATTATTGGGAGTTTTCATAAAAAATATTTAACACTTTATTTTATTGGTAGTGTTAAACAATAATTAAAAAAAACAGCAAAATCAATTTATAAGTCTTCTAAATTTTTTATAAACAATCTTTAAATATATTATATTTTAATGTAAACTGAAATGCATCAGTCTAGGATGATTCTCATTTGAGGGATAAAAACTTTAATTTATTCACATTTTACAATGATTGGCCCATAATAGAACCAAATCCCCAGATAGGACAAAGTATATAATATAAAAGTTTTGTAGGGGAGGGGGGGACTACTCTAAGAAATGTAAATGGAACAAGACTACAACTCCACTTCTGAAGTAAAAATAGAAGAAATGCAAGCTACAAATAATATTTTTTTTTTAATTAATTGGGACCAAATTTCATAGATAGATGGATTTAAATTACTATGGAGTAAACTCAACAACCCTCTAATTCTACACAACTTTTTCACGATTTCCTAAATTTTTAACTTTGACTACTGAAGGAAACACTGGAAGGACCACTATTTGAATAAGTACTTGCCAAAATGTACTATTTGGAACGGAACAGAAATAAGTAAGCATTTATTTTTGTTT